>JAFBJQ010000640.1:0-73165 GCA_016785345.1 Trinectes maculatus
CCAGACCTCACCGCAAACTACAAGATTGGTTCATTCGACCCCGTAAACCCATTCTGATCATTGGTGATTCTAACCTAAACCGGATACCCGCGCACAATAACCATCAAATACAGATTGACAGCTACCCCGGCGCAAATATCTACCATATACTTAAAACCTGTGAAAAAACCCTGATCCACACAAAGACCAAAATTGTCATAATATCCATTGGCATCAACAATAAGGACCAAGACCCCAAACAAACTTCAATAAAACAACTACAAGCCCTCTACAGACAATCACGGACCACTTTTCCAAATGCTGACATATACTTCCCAATCATCAACTTCTCTCCACATCTCAACTCACAGCAGAAACATAACCTAAAACTCATCAACAGTGCCATTGCTACACACTTCCCCTGTCTCTTCGAAATACCCCATGACACTTTCCACACAGAACCGGACCATATCCACTGGGTGCCCAAAACCCCAAAGACCATCTTCCACTACTGGTGCCAGCAGCTAAATTTATGACTCCCCCGAAGACCAATATGGATTCCACTCACACAAGTTCATTACCATGGGACAACCCCCCAGACACTCTGACTACTCTGCCACAACATCACAGGAGGTCAACAGCCACATCCCCCACCATACCATCAAGATGCAATTCCCCTTCTAATGGCCTCAACCTCTCCACACTGTTCCAAACGTCCAGCATTCAACGTGATCTCCTAGAGAGGGGGCTCACTTTCATACCACGTCCAACTAAATTCGACCGTGAGACACTTCAAAGGGACATTCATCTATACCATAGACGTCTGAAACTCATCGACCATTTCCATAACCAACCCCATACTCAACCCAAACTCTTCATGCACACATCCAACTGGGAACCGGACACACACAAGCTTAACCAGCATATCCAAAAACTCATCTCCATAGACACACTGGCTCTCCAAGACTACCACCGAGTACAGGATATCCTGGACAACTTGACCCGCCAAGAACACAGGGCCCTCAAGCAACTTCACTCCAACCACAATATCATAATCAAACCAGCAGACAAAGGCTCCAAAATAGTAATCCAAGACAGACAACAATATCTCATCGAAGCCAATCGCCACCTATCCAATACAAAATACTATAAACACATAAAAGAGAGCATCCAACCAGAGACACAACAACTAATAAAACCCATCCTAACATCACTATACAACCAAAAAATAATCTCTGCAAAACAACGGGACTTCCTGACTGGACCACTTCTATCTACTCCCCAAGATCCACAAGGACCCAAAAACCTGGACCATCCCCTTTGAGGTGCCTCCCGGTCGACCCATCGTCTCAGACTGTAAAAGCACCACCTACAACCTCACCCAATTTCTGGATCACTACCTGGGCCCCCTCCCCACCAAGCACCCCAGCTACATCCAAGACACCTACCACTTTCTGGACACCATTAGACCCATGGCTGTGCTCATCTCAGCCCAACTCTTCACCACAGACATTGACAGCTTATACACAAACATCAATACCACTCATGGCCTTGAAACCATTCAAAAACATCTACAGAAATAAAAGGAACCCCAATCGACCTGATAAGGAGATTCTCCAGCTCCTCGAAATCTGCCTGACCCGGAATGATTTCATTGTCAACCACCAACATTATCTACAGACTCACGGCACAGCCATGGGCCAAAGATTTGCCCCTTCCTACGCCAACATATACATGAGCGAGTGGGAGAGAGAAGCATTAGCCAAATGCCCACATCAACCATCAACAACACTGAATGCTATGGACAAGTATCAGCATCATATAATCAATCATTAATTGATTAATGAATTATTAACTATAAATTACAGTGTCATCTGTAACACTAATAATGTGCATAATAAGCATGCTCACCATTACAGGGGTTATATAAACAGAGGTTGTTGCTGTAAAAATCTACGACTAATATGGTAGTATAATCTACCACAAATTGTTTACGTCTGTAATAGAGACAAATTGTTCCTACCTGTAACAGGTGAAATTATAGTGGCTTGTTTAACACTATAAACAAGCCACTATAATTGGGCTGTAATTTCCCAATTTGGGATCAATAAAGTAAATCTATCTATCTATCTATCTATCTATCTATTTGAATACACTATCTCCATCAACTTGTGAAGGCACAATGGCAGACAAGTGTGGATCAGTTTCTCTGCAATGATCCAATGCCACCATCTAGTGGTAGAGAATATGAAACGACTCCCATGTATTGTCAAGGGGCAGAAATATTGTACAAAATAATGTTTTCTGTAAAAAGTACGTGGCGTTGGAGTGAGAAAAGTAATAGCACCCATCTCCTGCTGAATTTTTTAATGTATAAATTGTACAAATCAGACAAAAACTGTGGTAGTTATTGACGTGCAAAAACCGGCGGAAGATGAAGATATAATAATAAATAAACAGGATAACAATAGTTATTCACACTAACTAGGACTACATATGAGCATTCTCCTAAATTTATCCCTACAGCTATTCAAAATCAGGTTTTATATCTTACTCACACACCTTCACCAATGTCACCCTCTTGTGTGAAAACTAGGGCTTGACAAGAAACCTTAATTAAATAGTTATATTATACCCGGACACCTCTTCCAAAGTCACTCTAGCGGGCTAAAACCAGAGCTTAACACTGAAATGTATATGAATACTTAGATTTTACCCATACATATTTTTTTAAAGTCACACACACACTATAAACAAACAACACAAAAAAAAACTTTTAGAAAAATATCCCTCCTCTAATTAGATTGGCCCTTGAAGAATATGTATGGGGACTTAAAAATAAAACTTCCCTGTTTTATTTTTTGGGAAATATAAAAATAATTTGCACCCACACAGGGAACAATAATACAAGAATGATAATACCTCTTTGTAATTAATATATACACCTTCTACTATCCTAGTGCTCACAATCACAGCCTAGGGGCAGGATAGTGACTAAGCTAAGGTCAAAATACAACACCAAATACTTTATTTCTTACATTTCATGCCTTTCAATTAAAATTAATTTTCCTCAGCACGGTGTGAACACTATGAACACTTTAAAATACAAAATTCACATTTTCCACAAAAATAACATCTAATAGAAAAAGATACAAGGCATAAAATCTAACTACATTAAAATCTAAAGTGAAATGCATCATGGGTAGTTAACACAAAGCATCATGGGAGATAAACTGTAACAGAGGAAGAGGGACTAATGCAATGCATTGCGGGTGATAAAACATTACAACTGTATTTATGTTTTTATCTTTATTCCCACACCTAAATTGGATATAAATAACCAATAATAGTATAACTACAACTCTACCTAAGGAATACAGTTACAAGATACGGTGGAAATTTAACATTTCACCTGATACCACAACTGAATATGGCACCAGTATAGACACAGAGTAAATTCCCCCCACCCCACTTACAACACAATCTACAGGACTTAACCTGCTATCTGGTAAGTTTCTACTGGCTACAACTACTATAACGTTGCTACATTTTGGTTTATGATATTGGACAAACCCCGGGACCTGATCAACCCTCGGGGGGTCTCCTCAGGAGGTGTTCAGTGATATTGGCCGAAACACCTGATGATCCTTGGGTCCACTGCTGATGATGTGTTCCGAAATTTAATAACATGGTTGAATTGTTGTTGGTTTTGAATAAGTTTTTGGTTTTTCTAAACAAGGAATTGTGACATGGTGAAATCTACTCCCTCATGAAGTTGACTTAGGACTTAACTTTGGTTTGATTTGATGTTGGGGTTATTTTAGGAATTTATTACCACAGTGTTGACATAGTTTGTTGTTGTTAGGGTTATTATTATATTATTATTATGATGATAGCTTCATGTAGTTTGACCCCTTGCAGTGATGTGCCGAAGGACGCGCTCTCTCTCACTGTCCCCTCCCCTCCTTTTTCTATCCTATGCCATCATCTTCCACCAAAATTGCACAACGGAGCATGAGTAAATGTGTCATGTGGGAGAGTTTTGTAGTGACATGCGCTGGCCCCTGCCTTACCTTTGGTTTCCTACACCAAACTGTCGAGTCCGATTGGACTTTTAAGTCCCAACTTCCCGAAAATGTTTCTGTCCCAAACGTGACATTACTGTTGTTATGTGATTTTATTTTATGATTATTTTTGTGGAAGATTATAACACAAAATCAACAAGTTTATATGATCAAGTATTTATTTATCAACACACTTATAAACGCACTGTATTATACAGACCGGTGTCTATACGGTGTACACGTGTACAAGAACCGAAGACCACTTATTCATTATTTCATGAATGAATAATGTATGTCGGATGTCATGTGACAAATGAACGAGCGACCGATCTGTATGAACGAAACGCTGTGTATACTGGTCACAACAAATGAAGTGAATGAAGGTTCATATTTCCTGCTCCGACACAGTCTGAGCTACTGTCACGTGACAAATGAACGAATCTCAAATTCTCTAATTCCCATCACTATGACTACCACGCAAAGTAAATAAAGTACGTCCTGTCAGAAGTAAAGGTTGATGTTGTTTTAGATATTTATTTAAAACGAAAATTAACGATTTTGTAAGCTTTCATGTGCCGCCACATACATATTTACTAAGTGTTCATTAAATATATTTTGTTAACCATGAATAATGATAAACGAGCGGCAGGGGTCTCCGTGAGCAGGAAGTAGGAGGTGGAACTTCTGCGTCGGTGTCGTGTTTCATCCGGAGGATTTAAATGGTCGTACAGCAGCCGTTTTCAAGCTTCCCGTGTTGTTCGTCGTGGAGAAAGCGATGCAGTCCGACTGGCGTCTGTTAGGTCCGCTGCAGTGGATCTGTTACACCAACAAACAAATTAAAGTGACGACAGAAAAATATGAAGAGCATCGCGGCTGGCTGCTCACCGTGGACCCGGTGTCCGCCAGGTACCGATAACACACACACACACACACACGAATGCAGCAGGTCATTGATCAGATGCATCTGTTTGTGATCCATGATAAGTTTCACTGCTGAATTTTGTTTCCGATGTTCTTTTTTTTTAATTTATTAGACAACTGGGTTCACATCAAATGTCCTTAGTGAACTCGTCCATAAACTAATTAAAAACAATTATCTGAATTGTGATCAAATTGAATCAATTTACTCGCAGTCCACAATTGTATCAATAATCCACAAATTGATATGTTTGAAAAACAACTGAAAGTCACTAAAGCTTGAGAAAAAGTATTACATGTGTTACTTTGTTTTGCCAAAACTTTGACTGCAGTACTTATTTCACAAGTGCTCACTTGTACTTCGCAGTTAAACTGTGTAGATGGAAATTTAAGAACTGTGCCTGCTTTAGTTCAGATCCACATCAGATCCAGAACAGTCCAAGATTAGTCTCCAAGAGTTTTAGCTGATGTATTAACCCAGCGTGAGATTTTAAAGTTTCAAGTCTAAGAACCTCTAAATATACATTTTTATGACTCCAGACCAATTATGAAACTGGTCTGAACCAGGCAGACTCATTTAGATCCACGTTTGAGCTGGATCTAATCCGATCCAGTATGACTGGATCCAGAAATGATTTGGTAACTGGTTTGTCTGCTTCTGGTTTGTCTTTTTACTGTGTGTTCCTGTCCCCCTTACAGTCTGGTTTTAGTGGACTTCAGGGAAGATGGGGGTACATTGGTTCATGTGGTGATGGGTCATGCTGTAGAGGAGGTGCAGGTCCTGCAGAATGCAAATGAGGATATTTTGAAGCGTCTACAGACCTTATTCCTCCCCTCAAGACCCTGCTGTCTGGACACTGAGGAGCTGAGGAGGAGAAGGAGGCAAGTCAGGAGCTGGATTGAGAAGAATCATATTCCTGTGGAGGAGAAAGGGGAAGTGTTAAAGGTCGCAGGGGTCCTGACCATCTGGGCCCCCTACAGATCTGAAGATTGCTGCAGCTCAAACCAGATAATTCTTGACCGTATCCAAAGACTGATTCAGAATCTGATCCAGACTGATCACTGAATACAAACCAATAATATTAAACCCAGGAATCAGATTCCTGCTCCAAATCCAAACCAGTCAGAGTGCAGCAGAAGCTCTTACTGATAGTTCCAGAACAGGTCATATTCTATTGTCTGATTAAAACTAATTGGGGAATGAAGCGATGACCTTCACTTTTCTGTCTGTATAAAAATAAGAATCTTACAAAATTAATCTGTTATTAGTGGATGTCTGCCTTTTGATTCTGACAGAATAAAGTATGTTATTGCCCACTTGTGTTGTGTTAAACACAAAAATATTAAAAACTGCATAAGTCATGTTTGATGCAACATGGTATAGTTGATATGTTCAGATCAATCGTCCAAGTCTTCTTCAGTAATTCAGTTTTGTCCTGTCTATTCTGACCAAGGTTTAATTAATGGTATAAAAAACTGCAACTAATGAAAAAACACTTTTCAGTTATTGATCCTCAAACTCAAGATGTCTGAACAGGTAAAATGAAAAAATTCTGAGAAAGTTTGGAGATAAATATCAGGAATGTTCTTCGAGCTAGTGCATCACATATGGCAAAAAAAAGTCCTCTGCAGCAGGTTCGATTGCACCTTGTGCCCATTTGCTGTGTTCTATTATGTCTGTCTTCTAAATATATGTGTATGTATGTATGTATGTATGTATGTATGAAGCCTCTTGGATGAGGTGAAACGTCTTCATATTTGCCTTTTGAAGACGATTCACCTCTCATCCAAGAGGCTTCATCAGTCTATGCTCGCTGACTAGGCTGAGACTAGTCACATAAAACTGCTAATTTTCATAAAGATTTACAATGAAAACTGGCCTCGTGGGCAAATTAATGAGAAGACGTGGAAATGTAGATAGGTAGACCGTAGATAAAATAAAGACAATGATTCGAGTCCTGTTGTCCACCAAGCTCAGTGATACAACCACATTTATTCCCTTTAAAGAAAGGTATCACCATGTATGTTTACATCAAACTGTAAGAGACAAACAGGTTAACCAGAACTACAACCGTACCTCTGTGGTTCCAGTACCTGGAGGCTCCTGACACAACATCTCAAAATCAAGAGTCCACATCAGTCTGTGGAGGATTATCTAGAATCCTTTAGGCACCAGTCTCTGTTCATCACATGGAAATCTGACCAGGTCCCAGCCGTTTCCATTGGGTGGGTCCAACCCATTCCATCAAATGTCAACTGTTTATATCAATTCCCATCAGGAATCAGGTCCCAGCTCACCAACAACAAACTGAAATGTAGATCTGACCACAGACAGACAAATGTTCTAAAAATGGTTTCTGGCATCCTGGAGGCCACAATCACTTTGTTTTTCAGCATAAGGGCACATGATCTGATTTTTATTTTGTGTCAGTCTGGATCTGATCACAGATTTCTGTGATCAGATCCCGCGATCAGATCTTTTAAAATGCATTGTCTTTTCTGATCCAATCAGCTGTAGTGTTAGCTAATCTAGCTATACCCCTCTACAAGCTGTCCAATCAGCCACATATTAATGATCCAGACTGTCCAATCACAGTGCAGGGGGGGTGTCCAGCAGTGGGGCATGGCTCAGAGACTCCCTCTTGTAGGTCTTGGGAGGGAGTTTAGGGACACTGTGGCGTGGGGGCACAGGGGGGCCATCATAGGGGAAAAGGGGTGGGGAGGGGAGAGGCATCTTCCTAGAAGCAGGGGTAGGGCTGGGGGTGATGGGGGTGGGTGGAGGCAGGGGAGGTGAGGAGCTGGTGGGGGCAGAGCTGATTGAGGGTGGCGAGGAGTTTGTGGAGGGAAAGAAGGCCTGAGGCAACAGCTCACAACGGGGGCGACCCTGAGGCGGGGGGAGGAGGTGCAGAGGAGAACTGAGAGGCTCCCGGGGAGGCAGGGAGGGGGGGCTGTCGGGGGGAGATGATGAGGACAGTGACGAAGAATAACGAGGGGGGAGGAGCTTACAGGTGGGCTGACGAGGTGGGACAGCTGGTGGGCTGTCCAACTTCGACATCATCTGGGGGTTTGGGGGCGAGAGAGAGAGCAGTTAATGTGGAGGAAGAGGCGACAGACAATACTTCTGTAAAGCCACTATATTTGAACACATAGTGGTCAGAAGGATCTTTAACACAGACATAGTCCCAAATTGAATGCGGTTTTATTCCCGCCTTTAGTACATTCAGTTTTAGACGCCTGTTAAACAAAGTTTCAGTCCCATCTTTACTATGGCATTCGTTTAATCTAAAACAAAGTTACAGTACCATATTTAACATATTTACCTCTATATTTAATACGAATTAGAACTATCTTATAGTCATTTTAATTCTGTCTTAAACACTTTTTTAACCCTGTCTTTAACGTTGCCACAGTTTCACGCGCTAATTATATTGTTTTTCAGATAAATATTTGTGTGTGTGGACATTTAAATATGTAGTAAATAACCACAAAGTATAATTTCTTTCTTTAGAGACACGAGGTGCTTCAACGGAAATAGGTAAAGATAACAGATTGTATCTAGCAGCCGACAGAGTTGATCCTGTGTACACTAAATTGATCTCCACTGCAAGAAGCCAATGATATACCTTGGAAGGGGAGGACTCGGCGGGTGCTGACTCTGGCCGTCTCCGAGGAGGAACAGGAGGAGGAACAGGTGTGTCCTCTGAACCCCGACTGAAACTAACCATAGAGGAAACTGAGGATGATCCTGGGACCAGAAAGCACACACATAGAAACGTATAGTTATGAGACAACATGGCTTCATTATGACCAAGAACCTGTAAACACATACAGCAACACAGTGATGGCAATGAACAGTAACAACCTGCAGTCAAAATAACAACTGTATGAAAGACACTGTGGCAGGGACATCTGTACTGTCAGTGGAGTGTTCCTAAGATTCTGATCCCTCAGGTATAAGAATGTTAGAAACAGCTACAATATAAACATTGAGTCTTTGAGCTAAAGCACATTGTGATCTGTTCGCTGATGGTTTTTATGGGGACAAACCATAACTATGAAAACAATGTGAGATAATATGTGTTTGAATGTGTGTGATGCAAAGATCAGATCTGAATTGTTAATAACCAGCTCTGATTCTAAGGTAATTTATTCGGCATCAGTTAAGATGTCAGTGATCCAGAAAAGGGTATATAATTTACATCAGACAGCAACACAGAACTGACTCCAGATCTGTAGATAAAAACAGGTCAGTGTATCTCTGCTGGTGAGTGGATACATGGATACATGGGTGAGTCGTCTCACAGTTGAGTGACAGGTGAATACGAGTAATGGAGGAGATGTACGGAAAGTCAGGAGGATCATACTAACGTGGACCGTGAGGCAGAGAGAACACAGCAAAGATACTGTCGCAGTCTGCAGAGTGAAAAGGAGAGACACTGTGAGAGGAGGAGCGTGAGGAGAAACAGAGAGAGTAACAGTGTAAAGTGTGAGAGGAGAAGGGGCAGCAAAAGGATATATAGTGAAGAGAAAGAGAAGGCGAAACGGTATGAGGAGGGCCAGGAAGGGAAAAACACTGAGGAGGAGAAAAATCGGGAAGGAGAAAGAACAGGGGAAGAAACACTAATAGGAGGAGCAGGATCCCAGGAATTCTGTACTTTTTGGTCAAAATATATCACGAAGACTCGCACGCACGCACGCGCACACACACACACAGTAAGCGCTGTCATTGGTTGGTGGATTGGTCTTACTGGAGTGGAAGGGGCTGCTGGGACCCTGGGGCGAGTCAAAAACACTGCCTACGTCAGTGGAGCTGGATGCTGCAGAAGCGGGGGGTGGAGTCAGAGGGGTGCGTGGGGAGTTGGGGGCGGAGACAGCCACCCCTTCAGCCTCAGTGTCAGGGATGCGGCTGTAGCTGATCTTCCTGGGCTCGTTCTGTAGTGGTGTCGGGTGTCGCATGGTTCCAGGCCTCGCAGAAGTGGGACGGATCCCCGGAGACTTAAGAGGACAGGTGTACTTCTTCACCTGGACAATCATTGTTGTTTACTTCACAACTGTTTCAATGGCTTATTTTTAGATATTTTTTACAGCTAGGCAAGACCTACTGACTGAGGTGACACCTTGTCATTAATTAGACTTCACACATGTGACATCAAGTATGTAGGGGTCAGGGTTAGGATCAGAGGTCAGGTTCAGGTTTAGGTCAGAGGTCAATATGGGTGTCTGAGTTCAGGGTCACAAACAGATCAGGGTCAGAATGAGGAACAGTAATCAGGGTTAGGTGCTGACCAATAAACCATCAATCTAAAGCTTGTCCTACTAAAATAATGATACCATGGTGACACTTACAAATCGAGGTAATGATCGGGCGTTTCGAGGTTCGATTTCCAAAGACTTATTGAATAGATGATCTGTAAAGTCCTTCTCTGACATGTCTTCCATCGGGTTTAGGTTCTCAAAGAATTTCTATTCAAAAACACGGACATGACAGACATCAGCATAAATGTGAGGCTGAACTCTCAGAACATTAAAACCGACTGACTCAATTTTTAGACTGACCCTGATGTCATTTTCAACCTTCAGACAGTATGGTTGGTTCTGATACTGCTGGATCTCTCCAGTGATTTCAGCCACTTTCCGTCTCTTGCTGAAGTTGATCAGATCTTTGCCGTGTCTTCGAAGGAAGTCAGGGTTTCCCTCCTCTGTCTTCAGGATGTTGGTCAGGTAGATTCCTGTCAGACACACAGGGTTATTATTAAGCCATCATTGTTAAGCCTTTGTTTAGAGACGTCTGTGTCATGGATCATACCAAAGAAAGGAACACAGGGGGGATTGATGGATCGCAGTTTAGCTAAATATTTCTTGTAGTGATCTTCACTCAGCTCATGAGCTTCCTCCAAAATTCTTCTCTGTCGACTCGGAATTTGCTGTAACACAAACATACAAACAAATAAACAAATAAAACATACATTAATGCACATGCAAAAATTCCAGGCGACATTTTTAGGTTTGTTACAGAATATGACAACATGTCTTTTTGTCTTATTAATCAAAGTCAGCATCTTCTATTGTTTGCATCAGTATAGATCGCTAACCTTGATAACCTTGATCGCTAAACTTGATAACATTTAGGGGAGCCAATCCAACTGAGGCGAAACAGATGGCATAGGAGGAACACATGACTGTGATCTTCAACTATTTATTTATTAACAAGCTGAATTCTTAGGGGGGCAGATTATTGAATAAAATGATAAAAATCACCAACAAAAAAACAACTGGCAGTGGACTCACTGCAATAGAAACAGTCAATATATTCGACCAAATGATTTTCAGCAGCTAAAACTGATTTTAAGCATGACACTGTCCTATTGTCAAGACATCTTCCTCATTCCTGAGGTCACATTTTAGAACAAGGGCCTGCAACTGTATAATATTAAATTTCTCAATCCCTCTGTCATACACATGCCACCAGTGGTTATCACTCACTCTCATTATCTCAGAGAATGTACGATCACTTTATAAAATGTTTATTTCCTCATAATTTCTGTCAAAGCAGCAGGAGCCACTTTAAAGGGCCTAAGGGACAGCATGCATCACTAGAGCTGCAGGCAGCTGACCCCTGATTTAGGGCATTTGTGTTGTAGTTACCTCAAAGGTGTGGTCTAATCTGTAGACAGGTGAGGAATTCATAGCACTGACAACCTCTAGAACTCCATTAAAGTTGTTGAGCTCCTGAAAAACCTGGAGAATCTCAATGATACGAGAAACAACAGCCACTCGCTCCTCCAGATTCTCTGTTTCTACTATACACCTGCAAAGACAATTCACAGTCACTTAAATCCGCTGCACAATAGGTGTGGGGCTACATTTGGGGGTTGTTAATGGGCAGGGTCTTACTTTTCAAACCACAGGGTGAGGTTGGTGGTGTGTCTGATCATCTTCAGCAGGTTTGGAGAGTGAATCTCTTTGTCTTCTTTGGTCCAGACGCTCCCAACTAGCTCAGATGGCTGCACAGCTCTGCAGGAGGTCAGACAAGTGTGTAACAGGTCAGACAGATGAGTATATCTCTGCGTGTGTGTGCGTGTGTGTGTGTGCGCGCGCGCGTTACCTGTAAAAGTCAGACTCAAGCAGAGTCAGTTGCCGGGCGATCTCAATGGGATGCAGCGTCATGAGGTCAAACTGCTCTGTGTTTCCTGGTTTACAGATGTGCCACTCGATTGGAGGAGGGGAGTTCTGGAAGGTAATGCTGTGACTGGGCACACTTACCTGCACCTGCTTCTTCCTTTGGATGATCTTAGTGATTGACTCCACCCACTTCCTCATCGCCTTCCCTGTAATATATGACATTATCTACTTATAGCAAAAAGTTAATTACCACTAAAACTGAATTTAATTATTTGTCGTCACACGTTCATGACTAGATGACACATGACAAAAATGCAGTAGCTGCCTCTGAAAGGTGCTAGAAGTTAAGTTACAACATAAATAAAAGATAATTATAAGACAAGAACATCATGTTATAATGTGTTGTACAATTATAATTTAGCCAGTGTTAACATCAGATGAATGCAACACCTTCTCTGTTCATAGACATTCAGCTTTGTTGGACCAATGACACATAACCGGTTAACACAGTTAACCTGAGTGACTACTCGGGTGAGATGTGTTCAGGTACCCACCTCTGACAGAGGCGATAAAATCCTCCAACTGTCTCAGCAGGTGAGAGTCTCTCTCAAAGTCATAAAAGTGATGCTCTACCCAGTGACGGCACACATTCAGTACTCTGTAGGAGTTCACAGAGAAGAAGAAGAGAGGTAGATGTTTCCCTTAATTCCCAAGAAAGTCAACATATTGGAACAATATGGGAAAATGTTGAAAATATGAAGAATTAGATCTGAGTTCAGGACCTTTAAAAACAATGAGGGAGCAACATTACTCAGAACAGAAATACAAACACTGTGTGACATCAGGATCAGGGGTCAGTGACAGTAAAGTATCAGATAAGATAAGATAAGATATTCCTTCCACTGATCCCAGCCGAGGCATCCATGCCCCTGGTGCTGAATGAGCAGCGGCTAGTTACATTTCTCAGAATGAACAGACAATAGGACATTTCTCAACTTGCTGAAGTTGGTCTTTCCTTGTCAAGTGTAGCAGCAGATAGTAGATGCAGCCCTCAAATTTAAAGCAGACTCTATCAGGCTCTACTGATGCCATTTGGTTATGATGAAGGCCTTGTGAACCACCTGAAAGGTTTGAGCTCAGGCTACAGAAAGTCACTGAGTTCATTTAAACTTACTGTAAATGGCCTTTTCTTTTGTGCTTTCTCTATATGTCATAAAAACTTAATCGGAGGCTTTGCTCTGTATATTAAATATTGCTGGACTGAGATCTCAGACTGGGTTCAGGCCTTGGTCCTGAGATCAGGTCTTGGTCTGAAGATCAGGTCACATTCCCTCTCACTGGGCTCCAATATGTGAATCTCTCCACCAGATACAGTTCTCTACCTGAGCTGGACTGGTTGAACAAACTCTTTGCGGAAGCGTTTGAGTTCCGCACTGAGAGGCTGCTCTCCTCCCTCCATCTGATCCAGTTCATTTGGCTTTGGCTCCGGGATCTCAAACCTGAACACATTACAAATCTCAGATAAGGACAAGTTTGTGTTAAGAATCATGGAGAAACAAACTTTAACTGTCCTCACTAGTTATTTCATAATTGAATATTTTCATCTGGTCCTCAGTCACACAACTGCTGTGCTTTATGATGTTATTAATGACTCTTTATATTTTCGATTAGTTCTTATTAGGATTTAATATATTACTGATTAATACTATGTTCCAATTGGCATCATCACCACCACAGCTGAACATTTTTAGATTCCGTCAGTAGTTGTTGTTGAATTCTCTGATTCAATTTGATTCAACTGCAAAAATTTGAACAATTAAGGTATCTTGGTGACTGACTCATAGTCAGGTCAATGATGATCAATAAGGAAATACATAAAAACGCATATAGTTACTTCACGTCCACAGGGACATTGGAATTATTTTTGACCAGGGCATGAACACTATATAACATAAAACAAGTCTCTCTGATAGCCTTTGTCCACATGTATAATACAGTTAAACCTACTGGCTTCTTGTCTCTAAAGGAAGCTAAAAAAGTAGTACACATCTCTGTTACTTCTAGAGTAATTCCATATCATCAGGATGTTCCAACAGATTTGTGAAAAGCACTGAGTTAAACATAAAGGCTGCAGTGACTGCTTCCAGGAACTAGAAAAAGATATTACTCTTGAGTTGGCCTCTTTACAGTGGCTCCCTGTAATATCCAGTATAAAATGTAACATCATCCCCCATAACTACCAAGTAGAGGTGCTCAGTGTATACCGTTTGTGATAATATCGTCAATGTTGTTTTGACGGTGTGCAATTTTTCATTACCGAGTATTTATACTATCTGGGAAAAAAACAAACAAAAGGCGCATAGACAGTAAATGGGAGTAATAGTTATATGAAACATATGTCGAGCAACTGTCGCCACGAAGAGCAGCTCAACGACCAATCTGTGTGTGTTATTAGCTCCTGCTTATACACGGTTTGAAATTGTCACAGCTGCAGCAACGCTGTGGATCCGTAACCTAGCAATACCGGGAGCGGGGGGCTCCATTTCCAGACCACTATATGCATATATAGAAGAAACACTGTTGTCTGCTACACAATTGACCTCAGAGCAGAGAAGCAGAATGTTTACCCATTTAATGTCTCTACATTGGAGTGTCAATGGGAGTCTCTTAAATGCTTAAATTTAATGAAAATAAACAATGTTCTGAAATATTCTGTCCATTCATAAACGTCCTGATGTGCAGGAGTTTTAACAAAATTGTTTTTGTAAAAACAAAATCACATTTTAAAGAATATTTGCAAATTATTGTTATTGAGTATTTTTATTAATAATCAAGATTTTTGCCCATATGTTACACCCTAATATTAAGCAATTATTAATAAGTCTCACAGCAAGCGGCACACTCCCCTGCCCATCCAGAAAACGCTTGTGTGCACAAGCATGTTTTTGTATTAGGAGGGGAGGGTGGAGAGAATGGAGAGCGAAAAGCCCAGGCGAGTTACTAGCAATAGACGCTAATTGACGTTGGAGAGGGGCGACTTGGTTCCGAAGAAACACAACACTGGCTCTATTATCTGGCAGTGGTTCGGATTTCGCCAGGAAGACGTGGAACAAAATACGGTTATCTACAAAATATGCCGCAAAAAGGTGGTTTTGTGGGGCATTCCGAATTTACGATATTGGTTTTAGGCCATATCGTGCAGCCCTACTTAAGCAGTGATTAAATAACAGTATACAAATATATCCAGTAAATACAAAGTTAGATAAATACAGGATGTGTCCACATGAGTGTCTATCTCTACAGATATGTTCAGGCCAGATGAGATCTCACCTCTCCATGAGCAGGTCCAGAAGCTCCTGAGGTTTACAGAAAGACCTGTAGGTGGTCAGAAATGTTCGGACAAAATTTGGATCTAAAGGAGAAAAAAAGACAGGAAGCAGTCAGACTATCAACAAATGCTCTCATAATTCGGACCAGGACATGGTCAGTATAAACCTGTTCAGACAAGAACAAACACAAAACATAAGTTTGTAGCATTGTCTAATGGTTTTTACCCATCATTAGAACACTGTAGTAGCAGATCAACTGTGTGATTTACTTGCCAAGTCAACAGTTTGACCTAAAATAAGTACACATTTGGGGTGACAATCGGACTGAGCCTTTAGCATGGCTCATTGCTTAGGTGATCTGACAGAGCCAATGACTGAATATTACCCAAAATGCTGAGGAAATAGACCTTTGGCACAAGTATATTTATTTTGACCAAATGTAGAGCCTTTCTTGCAAAATAAAGACTTATCATAATATTTACTTGTTGGTGGCATAGCCCTTGCCTCTTGTGAAACCACCATAAATATGGAATTTAACATTATTAGTATTTAGACATATCACATGATATCATACTGAACCAAATTTCAAGCCCCGTCGTTTTTCACAAATGAAACATTACGAAACAGACATATCCTGTCTCTAAAAGATGACAACTACTCATCATTCCAACTAGTAGATCTTGTGTTACCTTCAGGGTTGTCTATTCGTTATCAGGTTGCACCAGCAAGACCTTAAAAACTCTGCTGTTTGTACAAAATGCTTCTGCAGGTGCACTTATAAGAACCAGACAAGAGATCATATTGCTACTGTGACAGCTTCATTTGGATGACTGACTGAATATGTGACCCAACCAAGAGTTTAGACAGACTGAAATCTGAACATATCTCACCTTAAAAATTTAAATTAATAAAGTAAATTTAGTTGTGCTTAAAGCTTTGATAAAGCAACAAGAACCATGTCTGTCTGTAGACCCCAGAGACATCGCATCTCACCTGCATACATATGAAACGTGAGCCTCTCGATAAGTTTCAGGACCGTCCCTGCTTTGATGATTGGGATCCCAGACTTGGACTGAACATTCTCTTCAAACACAACATTCTCTTCTGAGTCTGGTTGAGCAAACCGGTACACTTCGGCTCCTGGCAGCCTCATCTGCTCCTCTTTTTCTTCCTGAAGCATGGCAGAGTCCAGCATTCGCTCTAGCGTGCTGCGGTATTGCAGGGAGATCAGCGCTGCCATCCAGCCATTTTTCTCCTCAGCAGACTTGGCTGCAAACACCACACTGTTCCCATCCTTAAGGATGATCTCAAAAGCATGCCTGTACTCGCCCTCCTTATCATCCTTGTCGTTGATCTGAACTTTCCGCATAAAGAACTTTTCTTTGAGCCGGTACTCTGCTGTGGAGCCAGCACCAGGAAGTCGTGGTGGGCCATGGTTGGACTTGCAGCAGATCATCAGGCCATCAAACAGGAAGATGTGGCGTTCATGTTTGGCACCTACGCGGGTCAATGTGCCCTCCATGATGAACTCATTGCAGCACTGGCCAATGTCCTTCCCCTCCCAGCCATCAATATTTTTCTGGATCTCGTTCATCTTCTTGATGGCCAAGTGCTTACCCTTCATCTGATGACTGTAGAAACGACACGCTGATTCACTGCACACCACAGAAGAAAAAGACAGATATAATCAGGACTCTTAACCTTTTATAGGGCACTTGTTTAATTCTTTGTCTTATTGGAGGACATAACAAGACATGACTTAATTACTTTGGTGATTTTTCAAATCTTTCATTTCCATGTAGAAAATCAAGGTCAGTGAAGTTACCATATTTGGTTCCTTGTTGTAAGTGGTTAAAAAAAAATCCAAGACATGTATATATAAAAAAACACATATATGGTGAAAGGATCATGTATTTTAAACATTGCAACTAGGGGCGGAGCTATAGGTGGGGTTGGGCAAGGCCACTTTGTTTTACAAACAAAATAATCTGTAAATCTCTTGTGCTGCTGCTGAGATAAATCTATAATAAACCTCCACCCAGTTACATCAAGAGTCACATGGACACAGTTAGCGTGTTAGCAACATAATATCCAGAGGACAAACAAGAGGAAAGCCTCAAAACTCTGCGCTTTGACTGCCACGGAACACATCTGAATGAACATTAACGTATGGGTTGAAAGCAAACAGTGATGGGTAGAGCATTACACATTGCATTAGCAGGCTCCTGCTTTATTCAGCCAGTTCAGACCAGTCGCTGTTTCAGCTGCTACTCACTAATCAGTTTACTGCATAAATCCCTGAGGTATGTTGGAAGTTTCACAATGGGCACAGCAACAACCCCCACCTGCCTCCATCCACAGCCCCACGTACCTTCACCACCCTCAATTAACAGACCAATGTACTTGTGTCTGCCTCCATCAACAACCCCAAATAACTTCACCTGCATCAAACAGTCTTATGTACCTTCACCATTCTGAACTACCAATACAGTTAAATTCAACACCCTCTATCAACAGCACCAAGCACCTTCACCTGCCTCCATCAACAGCCCCTGGCACTAATCTGACTCCGCTAACTGACCTAAGATGCCTCCAGTCAGCTCTAACACAAAGAAAACAAAGGGAGAATAAAATGTAGACCTACATCCTCATATCCACTTGCCAGTTTTCGACCCATGTGTCCTCTGTCTCCTCCCACTCTTCTTGTTCCTTCAAGTTGTGAAGTTGAAACTAATAATTAGAAAACTGCAGCAGCAATATCTCTCTGAGTTCTTTTCTTTCTAACAGAACAATAAGCAGCAGAGCAGCACTGCCCAGATACTGACACAACTTCCTGCCACAACACACACACACACCCCTCTCACTCCAACCTATGACCCCTATGAACTCCCCCCAGGTTTATTTTAGTACAGGGAGGATGGGTGGAGTCCAACACACTGGACTTGTGAGTGTTTGTTTGGAATGTATGTGTGGGCTTGTTTTTATATCTTGGTGGGGCTTCAACCTAAATACACATAAACGAAACTGAAAAATTGAGTTGAGCTCCACAATCCACTATTAGGGTTAGGAAATATATTATATCAGTGAGTGTCGACACACAGGAGTGACAAAATTTTGTGTGCGAGTCGTGTCGATTTTAACAGCCGAGATTTCTCCTGATGCTGTAAAATGGCAAATCTGACAATGACAGAGACGCACTGAGGAAAAGAAACATACATTTCTACCAAATGCAGGTTCTATGTTAATTATTATTTTATTATTACGAAACATTGGCAGGACAAAACAGACTATGGCAAGTCGCTTCATTGTAAAACAGCAATATATTATATTCCAATAAGATAAGAAAATTAGCATTTCCTGATTGGGTACAATGAATGTGCGGGTTATGCATCAATCCTTAATTGCTTTTAATTTTTTAGCTATTTTAATCCTTCTCCACAGTTGGACGAGAAACTGTATAATTTCATTCATTCATTCTAACCAGCCTTCTGAATGTGAAGTTATAGACAGGAGTGACTTCTGACCAAACTGTGACAGAAAGGGGTAATGAACAGGTGACATACCTGAGCCGCCTCTTGGCGAGGCTCCTAGAGCAGATCCTCTCCATGCTGCTCTGCAGGTTCAGCAGGGCCGTAATGGCCTGTTTCAGACACTCTTTATCCTCTTCATCCTCACTCTTCTCCTCTAGTTGCTATGGAAAATGCAAATCGTAGTTTAGTATTTTAACACAATGAAGCATCACATTTATGAATAGGATAATCACAGGACCCACTGTAAACCGGGGCATTTTGTATCCTTCCTGAATAGGACCACATCTATGTCGGATATACGAACAAAGGGGACAGGATCAGACCATAACTGATGCAAACCAAAGTTGGAATCTTGTGTAGCTACTATAAAAAAACATTTAGTTGGTAAAACCCACAAATAACCATGTTTTGACCAGATAAGACCACATCTACACTTTCCTTTCTGTCCCTTCAGAGTCTATGATAAGAACTCGTTCACAGTACCCTCCACAAACACTCCCATCCCCTTAACCCGGACTCCCCTCAGCCCTGAAATAATCTGCAGAACATGACTGGAGGTATTTCAGAGGTTTAACCTCAGTCAGGACAAAGGAGCTTACAGCTGCACTGTGGAAAGTCCCAGACCAGGACTGGACCCACAGTTTTCTGGTCTGACCAGTAGCAGACAAACGTCTGATACTAACAAGTATGGTGGTGTCAATTGGATTTGTCTGTTTTTTCTATGTGGTCAGTCTCTGTAGTTAAAGATCTGTCAATCACTCTAAGAGTGACTACAGTAACCAAGGAGATGTGGTCAATTCGAGTGATGTAGGGGTTGTTTTGTTAGGGGAAGTCATACACTCGACTGATTTGTTTATGTTAATGAGGTGAATCACCTGATCACATTTCTTTTAATTAATACTAAGCCAATGAGGTGAATTGTACAAATGGTTGTAGGGTGTAGAGAGAGAAAGAGAGAAAGAGAGAGAGAGAGAGAGAGAGAAGAGAGAGAGCGAGCGAGAGCGAGAGCGAGAGAGAAGCGGGCATACGCGCCGCATGTATGCGCCCTTGGACACTGCTAGGACATTCATTGTCCTAGTCAACCAAAGTCTCACATCTCTCAATAAGTCTCGGGGACAGTCTTATTCCACCTTTTGTAATATGATTATTATTGTTGCTCCTTGTACAGATGTTGAACTCTAGTAGTATAAGTGTTCGTACCTTAAGGATCTCAAACAGGTGCAGACAGTGGTAAACAGGAGTGAGTAGTAGTCTGGGCAGAACGTACTGTACAGCCTCTTTAAATCCTACACAAATGGACTAGAGACAAAGACAAAAGAGCCGTCATCATCATCATCATTTGTACCATCTGTGTAGTTGGTTGTTTCATGTCTTAAAACTACAGCAACCATGAGGAATATGCATAATCGATCTTTAAACACAGTGAAAGTAACAGCAGACTGAAGCAGGACAGTCAATTAACAGTAAAAAGTGGGTCCTCACTCTGCATAGCTGTGATGTCCGTGACAGGAGTGGGGCTTACCTGCAGGTGAAAGGCAGCTCCAGGTTTGGACACCTGACTGAGGAAGTGTTCGTGGAATCCAGACCGAAGGATGTCCTGAGCATACGTCTCATAGGGGTCAAACGCTAATTCCTGTCATTTAAATCACACGTCAGAGAGAACCAAAGATAAATCTGTCACACACACGGGGACAAGTGTATCTGGGTGCACAGTGCACAGACCTCAGCCAGGTCCTCGAAGCAGCTTCCCACAAGTGGATGAGGACTTCCATCATCTGTCATCTCCACTGTGTCCTCGATCAGACCCAGAAGCTTAACTGTCACCTCGTGAATGTCTACAATCCGACTGAAGATACTATCTACATCCTGACACAGAGAGATCAATCAGACTGATCAGACTGCAGAGGATCAATCAGACTGTTCAACACAATCTAATACCTACATGCTGGGAGAAGAGCATGGGACTGGAGTTGAAGGGCTCTCTGAACACCTTGATGAGCAGGTTGAGTTGTCTCAGGTATTGTCGACCATCAGACATGAAGCTCCTCACAAGTTCATAGTAACTCTGTTCTTCACTGGCTGACGGTTCCTCATCTATTAGAGGGAATCCACTGATGTCTTCCTCGTCCTGGTGAAACATGTCCATTAATACCTGCATACAGAAAGAGACAAGTGAGGAAGGCAGACGATAAGTAACACAGATATATAGACAGGTAAACTAAAGAAATTGATGGCCAGGGAGGAAAACTAATCAAATAAATATACAATTACTGCCTGGCCATACTGACCCTGCATTCACTCCATCTTGTCTCTGACACTGTCCATACCATTCCAAAGCCTTTTCCATGTCTCCACATTTTTAAGCCATATGAGGTAAACTGTTATTTGTGAATATGGGCCATACAAATAAAATGTGACTGACTGACTGATTCTTTTGACCATATTGTTTATGCAGTGGCCATGCTCTATGGATCAGCGTCTCATTGAATGAATACCTTATCCGCACACATGGCCACAGTGATGTCCTGCTGGGAGATCTCATAATGGCGTATATTCCTGACGTAGTTTCCTGCAAGCTTCAGGATGTCAGCAGAGATGTACTCCAACACAGCAACCATGTAGACTGACACCTGGTGGTCTATCTTATACCCCAGCACCTCCTGACAAAAGGTATCACAGGAAACAATGATATTTTGTGTAGTGATTATGATACACTAATGACATAGTGAAAAAGACATTGTTGGTACCTTGAGCAGTGGGTGAATCTTGTCAACAGGCAGTGCCAGTGGGTTCCTCCTCTTCCTCTTCTCGATGGCAGCCTGAGCATCAGCAATTGCCCACTTATCTATCGGGTGTGGAAAACTCTTCTGAACCCGTTCCTAAGGGGTGCAGACAAGGATGGTAATGTACCAAAACACGAGAGCATGACTAAACTCCTCTAGATATCCCATTCACAGCTTATAACAGTAGAGTTTACCACAAGACATAAATACATTACTATTACAGCTTCATTTGAACTGAACACTGATTGCCTGATTGAGACAGAATTACTGTTGATACTCGTGAGGGAAAATCAAAACTAAATCCTCATCAACCATGTGTTGATTAGAAGAACTATCCACACACTGTTCAAAATTTCTCCTGATTATCAAGAAATACTGCATAATAGTCAGGCTAAACTCATCACATATTAACTACTACTCTGTGTCAAAGAAGAAACCATCATCTCCATGACATCACCTAAACAGTTTTTAATCTGATCGCATGAACGTCATCAGACAAACAGACTTAGTCATAAAGGTTTCCGTGTAGTTACAGTTTATCTTAGACAGACATTAAACACCTAAACTCATTACTATCCTAGTCATGTGATCATGTTGTTTATATTTCACTGTCACTATAATGCAAGTGGTTATCACTGTTTTCTCATTATCTTATATCATTTATAATAAAAGACTCTGTCAGAGGTTGAAAAAAACTTGTGAGGATCTGGGATCACGAATATAGAGATATAGATTTAAATAAAATATTAATATTAAAATATTGTTATATCAAATGCATATAATCACCTCAACATCCTGCACAGTACGTGGTTGAACCTGACACAGCATACTGAGCAGTAGCAGGATCAGCTCCTCAATGTACTGCAATGCCTCCTGCTGGGAAACCAGGTTAGGATGCACCTGGTTCAATACCTGAAACACACAGTTGGTAAATATCTGTAAACCTTACTGACAATCATGTGTATGATCAAGTTCCAAGCATGTACTGTACTTTAATAGTCCTGAATGAAGTAATGTTGACTCTGTGCTGCCATCAGGTGGAGGAAAGCATCTTTTACAGGAGCTTGATTCAAGTTTTTAGTCCATCAGATAGATTAGAATTAGGCTCAGACTCAGACAGAGGAAGAGATGAATTATGAGTGAGTTTAAAACAAGTGGTAGTGAAAAAACAGACAGACAGGAGGGTCAGGCACGTCTCCATATAAACTCATATATTACTGGTATCAGTTTTCCACTGTGCTTCACATATGTCAAAAAATATCAGCACTATTATTTAGAATAATTTACACAGCAAATGATGAATGTGAAACTGTCCATTTAATACTGTAAGACAGAAAGTGCTTTCACTGTTTACTACAACACAGAGACCTGTGTGTGAGATACAGGTGATACAGGTGTGTTTTGTTTGAACACTGGCCAGGGCCTGTTAAGTGTTTAGAAAGCCGGTTAAGTGAAAACTTTTTCAGTTTTCAGTTTCACTAAGTCAATTCCGCTTAATGCTGAGCATGAGTTTTCTTTAACTAACCCTGAGTTTCTCCTCCTCTAAAGCCTGCAGACTATAGGAGGTGTCAGACATGATGTGTCCTTTTCTAGAAGAACCAGCTAATACTGAAGCGCCACTACTACGCAGAGATCTCTGTCAGGAGAGTGATCAAAGCCCACTTGTTTGACTGTTTACCTTTTTCTGCAAAATCAAAGAAATGATCTGAGCAATACTCACATCTCATGTATTATTTGACACACAACGGAAATGCTCCAAACAAATTTTTTGCGCTGCACTTTGTTTGTTTGCCTATAAGAGTTTTCTATATAACACTCCTGACGCTGAGCATATTTTTAAGCAAGCAGTCTATGGGTCTGTTAGAAATATAAATCTTGCACTGAAAGTCTTACTGTACACTTTTGTGGTGTCAAGGAAATCACAAGTCATTATCATTATATTAACTAATATTTATCATCATCATCATTATTTGTTATTATTAATAGAATAGTAATACTAATACTAAAAATAATAATAATATAAGATATTATACCTAACTTGTACGTACACAAAATCACTCCTCTGTGATTAACACTGCAATTTTGCAGTTCACACACTTGTAGTACTCCAGTTGCAATCTCCATCTTTCCCTCATAAACAGGCCACCATGTGCTCCATAAAAGCATCATTATATTCACACACAACCTTAGACTGTGCCTGTGTGTGTGTATGTGTGTGTGTGTGTGTGTCTGACTGATTGACTGAGAGAGAGAAAGTGTGTGTGTGTAGTTGTGTATTTCAGCTTCTAAGTAAGAAACCACTTTGACTAAAAGACTTTACAACATTTTGCTAGTTCTCACTTGCTCAGGTCTGCGTAAGGGTTCACACCTGGTTCATATTTGAGTCAGGTTCACAGAAATGTTTGAGTAATACAGTACAGGTTAATGTTGAGGTAAGTTTAAGATAACCTTGGCATGAGAGGTAAGGTAATGTTATGGTGAGGATAAGGTTAAGGGGATATTAGAGTGTGGGTCAGGCCTGATTAGTAATTGGATTGGAGACTGCCAGGTGCTGTTATGTTTTTAATGTGTCAACCCAGGTGGAACAGGTCCCTGGAACGCTGTTAATAAGAGGAGACAATTTTGGCTGCATCTGATGTTTTGAAATGTAATATAACATATTGTTATGTAATGTGATATGTTGTAATCCAGTATAAGGTGATGTAATGTTTTGTGTTGTGATGTGATGTGATGTAGTATACACGGTGGTAATGCACCTATGATTTGTTTGCTAGCCACCATTAAATAAAAACAAGGAGAAGGTAACGTCAGGGTGAAGTTAAGATAAGGTTAACGTATGGTACGTCAGGGTGGTGCTGGGTTAAGGGTGCTGTGCATAATGCCAGATAGCCCCGGTGTGTTATCATGTCATTGTGTGTCCTTGTTGTGTGTTTTGTGTATCAGTACCTTCTCCAGTGAAGGTACCAGCAGGCCTCTCCATTTCGGTGCGTTCTCCTCGTTGAAGAAGTCGTACTGCAGCTGTGACGCCTGCATGGCTGCTGATGTGGGCTCTGCGGGGTCTGAGCGCCGCAGCCGGACCGACACCCACAAGTGACCGGTTCACATGAACGCTGTGCGCGTGTGTCCGTGTCCAGCAGGGCAGGTGTAGCGGACAGTGTGGACAGGACGTTCCGTCACTGCGACCATCGTCGTTCGGTGTTAGGGCCAGATGTTCCGCAGCTAGCCGTTAGCTCCGCGGCTAACAGCTAACTATATGGTGTAGTTCTGTTTACCGGAGCGAGAGCATTGTGGCTGTTAACCGATCTTAACAGTGCCGGACCCTCGGCGTGACACTTTGCAGACGTTGCTGACCTGGTCGGTGATGTTAGCCTGTTAGCATGTATTCCAGCTGCTAACGTTAGCAGCGCTTAGTAGCGGGACGGCTTCATCCACGGCGGTCATCAGTTGCTGTTTAACGTTGCTGCCACTGTAAGCGAAAAACGGAGAGAATTACCCGGATTGTTGGTGTGAATCGGCGGGCTTCTCTGTGCTTTCCCCTCTGCTCCACTTCTGATATTTACCCGACAAAACAAGTGTCCATGCGACCGCGTTTAGCCGCGCTCCTGCGGAGTGTGTGCGCTCCTCCGGCTCGGCTCACTGGACTCTCGCGTACAGCTGCTCCGGCCCTGGCCTCTGGTAGGCGTGTGTTCACCGAGCTAACGGCCGGTCACGGTGTGCGATGGTCGGTTGTTGTGACTCCTGTGTGCGGTGCCGTAGTCTGTGGAGCGACTGCGCATGCGCAGGCACTGTTCGTGAGCGGGAGTGGCTTGATGACACGGCGCGTGGCAGGTCCGCTGCTCCCATTGGCTACCGGTGGTACTGCAACTAAAACAGATGTGTTAGAGAAATGAGCCGAAACATCTTTAACCCTGGTGGCGAACAGCCTGTTACTACAGGACTCATCTGGTTTGATTTCAGACGAAATACTAAACTGTGATGGACAGTTAAGTTTGTCATAAGATAATTAAAACAAGAATGATGAAATCCAATCTGTCAGTTTTTTTGTTTCGTTGCAGTTGATGTATAAAAAAAGAAATAATTGTGGGGCTCTCTTCTAAATAACACTGCTCCATCTCATGTTTTATTACTTTAACATTCGCTTTTCATGATCTGATGTAAATAACAGGTAACATGTGGTGCTACACCCGAAAACAGTTCATTCGCACTGTCAGGAGGCACAGTGATGAATTCTGTGGGACAGAATACTAGAATACTATCAACGAGTGAACATTAATATCAATATATATATCAGTCATCTGTGAAAATAGAGCTGCAGGTCTGAGTCAGCTGCATTTTCTTATAAGAGAACAGACGAGTCTGTTGACAATAATATTGTTTATTTACAGCTGAGCTAGGATGTCAACAGACACACATTCAGTGTCCAGCAGAGGGCAGCAGGGAGTTTCAGACAATGCATCAGTTGAAACATTATGTACCAAAGGGTACAGGAGGCATAGGGTGGTGTTGAGGTATCAGAGGGTACAGGACGGGTATAAAGGTGTTCATCTATCAGAGTGTAAGTGGGCTATGACAGGGTTGATGTATCAGCGGGTACAAAAGGCAAATGACGGTGTAACTTGAAGTATCAGAGAGCACAGGGATGTAAGGTGGTGGTGATGTAGTCAGTGATGAGTGTAGAGGAGGTGTATGGAAGGTTGTCATGATTAGATATCATGATGTGTCAGAGGGCATGAATGGGGTATTGTGGTGGTCAGAGGATTGAAGAGAGTACATAACAGGGTTAAAGAAAATAAAAGGAATGTGTGTTAAAATGAGAGTTATGGAAGAACAGATAAGATAGTGCAGGGTGGGTATTTGATAAATGGGGTATCATAGCTGGACTGACATCTTGGGTTTTGCCCCTGCAGTCCAAGTTTGAAAACAAACAGAAATAAAGACCTGAAAGGATTTGTTCATTCAGATTACAGATAACATTTAAATAAACATTCTTTTGATTTTCAAGCAGAAATACAGAAGAAACAGAAACAGACAAATGAGAGCAAATACAACTAAAAAACACAACTTTGCACAAACGTGCAACAAATAAGAACTAAAATAGTTCAAGTCTTAAAACTGCTTTTTGCCCTTATACACAAACACTAGACAGTACAGATGGGTCACAATATGGTATACAGCTATCAAAAGTAAAGGGGTTTATAGGGATATTTACAGGGCATCAGCGATATCTGACAACAACGAGTTTTGAGTGGTTATTGTGGAGTATCAGAGGATATACTATTTAGATATCTAAAAGATTAAGGGGTATCAGGGAGATGTCAAATTAAATCAGGGCTACAAACGTGGCATCTAGCCTGCTGCTGAAGATAAAGCTGTGGACATGTCAGTTTATACACTGGGGATCACCTGTTCATACCTGGACTTTACATCCAAAGAGTTCAAATCCAGATGTCGCCTCAGACCAGCTGACTGATTAACCGGGTTATATGTTTCCTTGGTTTGGTATGTAAAGGGTATCTAGAGGTTTGTTGATAAAGTTCCACATGTTCCACAGTCATATCTGATGTACATTTATCAGCTTGATATTTAAAGTCCAGCTTGGCGACTGTGGCTCAGCTCGCATGCTGATGGTCATCTATTCAAACAACAACTCCTACATGATACTGCTGCAGTTTTATTTATCTATCAATTAAAAGACACCAAGCTTTCATTCAAAGATGTGGTTATGAATTTCAAGTTACCGTGGTCTCAATAAAAGCAGAAAATAAATAAATAAAATCAATATTTTGGGTATGTGCCATTCTGAGAAGTGGAAAGAAACATGGAGCATTTCTCAAATCAAAGCCATAAATGTCTGAGAGAATTAGGAGCCATCATAGCTGAGGTGGCAGGAGAGACGTTTGACAGAGCGGACAGACCTTCAAATGAGGTAAAATATGAATTTAATGTTGATACACATCCACATTTTTTTCAGTACTTGTTACTAAGTTTATCACAAAAGTTCTTCATCACTTCATCAGACATTTTGATTGACACATGGCTGATCACTTTAATAGGTTTGTGGGACTGACACATCTGTGTTGTGTGGTTCCTGCATTGTGAGGTCCAGCGCTATATGGCAGGTCTATATCCAGGTAAAATGCAACAGGAGAGGTCACTAAACAAAAAAATCCCTCTATATATCATGGCGACTACATCTTCTTTATAGCACTTGTTCCTTTAATGTTAAAGTGTGGGAAAATGAGATACATTCACTAACAGGATCTGAGTTAAGAATTTAACTTTGCTGCTCACAGGGTTTAGTTCATTTGTGATTCTGAAAAGCCTCATCTCATGGCAACACGCAAATATTTTCATATGAGTACAACATTCATACAGCACATACACAAACACCTGGACGGCTGGACCTGGATTCACTGACTAACTCAGAGCGAGAAGACAGAATACAAAAGGAGGCCTCACATCCGGACTTTCCCTCACACCACAGCTGTATTTCAGTCCAGGAGTCACCTCCTTCAGAGGCTGCATCTGAGGGCTGACTGTATCAGAGCAATGCAACTTTTCTGTCCCATTTTGAAAGGCCTGTCACATGCTGCCAACAGGTACATCCTTCCATCCCTGACCCTTCCCCCCGTCCACACCTATCACAGGATTCACTGGATTTATTGTGTGCCAGAGACAAATGAGAGAAGATAAGGGAAGCAAAAAAACAAAACAGCCAAAATGTATACTTTTAAATTAACTGAAATTAAGTATCAGGCAACATCTTAATAGAATAGCAACATAACGTTTTGTTCAAATATTCCTGATTAGTTACACGTCTGAATGTAGCTTTGTTGCTAGGCAACTGCCATAAAGGTGGTTCAAGATGTTGATACTATTCGGAAATCCTCCACTGAGCAGACTGTCTCATTTCAGTTCTGCCTTTGTGAAGGATGCTGCTGTGAATTGGTACACGGCTCCGGGCTTTTTGGGTCCGGACCGAGCCTATTCACTTTTGTACATGTATCTTGGAAAAGTCTGACTGTAACAGACACATGTTCAAGTCTGGACTTTAAGTCAAGGGCATGAAATGACAGTTCCTAAACTCAGACAATGACAAGAACGTTAAATATCTCAAATATAAATAAAGTGAACAGTGAACACAATGATGGTCTGTAGACCTTATCAATACAGCTTATCAGTTTAATTTTTACTCCTGGTTGTTTCACTGTGATTGCCCTGGACTCAGAGGAGGCTCAGCAGATCACAATCTGAGCTGCACCAATCAAATGATCTATAGAGAATCAATCATACAAACTCCCCGATGAAGCAAATCCCTATGGGAAATGTTGAAGTTCCTGCTTCTTTAGTGGGAGATTTTTCTGTTCTTATTGTTTTTTGTCTTTTTTTTGTTCAGACAATGTCAAAAACCAAACAACCAAATAGAGAAACTAATCATCAGACCATTTCGGTGAAACCACTGGAGCTCAGAGATGATCAATCACTGAACTAACAATCAATAACAATCCACACATAAAACTGTTGCAGGTTAAATATAAATTCCAACTCAGTGTTAGAATTTACTAGAGTTGTAGTATTCAGCATTTTGTGTGTGTGTGTCTCTGTCTGTGTGTGAGTGTGTGTCTGTGCATGTGTGTGTGTGTGTTAATAAACACAGTAGGTTAATGTTGCCGTCATTAACGTCACAGCAGAGTGTACTAGTCAACAGGGGGCGCTGTGGTGCAGAGACTCTTGTATGTTGCAAACACTTTGCTGCAGATTAAAAGTTTAAATTACCCACAGCGTTACCTGAACACTGATTTCTGAGTTCTCGGTCCTCTATAGTCCAGCGCCGCAGGTAAACACACCAGCTGCAGCGCGCTCTAAAGCCCCAGTGGCCGTACAGGCAGCTGGGTTTCAGACAGAGGATTCCCGGGCAGATTTGGACCGCAGGGCTCCGGCCTGGCTCAGGAAAGGGTAAGTGGTACCCAGGCAGCCAGATGCCACAGTCAAACCAAGACTGGCCCAAGCGCAGCAGATAGACCAGCCGTAACCATGGTCCACATCAGCGGGGAGGCCGTAGATGAATGGTGGGTTTCTGGAGAGGTCATAGGTTACACTGGCTGCATACGTACACAGAGAAATGGTGCAGAAGATCCCTGAGAACAGATTGGAGATCAGGACACCTTATTTATCACATGTCTGAGAGCAGAGTGTCAGTCCTACATTATTTCATCAGCTGTGTCAAACATGACGTCTCAGAGGACACACAACTCACATGAACCCACGTCACTTACAAAGTGTCTGTGTGTCCGTCCTATGACAGCATACATCCAACTGCTGGACTGAATGAATGCACATGAAACCACCTTTATATTTTCCACTGTTTCAGAGCCCACGCTGTCCTTAACAGAACTCACCCACTCACCTGTGTCCATCTGTTTCCTGGGATTTGATTGGCTGCTGCTCTGCTGTGATAGGATGCTTCTTGTTATAGATCCAGAATTTGACCAATAGAGCGCAATATCATTCTCATGTTATAGACAGATACAAATGTTGTCTCTCATGTGTGTTACCTGCCATGAGGAACAGCAGTCCAGAAACATGCTGAGTCAGACTCTCCTCCCAGAAGAACCCAACAGATATAACGATGCTCCCACACAGCAGGACAGCTGCCGCCATTCCAAGAAACCCTGCAGTGATTCGACGCAGATCTACAGAACCACACACACACAAACACACACACACACACACACACACACACACACACAAAGAGTAAACGCAGATATAGATTAAGAGCTGACAGTAATTAGAAAAAAACAGACTGTTGCTGCAGTAAACAACCACTCCCACCCCTAACGTACTGTTACATAAAACTGTCATGGCACATTTCCATAGCAACAAGTATCAAGATGCGCTGCAAACAAAAGAAAGGGATAGATCACAGGTTTGTAATAAATAATCTATAGTGTGTGATCTGTGATCTATTGATCTACTTAAAAACTAAAATATGTAATCTATAGGTAGCATATAAACCAAAAATCTATGACTGAAAGCAATAATCTCTGATATGCATTCTATAATCTGTGTGTCTCACGCAGCAGGTGCCACTCGTCCTGCTGGATGGTCCTGGTCAGGTTCAGAGGTATGTTCCTCAGTCTGATTGGCTGAGAGAAGTGATACTTGATGGCTGTGCATCGGTCAGCAATACCTGCGGAGAGATAAGAACACAGGTGAGACATGGACACAGGTGAGACAGAAACAGATGTGAGACACGAACATGGAGGGAGCAGAGAGAAGAACAAACCACTCCAGACAGTCCTATAACAAGCTGTCTGTCCCTGCTGCTGCCTCTGTCCTTACACCGTCGTACCAGTGCCCCCCAAAAGCGTTAGATGATTACCAGATGGAAAACTTTGTAAAGGTGCATTATGGGTAATGTAGAGCTGCGTGTTATTGGCCAAACACAGTGTAATGTATCAAATGTTGGCAAAGGCTCAGAAGTTTGGCCACATCGCAAACTTCATCCAGTCACACTCCAACTTCATCCTTCCATCTGTAACAGTCCACATTGTGATGTGGTCCTTGTTAAAGAACAAAACTATATAATTGTTTTGAATGAATCTGAAAGCCACAACACGAGGACATGTGGGACAAGAGATGTGTTGAGTTTGTGTGCTGTAAATTCATCTGCTGACAGAGCGAACAAACAGAAAGCACACTTAAACACATCAGTGAGGTCAGGTGGTTCTGGGCCTTGCTCAAGGGCCCAAGGTGGTGGACAGCAGCAGACAGATGGTGGCGCCTCTCTGGATTTGCAGCCAATCTGGGGTGTAAACCAGCAACCTTGCGTTCCCAAGCTTGATGGCAGCCTGGTCCATTGGCATTGAGTGAGAGATGGAAACACTCAGGCCATCAGCCAAGTAACGTGTTAATATACAGAGATACATCTGTATCGCCGACTACTCAAAAGTAAGTACTCGTGCTAGAATTCGGTCTGGTGACAGAGCGGCAGGAATTGATTTTTCTACTCAGGTGGGAGCTTGGTGTCCAGTCGAATGCAGTGTAGTGGAATGTAACTGGTGTAATGTAAAGTGATGTGAAGAACTGTAACCTGACGTGTGGTCTCACCACCACTCTGACCTCCAGGCCTCAGTCAGGCAGCCTGTCAGATGCTGCAGAGACCAAAGTGCACTGGGTCGGCGTAACCCCTTTGTTCACTTTGGATAATTACTCATATTTAGTCTATGAATCTACCTGTATTAGTTTGAAAGATCTACAGATTCTACCTGGAGTGGAATATTTGTGTTTATCTGTGACCTGTTTCATTCTGAACCTTCAGAAATGTCAGGTTAAATATATTTTGTAAATTCACTTTGTTTCAATGGCTTCTTTGATGACGAGGTAAAAAAAAATTCAATGATCAGAGGCGAATAACATCTGTATGTAACAGTATACACAGCTGTATGTATTCTATACATACATTTATTTATTACTAGCTTTATGTCATACAGAATGTACACATCTGCATGTATCGGTGTATACAGCAGTAAGTAAGCAGTCTGACCCCGATCGATGAGCTTGTCGATGTCCGGGTCCAGGCCCTTGAAGTAGCACTTCCTCCAGAGGCCGGAGTGTGTGGAGAACAGCGGCCTGCCGCACTCAGTCTCCAGGATGCCCATCCCCAGGATGGCCCTCCAGTTCTCCAGCAGCTCCTCCTCTCTGCTGCCCACATGCACGGGCTTCATCAGCGCCACGTCCCGGTGTCGGGGGCCGCCACTGCCGGTGTCCACCAGCGGCAGGTGGTAGATGGGCATCTCTCGGTTCTTCTGGTCGTTCGAGTCCGATCCGTAGCGGTCGCAGTTGTCCTTGTGTCTGCGGGTGTCGGTCTCGTACCAGTGGTCGGTGGAGATGGCGGTTACCAACAGCAACAGGGACATCACGCTGAGCGCGAGGCTCAAGGCGGACACCGTCACCGTCACCGGCCGGGCTCTCTCCATCGTACCGGAGACATGGACCGAGCCGCTGCCGGTCCCCGAGCAGGACCCGGTCCCCGGGCAGGACCCGGTGCTGCTCTTCGCTTGGTTCCTAACGTTGTTTCCGTTATGCATCTTCCGCAGCCATCCTCGCGCCCGTCAGCTGTTCCCAGTTTGCCCTCGAGAGCGTGTTGTCATGCCGACTGACTGACTGTCGACTGCAGGGAACACGCAGCAGTACCGGAAACCAAACCGCGCGCCTACAAAATAAAACCACACGAAGCAGGGGGTTTTTTGAGTGTCTCTGTGGTGGGGTACCTGTTTAACCCAGGGCCTGTACTACAAAGCAGGATGTAATACTGCAAATTCAAGATGAGTTGGTTGGTTATGGAGCTCATCACTTATGCAGGTAAACAGAAGAGGTGAGAAATAATAAAGAGTAGCAGATATTTTTCCAGATGAGTGAAATTAGCTGTTCCAGATGTTCCAATGTCTGAGAAACACTCAGGCCATCAGCCAAATAACAGGTTAACATACAGAGAAAAAAACCATACCATACACCATACATCTGTATCAGCGACTACTCAAATATAAGTACAGTACTCCTGCTAGAATTAAACACCCCAAGAATACTGTCATCGTTGTCATGGAAATAATTACACAATAAGACATATGCAACAAATTAAACATGAAATTCTCCACTGAGATGAAATTGTTGTAAAAAACAAATTTAAAAAAAACATTATTTGATTGTAAAATAAGCTTCTATTCAATAAGCTCATATTTCTGACATGGTTTGTCAATTAGTTTTATTTTGAAATAAATCACAAGCACAAATGCAACGTCACTCCTGATGACTTCTCATACTGGTAGAAGCTCTCTCTCTCTCTCTCTCTCTCTCTCTCTCTCTCTCTCTCTCTCTCTCTCTCTCTCTCTCTCTCTCTCTCTCTCTCTCTCTCTCACTATGACTCTGTGTGTGTGTGTTAAACATGATAGTAACAGTAACTGTTTGGTCGGCTCTCCTGAACGCTGTGATGATTATAAATACATTTGGGGCAGTTTGATTTTTTGTAGGTGTAAAGAGAATTGATTTCCTGGAAAAAAAAACATTTTATGTGCATGAAACATAATTGAAAGATGAAGTATTCATGCATATTGATTAGTGAACAATATTTATTTGCAGTCATATATTATATCACACACAGTATCATCCACCTATTGGATCAAAAAATCAGAGCCAGAAAAAAACAAAATCAGTTAGAATCAGTTTGATAGGAAATGTTTACTTATGACCACCAGCAACTTTTTCAAGTCTGTAATGGGCAATGACCTTTTTATCTGCTTTGATTACCCTAATGTACGTGAAATAGGGAAAGCACAGTAGAGCACAGCAAAACACAATTATAAATATATATATATATATATATATATATATATATATATATTAATATACAGTTTCATCTCTTGTGTCCTCTTGTCCCACTACTTGGAGCAAAGTCTCAAGTGTTTGATACGGAGTCTCAGGTTTGGTACAGAGTATGGAGTTTTTGAAGCCAAGTCTCCAGGGTTTAGAGATGAAGGTTGAGACTTTTAGGGACGATGCAGAGGGGACTTTTTTCATGTTCACTGTCTCTACTGTCTCTATTATCACTTAGTTGATACTCTCTCTTGCTCTCTTTATCAGCCAGTGTCTCTCAGTCAGTCAGGATGAGGTTTGTTATGTATCCATGATGAACTGGTGACTGAGGCCTCTTGGGAAATCTCAGGTGGCTCCCATAGTCAAAACCCAACATCACAGCAGGAAAAAATGAAAGTTTGTCCATTAAGTTGATCAATAATTCAGCAGCGTCCCTGAAGAACTCTGCTGCTTCCTGTAACACAACCCCTCCTCCATCCCCCCACCCTACTTCCCCAGGAACCTCCCTGATCGCTCTTGATTTTCTCACCTTGACTTTGACCTCTCTGATTGGCTGTCAAGATGCAGTTCTGCTGATCTTCCCATTGGAGATTATAATGATTTAAATGATTTATGGTCAGTCAGTTGATTGTGTTGTCAATATATTAATCACTGTCTTAGGATCACTGCTGTGAATCCTTACAGTTTTATATATGATGCTTTAGGGAGTGTGTTCTCATAAGATCCTGACTTGAGATAATGTTAGATAAACATGCCTTATGTATTACCACTGCTCTTTTCTTCTTGAACTGCATGTAGACTATGTCGTTTGTGCACACTGAAGTTCACAGTGTGTGAAAATGCTTACTGCAGCACAATCACGAGTGTGAATACGTAATCATTATGTGTAGCAACATACATAAAAACACTGAGATGAGGACGGAGCATATAAGCCAGGGTCGGTAGTAGGTAGATATTTGTGTAGACCATTTTAATTTTGTCAGTAAAATGAACAACTCCTTTTCATTTGCAACATAAATGCAGTTTGTGAGTACTGATTAGCGTTATTGCTATTACATGTTAGTATGTCTTTGTAAATTTCTATACTAACTGATGCTCCTCAGCTTCAAAGTGACCAGAGGCCAAATTCAAGATTCAAGATTCAATACTTTATTGCCATTACGAGCAAGTCGTTAGGGATTTGTTTGGTGGGACTACTGCAATTACAAAACTTTCACACATTATACACACATTCGTCCGACATCAACACATGGGAACACATGCTTAATTCAGAGCAAGCTCAAGAGCGTTGAGTAATCGGACAGCACAAGGATATGTACTGTTCTGAAATCAAGAAGTCCTTGTTTTGATGCTCCTCAGTCTCTTGTGAGAGGCAGAGGGACAAAAAGACAATTTGCAGGATGGGACTGGTCTGTTAGAATCTTGTGTCCCTTTCGCTTTAGTCTCAATAAATCAATCAATCAATCAGTCAATCACATTTTATTTGTATGATATTTGATATTTAACACCTTATCACTTATGTGATTACGTGCAGCATGAATTGCCATGTTTGAAGAGGAAACTGGAAACTGCTGCGGCATCAGTGCAAAGACGTTGTTGGTCTTAACGCCACACAGAGAGGACTTAATGCTTCGCTAACTCAGAGGCTGCTGCTGATCAGTGATTCAGCACAGAAACACACTCCTCCCCCTCACCATCACCAATCAATACCTAGGGGGGCGTTTCCCACGATCTGCTGCCGCTGTCCTGCTCTGTATGTGTGTGTCATTAGCATTGCTAGCATCAGACTGAAGCACCTCCCCATCACAAATTATTGATCGATGTCCTGAAGTTCCATCAGCTTGTATTGACTGATAGGACGGATGCTGCTGCTTCACCTTCCTCAGGGTCAGGAGGGTCAGAGGACGGAGGGGGGGGGGGGGGGGGGGGGGGGGGGGGGGGGGGGGGGTATTAGACAGGGTGGTTTTGGGGTGTTATTATCTTTAGCTGCATTTTAATTAACAGTCAGAGTAGCTGTAGCTGCCTGTTTACTCTGAGCTGTGAATATCATTGTGTGTTGAAGTGCTGAAGCTGCAGGATAATGGAGGTCAGGGTGGGGGGGATCGATCAGTGGCAGCCTGTCTTCCATCACGTCCTCCATTCCCTATATACAAGTTGAACATTACTGTCCTGCAGCAGATCACAATCAGACAGGGACAAATATGAAGACAAGAGGAAAATAAACCATTTTCATGAGCCACAAAAAATGTTCATATAAGAGAATATAATTTTTTATTGTTATTATTATTAATGTCAGCTTATTTGTCTAACCATTTGACATTAGTAGTCTGCAAATACATACATACACATTCTGCAGTATCACTCTGTCAGCTGTGTGTGGATATGCTGGATCATTAAAGATCAAACAAAGGTGTTAGTGTCAGGCCGATATGTAGAGAGGACCCAGGAGCAGAGACTTGATTCACAGTCTTTATTACAAAGATCTCTTTTCCAGAGTGAAAAAGCAAAGCTATGAAACTTGACTAACACTTTCTCTATAATCTAAAGCGACTATGAAAGTATCAACTCAAAGACTACAAAAAACGCTCCAAAAGGGAGAAAACCTATCTAAGATAAAAAGTACCAACAAAATCAATCTAACAGAAAACGCTCCATAAGGGAGGAAAAACAATCTGACCAATACAAAACAAATTATCATTAGCTGCATTTTAATTAACAGTCAGAGTAGCTGTAGCTGCCTGTTTACTCTGAGCTGTGAATATCATTGTGTGTTGAAGTGCTGAAGCTGCAGGATAATGGAGGTCAGGGTGGGGGGGATCGATCAGTGGCAGCCTGTCTTCCATCACGTCCTCCATTCCCTATATACAAGTTGAACATTACTGTCCTGCAGCAGATCACAATCAGACAGGGACGAATATGAAGACAAGAGGAAAATAAACCATTTTCATGAGCCACAAAAAATGTTCTTATAAGAGAATATAATTTTTTATTGTTATTATAATTAATGTCAGCTTATTTGTCTAACCATTTGACATTAGTAGTCTGCAAATACATACATACACATTCTGCAGTATCACTCTGTCGGCTGTGTGTGGATATGCTGGATCATTAAAGATCAAACAAAGGTGTTAGTACTGTTACAAGAGATAATCAGTTCCCATCATGGTCATTAAACTGCAGTCATGTTAGATTAAAGCCAGCATGGTCATGGCATTTGTTTACTGTCATCCTCCACAGGATTCCTTAAATGGCTCACGTTCACTGGATCATGTTCACTTCACTGGTTCATGTTTATTTCACAGGATCATATTTACTTCACTGGTTAATGTTTCCTTCACTGCAACATGTTTCCTTCAGTTGAGTATATTTACTTCAGTGCATTTTTTAAATCTACACAAAATCGCCCAAAACAACAAACATGTTTTCAGACATCTTTCTAAATTAAAAAAAAAAAAGTAAACATTTAAATATAATAGGTACATAAGTATTCACCCCCATGGCTTAATATTTTGTTGAAGCACCTTTGCAGCAATCAGAGCCTCAAGTCTTGAGTAGCCTATGTCTCTACAAGGCATTCCTGTTTTTCACTGCAGATCCTCTCAGGTTGGATGGGCAGCATTGGTTAACAGCCAATTTTCAGAGTCTTTCCAGAGACTGGGCCACACAAGGACACTCACAGACTACTTCTCAATCTACTCCACTGTTATCTTGGCTGTGTGGTTTGGGTCATTGTTGTGCTAGAAGAATAATTGTGTCCTTGAATAATCTCTCTAAATTTGGCTTCAGACATGATGTTTGGAGTTCAGGCCAAAATGTTCTATTTTTGTTTCATCAGACCAGTGAATTTAGTTTCTTGTGGCCTGAGAATTCTTAGGGTGCTTTTTGGAAAACTCCAGGCTGCCATGTGCCTTTTAGTGACCTGTGGCTTCCGTCTGCCCACTCTACAATAAAGGCCAGATTGGTGGAGTGAGTTAGCAATGCTTGACCTCTGGAGGGTTCTCCTATTTCCACAAGGCAACACTGGAGCTCCCCCTTAGTGACCATTGGGTTCTTGGCCCTTCCTCCCCGATTACTCAGGAGGTTCCAAACCTCTTCCATTTCTGAATGATGGTCACCACAATGCTTTCAGGACAGTCAACGCTTCTGAAATGCTTTTGTGTGCACGTGTGTGCCTTTCCAAATCATGTTCAATCAACTGAATTTACCACAGGTGGACTCCATTCAAGTTGTAGAAGCATCTCAAGGATGATCAGTGGACAGTGGACTGAATGCACCTGAGCTATATTTTAAGTGCCATTGCTAACGGTCTGAATACTTATGTACCTAGTGTGTTTAAATGTTTACATTTATTATATTTACAAAAATGTCTGAAAACAATATGTTTTTACTTCATCATTATGGGCTTTGTGTAAATTTTATAGAAAACTATACTCCAGTCAGTTTTAGAATAAGTGTGTTACAAAACTGTGATAAAACTGTTAAACACGTAATTTACACGTGGGACTATTTTACTAACTGTAGTTATGTTAGCAGCACAAATGAAGCACCTGTTTGAAGGTGGGCAGGACATGACGAGGTCTAAAGGTGGGCTGGTGGTGAAGCTCGTCACTGAAGGTGTTGTTGGTGGTGATCTTGTCTTGATGCAGTAAAGACGATAGATTCACAGCTCTGTATAGAATGTTCGTATGTCACATGTTTATCATCAGTCACTCAAACATGTGACACGATAGTGACCATCCTGTAGCTCTGATCTCTGCTCAGTCTCCGGCGTCCATCTTTAAATTTGTAACTTTTAGTCTACCCACAGCTGTTGCTGTTGACAACTTCCACACTTCCTTCTTTTCACTGCTCGTTAAGGCCTTATTTTGTTCTGCCTCTGAAAGTTGGAGCCGGGGGTGTCGGGGGCGTCGCCGGCCAGCGTTAATGAGGCCCACCGGTGTCACGCTGGCTGCTCGCCCGCTCACTCTCATTAAATCCCAGTGACTTCTGAGGACACCACCCACCTCCACACTGCCCCCGACCTGTCTGATAAAACGCTCTGCGACACCCCTCCCACACCTCCCACCCTCACGCCCCAGAGAGCGAGGACGAGTGTGACCCCAGGTCGACTCCCTGCAGGCAGATAACGATGGAAACCATCATTTAACTATGGACAAAAACACACATAAATACATATCTGAACCAAACAAAAACAACTTCATCATGTTTCTTTTTATGATTCTGTTTGAGTCGTGCCATCGTTAGAGCCCTGCCCCCTTCAGTCAGTCAGTGGTTATGTCATATCTGTGTCCCTGCTGGACTCGGGTGCACAATGATTACTTTGTGTGGGTTATCTCTTATTTGTTTTTGTACAAACCCTGAACTAACCATGGCCCCCTGACATGCTCATAGACATCTATGATACTGTAAGGACATCACATTCATCTCCACCAGGTTAAAATATTTTTAATTACCCATAATTGCACTGCGTTCAGTACTGTCTGTAAACTGAGTTGATTTAGACTTTGAATCCTCATTAGATGAGAATCTGTATTGTCATTGTATTGTCGTATATTGTACCATAGCACAAAGTAATTAATCAACATCAGCATTTTGATCCTGAGGACAAGGACAAACAGACGGGATGAACATGATGTAGTTTATATATTCTAATTTATATAGAATGCCCAGAGGTGGCGTAATGGGCGTTAACAAGGAGTACTGTGGAGTGACATCAACACATCTCATTGAACGTCTCTCTGTCTTTTCCTGTCTCTCTGTCACAGTCTCTGTCTCTGTCTGTCTTTGTCTGTCTCTCTGTCTGTATCAGTAATCTAATATTTATATATCAAATCAAGGGGCTCGTGAATTATTAATGTCAGGTGCTGTTAATGCAAATGAAGAGATCAAAAATTCCCTTTGAACATCAGTTGGAGCTGAAGGCAGCAGAGCAGCGTGAGCCACAGACTGATGAAGATTTTAGATGCACTACACCTTTTTATCCCATTGGAGCAGCGTGGCAGCCTCTGGATTAAGACAGTGAGACAGTGTCCAGCTTTGCTGTGCAGTCACTCAGTGACCTACAGTGGTGGACAGAGTCTAATCACTGTTCATGTTTGAAACAAAGGCAATGAATTTTTAAATTTCCACTTTCTCCTCCTTTCAGCATGATAAATGTGCATTTCCCAGAATGCACCTCTGCTCACTGGAAGGTGTACTGTTGGAGCTGCTAACCCATGTGGATGTGCCTTGTTTTTCACTCTAATTAAATGTAACAGTGTGGAAGAATGAACACTGTTTGCAGGACCAGGAACCTCCAGCAGTTTGTGAAGCTTCTCACAACAGATGACCTGCTGCACCTCTGTGAGACCTGTGTGACCTCTGCTCAAGTGTCAACTGACGACTTCATAGTCCAAATGTTGAGGTACATGTATGTGTTATAGGGTATTTTTATTTCAATGTCTGTATGTTTGATTACTGCAGTTGTCTCCTTACATCTGTCCACTCTGTTTGATGTGTCCTCTGCACCGAAGACAAGGACACATCAGTAACTAACGCACTAGCTGTGATGTTTCACTGTAAACAGCACTGGAGTTGTTTTTAACAAGCAACTAAAGCCAAATCCACACCACTGTATTTTTAAGAAATTACTGTTGCTGTGATTATGCCTGGCATCCACACTACTCCAAACCTCTAAATCCAGCCAAGACTTTTATAAACATGCTGGTCTTATTTTACTTTGAAACCAAGGTTGTGTTTTATTTTGAAAACCCCTGTGTAGTGTTTCTGTGTGGATGAACAGAAGCAGACGCATACTCTCTTCCTGATTAGTTCTTATCAGTCACAACTCAAATACCAGCAGTGAATATAACGCGAATAGGCAAACTACTTCCTGGATGGTCATGTGATATGTTTTCAGGAGTGTTATAAGACTGTAATGCAGTACATTATATTACCTTGTACCACAGAATAGTGCACTGTAATACACCATGTTATATTACACTGTAAAACAGAGTAGTTGTTGTTATATTAAACAGGCAGGTTCAGGTTGTTGACCCATGAGCTACTACAGGCCCAAAGATTCAGAGATGGTTTACTGTCACTTTACTTTATGTAGAGGACAAACAGAAGAATGGAAATGCCATTTGTCTCTCACCTTACTAAAATTAAAAGAAAACATAAATAACATATAGGTAAATATAATCTCTAAAATTAGCCTTACTAAGATAAAAGGAGAAAAATATAGATAACAGATGTATATCAAATGTTTGTTCCACAAAGGAGAATCTTTCTTCAGCATAAAAACACAATGAGACAGCTGATGAGATAAATATATCAAGTGTCTGATAAAACTAAAGAAAAATATGAAAAATAAAGTGCAGGCCTATGGAGCCAGTTGAACTGTGAGTGACTAATGACTGCACCTGCCTCATTGGTCAGGTGTTGGGAAGATGCCATAGAGCTGCTGCTGTGAATACACAGTGTTACACAGTGTTACACAGTGTTACACAGTGTTAGTCCTCCTGACTGAATGTATGTATCTAATAAAGCAATGGGTGAATCAGCCAATAGAAGGAGTATTTATGTAATGTGATTTCAAAACAACAAAAAGCGGCACCACGTGTGTGAGGAGCTGCAGTGTGTTTCTGTCTGTGTCGACCTCAGCGCTGTCTGAATAATTTATCGCTCCTCTCAGGCTGAGGTGGGGGGTGGGCTGCACGGAGCTGAGGTGCTGCTGATGAAAATTTAAAGACGATGCATCTGAGCACTTTGGAAGATTTGCTAACGATGAAAAAATGCTGACATTTTCCCTGACTGCGCTGAGTCCGGGTTAGACCGGGTTACACTTCCATCTTTTCTTCTTCTCCCGTGTTAACATGCCACCCTCTCTAGCATCACGCATTTGGTTGAGTCCAGCACAACACTTGACAACAGACAGACAGGAAAATCCTCCCTATGTCAGTGGTGTGTGTCTGCCTTACCTGTGAATTGTGTTGGTTTCTAATGTTATAATCTCACGTAAGACCTCCTCTGATGTTAAGGACAACTATTGTACTGGAGAAGACAGAATACTATTGTTTAATATCATTGGTTCAGTTCTCAGCTCTGTGGCTTATTGATCAATATAATTGTTTGTTTGTAAATCTTCAAGGCAAATTATTGTATTGTTGTATGCTCTAATTATTTCATCAATTTGTCCATATCCAATAGACATGAACAGTGCAGTTCACAAAAAAGCCACTAGATGACACAGTGGTGCCTTTGTGACAGTGTCTTGTGTGTTCCCATTAGATTATGTAACTTTAAAAAAAACATTTAAATTTGACCACCTGGCCTTAGGGTGTCTTCTTTAAAAAATAATCTGAACATAAGAACAGCAGGGAACGAAATGTACAACAATGTAATACAGTGATCCCCAGCTATTACACGGTTCACCTTTCGCGGCTTCGCTGTTTCACGGATTTATTTAGTGCAGTTTGTTATCCTTTTTTTTTTTTTTTACAGTACCGGTATATGCACGCGCGTTGTGCTCTGTGTGGAAAAGGCTGTGCTTGGGACGGAGACGCTGGCCCTTTAAAGGGCGGAGCTTAGACCCGACCGTCTCGCCCGCAAGCAGAGGAGTCAGGAAGGAGAGAAATAGGAGAAAGTTTGTTTATAGTGTTTAAAGTCATTAAATCGGCAAACTACAGCAACTGAGTCTTTTTTTGAGTTCTAACCGGACTCACCACAGTGATTCACCTTTCCACCAGCATCAATTACCCATTCGCTATCTTTTACTCTGTGTCCTGATTGGCTAAGGGACTGTAGGCCAATGTCAATCAGTCTCCTCCGTGCCTCTTTTTATTTCTTAAACAAATGCTTGGGCCTGTAAAAATGTTTTGTTCTTTGCTTTCAATGTTTTATGGAGTATTTCATTGTATAATAACTGTAAAAAAATAAAGGTTTCTACTTCACGGATTTCGCCTATCGCGGGTTCTTTTTGGAACGTAACCCCCGTGATAAACGGGGGATCACTGTACTCACCCAAAAAATTACTGAAATCATAATCTACAGCAAGAGTTTTTGGGGGAGTCTTTTGTGATGGAACCATGTCTACTTTACATTTCATTTTATTTCTTGAAGACATTATTTAGGTTTTGTTTGAGCTCTTTTAAATAAAAAGTGTGATATAGTTTTGCAATCTATTTTAAGTAAGGATTCAGCATTACTTTATTTATTATTATTTAAAATATTCTTGTTTTAACATGTATGAACGTGTGGGCACAAATTCTGTACACATTTATATTTTTCTGTGTGAAATACACTGTGAACTGTCTCTAGATCTGATGTGAACATTAAGAACATTTTATTGACTTCAATTCACTGTGAACACCCTGAAACCTGATCTCGACTACGAGCTTAGAGACGACATTTTAATGCCTGGAAATGGTCCCCATAACTGGTCCCAACATGGTTTGGGATTATACTGAACATGATCCAGAAAAGGCAACAAACACGCACGCACACACACACACACACACACACTTGTTTGACAATTATTCTACAGAAACTGGTGTGTTGTCTTCTCTGATGTGGGAATTAAGGTGCAATGAAAACCACTCTCTGATGGTGCTTATCTGATCTGGTCAGAAGTCACTCTTGCTGTCATTTTTATGGTCACGGTATATTTGAACTAGTTGGCTCCATTAAAGACCAGTCGATGGTCTTCTTCCAGCTCTGGTGAATCCATCAGAGTCTGTCACATTCAAACTCGGAGCTGGCCTCAAAGGGCTGAACCATGTCAATGTGGTACACCTCCTCATTGACAGGTGGTGGTGTGCAAGGTGGACTTCCCATCCCGCAATCTGTGCCGGAAGCTGGCTTAGGCTGGTGCCCTGGTGAGTACTTCTGGTCTGTCTGATGTAGAGGAAGTTTGAGTTTGACTCTTTTTCCTGTAGCGGGGTGTCCTTGAGCATCTGCCTTTGGGTTAAAGCGCTTCAGCTTGACTGTGTCTTTGGCTTCCTGAGCACACGGCAGCAGGATGGCAACATCTTTACGGAACTTGGAGCTGAGCCCAAAGTAGATGAGGGGGTTGTAGAAACTGGCGGACTTGGCAAAGAGGCGGGTAAAGATGCTGGTGAGATTCGGCACATGGAAGCCCCAGGCAGACCACATGGACACCACAGCGTACGGAGACCAGGCCAGGATGAAAGCCGTACAAATTACTATGGAAACCTGGAGGAGAAGCAAGATGTCGGATCATTCTACAGGGAAGCTGAGCTGGATTTTATAATAGCAGTTTGCAGTGTTGATAGCGTGAGGACTTACTATGGTGACATCTCTCTCCATCTTCCTTTGGTAGTCAGTCAGGTCTCCCTCTGCTGACAAGGCATTGCCTCTCTTGACAGTGTTGATGATGGACACGTAACAGAAGAGCATGATGAGCACAGGGATGAAGAAGCAACAGATGAAGATGGAGATAATGTAGGACCTGTAGATGCTTGAGTAGTTTGCTTTTGCCCAGTCAATCTCACAGGTCCCGTAACCACGATCTGCAGGGTAAGGGTCAGGGTTAGGGTTAGGGTTAGGGTTAGGGTTAGGGTTCACCTTCACTAAGTTTGAAACAGAGAAGAATTCGGTTTGATTCCTGCCTGTATAGCTCCCCCAGCCGAGTAATGGAGCCCCAGACCAAAATCCAGCTGTGCTCCAGATCAGAAGGAGACACATGGACACGCTGGTCCTGCTGATGTAATGGGCTGAGGAAAAAAACATATGGACTGATTTTTGTTATATAAACCAACAATTTTTCAAACCTATATACAAATCCAATGAACACTGACAGCCTTCAGAGCCGGTTGCTTCACTAAGGTCAGCAATCCTTCTTTAACCCTTAGTGAAGCTTGAGTTGAAGTGGTAGCAGCAACCTTCTCCTGGTCTTCCTGGAGGACACTGCTTCCAGGCAGTGCAGCCTGCAAAACCTTGTTTACATTTCTGAAAAACCTTCTTATGTTGAAAACCAAAACGGAGCCAACTCCACCAACATCCCGTACACCCTATATTCTCCATAGAACCTGGAATGTAATAAAAGTGACTGTTCAAATTAATTTCTTTCCATATGCGTTATTTGCACACAACCCCAACTACAATGCTCAGACCACTGTTACATGGAGGTGCAGACATTTTCGGCTGGTGGTGTCGGACACAGTCAGACAGACTGTGAAGCTTTAAAATCACACCTTTGCTTGAGTGACATCCTTTGATGTAGCGGGTGATGCTGATTACAGTCAGCGTGTTGATACTGCTTAGACCAAACAGCAGTGTGAAGAAACCATCCACCTGGAGGAGACAAACAGGACAGATTACAGGTGAGTAGTCCTTTCTAAACCCAGTGAAGGTTTCTCTCTGCCTGGAATTGAGTCTTCAATGTATTTCAGGTGATTAATACCTGGCACGTCCAGAAGGAAGAAATGAGGTACCCACTGTCCTGAAACACATTGAAGATTTCAATGATACCTCTGGAGTATCCAAACACTGAAATGCTGGCATCAGACACTGCAAGGTTAAAGGTGAGGTAGTCGGTGGGTTGCAGTGTGGCTTTCTGTCTGTACAAGACGAAGAGGACGATGCTGTTTCCAAACCAAGACAACCAACCTGAACCCACACAGAGAAGAGAATCGTTGAAGGGCAGGTCTGCAGTGTGACAGACATAAAACCCATTTCATTACAAAACATGAGCATTATAACTGACATGTGGATACAAGACTCTCCAAAAACGTCAACAGTGTAATGCCAGGATTTTTATGATCATGAACCTGCTCCTGGATTTTACTCATGGTTTTGGTCTTGATCCTTGAACTTGATCATGTACTTGATCCTGGATCATGGTTATGATTACGGTCAATGTCAGTGACACTGTAATGATCTTTGTTGTCTTTGTCCTGGATCATGGTCTTGATCCTGGGACATGGTCCTGGGCCAGGACTTGCGTTATGCTGATGATAGTCCTCCATTTGACCTTGAGACCTGAATGACAATGTACCTGGTCCTTGAAAAACATGGCAGTAGGGGAAAACTCTGTCCACCAATCAAAACCCCTTTGTGCTTGTACATTAAATTTCCCCATCAGTCAGAACCCTAACCCTGTGAACCCTGGTCTTGGCAGAGCTTGCTGTGGATCATCTGTTCTCTGTTCATCTACAGAACAATGTCTGGTTCAGAATATAATTGTACATGTTCACGTCCACCAGTTCCTCTGAGTGCAGCATATCACAGTCCAGACTGAGCTGCCAGATCCTGTCTGAGCTGGTAAGTCCCTCTCTGTCTACACCTGTGAACAGCTCATCTCCTCACTTCTGTGACACCCTAACATGTAAAACTCAACTGACTTTCATGTCTTCACCTCAACTGCTTTTTTTCGTTGACTGTCTCAAAGCTACATGCCTATGCTGAGTCTCTCTAGCTAAAAGATTGAACGTGGACATGGATCAGTTTCCTGGAGGACAGTGTCAGAGCAACGTATGTACCCACCCAGCAGCAGCAGGTAGACTCCAATGATCGTCTCCCCCTGGTCGGATAGTGGAGGGTCTCTGCTCCCCCCCAGTATGTAGCTGTTATTCCTCCAGGGGGCAGCTGCAGCTGAGATGTCACTGAACGACATCACTGGACGTCCTGTGTATGAAGACAGAGCAAGTGACACGCTGCTGCTCCGAGGAACCACAGGATCTGTGCTCTCTGCTCTTAATCTGAGATAAACTCCTGATCCTGGTTCAGGCTCCAGCACAGAAACTGGCACCACAACAGTTTGTGTTGTGTAATCAGTACATCTCCAATTGGCCTAATAATTGATGGTGTAATAGCCATGTAAATAGATTCAAACTGTCAATTTGTATTCACTCAATTACTATCCAGAGTAAATGCTCAGTGAGCACTTTATTAGGGACACATGCTTATTACTGCAGTTCCAAGGTGGCCAATCACGTGGCAACAAATCCAGGTGAGAATTTTCAGATTATATCTCAGAGGTTTAGTTTCTGTGAATGAAGCCACAAACAAAAACATTCAATGTGGGGGACGTCAGACATCAAATCTGCTCACAGATAAATATATTTTTAATTTCCCAGAGGGATCAATTAAGTTCTATCTCATCTAATCAAATCTCAAAAAAAAAACCTGGGCTAGATATGAATGTCAGGTTCTAGCCGCCCAACCAGCTGAGCATGGCTCAGCCTCAGACTAATCGGCAACTTCCTGGACTCTGACTCCACAGACTTCTGAGACTCAGTGTCTCAGAGACGCACTCAACACGTGGATTCTCATTGTCCCCATAGAAAATAATAATCAATGAGTTGTAAAAGCAATGATTGAAGAGACAAATCATTGACTGGGTGACGATGTTTGCAGGATGGTCACACAGGGTTTTTATCCTCCAATAGAGGAACAGTAATACTGATCATTCAAGTGCCATGGGATTCTTCTGTGTTGATAGACGCTGCAGATACTTCAGATGTCCTTGGAGGGTCTCAGATTGGAGTCCTGGCATGATTCCAGATTCGAGTGACTTTGAAGAGGTACCTAGGATCCTGGGTGTGTCCTCCTTCCTTTTCTCAAACATGTGGCCCTGAGGTGCCCCCACATGGTCACAGCAGCAATAGCATGTTGCTGCAGATTCCTCCTGATCACAGGAGTCAGCCTCAGTTCTGGAGAGTAATGTAGTAATGTATCTCAATCTCAAACATCCTACTGAATTAAAACACAAATAAATAGCGAATATACGCTTAATGTTTTACTTCAGTAAAAGTACTTGCTTTCCAATTTACTTCTAAGTTTTATAAACTTAGAAGTAAATGCCAAGTGTCGCCTGTTTCCTAATGCCACACTATACTACATGGTAAACAGTAGCTACAGTGTATTAGTACAGACTGTTATATTAATAACTCCCTTTCTATCTGCTGCCATGGTCATTACGTTACATCACAGCACATCACATCCTTACGATCAGAAGGGGGCGCTATGGACCTATTCTACACCTACACCGGGTCGCCACGGGGGCAAATAAGCAGCTGCAGTGCCATAACGCTTATAATCTGTGTCTCTACGCGGCGGAAAGTAGTTCCTCCGCGCGTCGGCTGCTGGAATAACCGCACACAGCATCCGTGCACCTCCCGCTTCTTCTGCGATACACGTGACGCCGACGTCACTGTAACGTCAGTGTAACGTCAGCGTCAGTGATGTAGTGTGTGATGTTTGTAAATATAAAGCAGCGCTTCATCCCTTGAGGATGGATACCACCGGATGTTGTTCGTCATTTCCTTATGTGGAGCGGAGTGATTCGGGGGCCGGGCCTCGGAGACTCCTGTAGGAAAGCACAACTTTAGGACTCTTTTCTAATTAAAATGTCAAAATGGGTCAAATGTTATTGAGATAGCATCGCCTGCGTCTGGACTTCGCTGTTCTTCTTGAACTCTGGGTGATTTACGAGTTTCCTGATGAACACAAGCGTTACTTGTTGCTAAAGTAAAGGTTAGCTAAAAGTGGTTAGCTGCCGTGGACTGTGCGCAGTTAGCCGGCAGCTAGCGGTCCTGTTAGCCGACTCTGCCCCCACCGGAGCCCCGAGACCCGCTGGGTGGGGAGCGTCGAACCGGGAGCAGAGGAGCCTTGGTCCGCCGGGAGGAGGGAGTCTCCAGGCGCTGGGCAGGGAGCGGCGCCGGAATGGGAACCAGAACCGGACCAAGTGGAAGTGGGCTGAGCAGCCTCGCGGTGAACACGGCTGGAGCGGGAGCTAATCCCGGGACAGGGGGGGCGTTTGAGGACACAGAATACAGCACCGAGGTGCTGGACAGCGGCTCTGACCAGGACTCCGACTCCGGGGACGATGAAGACGCGGCGGGTTCAGGCGGAGACAGGCGAGGGGTGAAGCGGGAGAGGAGCGAGAGGGAGGTCGGGCATCAGTCAGCGCCCCCCTGCGGCGGTCAGAGCGGGAGTTACACAGGGATCAGCCCCGGGGTTCCAGGGGCCAAACCCGGCAAGAAGACCAGAGGAAGGGTGAAGATTAAAATGGAGTTTATAGACAACAAACTGAGGCGGTACACAACCTTCAGCAAGAGAAAGACGGGGATCATGAAGAAAGTGAGTTCTCTACGTTACAACAGAGGGCAAAGGTCACAGGGTCTCCGCTAATTCTGATCCATCCTTTCTTGCTCTTCTTCTTCTTATGCTACTTAATAGCATAAAAAGAAGAATCTGAATTTCTCTGCAACATGTCTCATACTCACTAGACACACACACACAGGCACACGCACACACACAGGCACACACACACACACAGGCACACACACACAGGCACACACAGGTGTGGCGAGAGCCTGGCAGATCTCTGGGGAGATGCCCTGTGATCATGAGGAGTCATGAGGAGTGGATTGCAGCCTGTGAAGTGGTTTCACAGTGGGTTGAGCCAAACCTAGTTGAATCTTTGATACACAAATAATCATTGTAAATGATCCCACCACAAACGTCACATCATAATAACTGTACCTGGTTGTGCTTTTTAAACACTCATTACTGAGTCTGATCAGAACCCCACCCCCTGCAGGCGTACGAGTTGTCCACATTGACTGGTACTCAGGTGTTGCTGCTGGTTGCCAGTGAGACGGGTCACGTGTACACCTTTGCCACCAGGAAGCTGCAGCCAATGATCACCTCGGAGACAGGTAAAGCTCTGATCCAGACCTGTCTGAACTCTCCAGACTCTCCACCTAGGTCTGACCCCTCCTCTGACCAAAGGATGAGCGCCACGGGTTTCGAGGAAACAGACCTCACCTACCAGGTGTCTGAGGCAGACGGGTGCTCTGAGGTTGCTAAGGTAACTTCAGCTTCAGTGTCATTCAATCTTGTTTTTTTACTCTGATGGTGAAGCGATAAGCTCAAAGCCCTGTAGGCACTTTATCTGAGAAAACGTATAAAAATCCATCTCAGATGGATGTGAAGAATTTATATTGGTAATACTACTGATTGTATGATCAGCAGAAGGTTGCTCTGTGAATGTTTGATGTGGATAAAAGTTGTGTACCAATTGAGTAGCTGCATGTTTTGGAGAACTTGGTCTAGAAAACAAACTGAAATCAGACGTATTGGTTGATTGTGGATTCTTTTAGCGTAACCATTGCATTAACTGCAGCTCCACTGTCTCCATAGCTCGTTCCGTTCATTAGCTTCATCACTGACACGCAGTGACTCGCAGAGTAGGCAGGCATGTTTCGACCTTTTGAAAATGTTTTAGTCTTGAACTCTTACGCAGTCCACTTCCCGCTGAATTTGGATACATCTTAAAACACTGGACATTCACAGACAGCGTCGTCAGCATTACCCTTAGCATATGATGAGTCTCTGGAACACCTAGTGTCTCAGTCTCATTCTTTATGTTTGTCTCTGCCTGCAGGATCAGATCAAACCAGCATTCACCATGTCCAGCGGCACACAGCCCACACCCTCCTCTTCCTCATCCCCCTCCTCCTCCTCGTCTTCACCCTCTGTGTCAATGCAGGTGCAGACCAGTGTACCCACCTGGCAGCCACCGTCGTCCACCAATGGAACAGTACTCAAGACGTCGACAGGAGTTGTGATTCCTGGAGGCTTCACCTTAATGCCAGGTAGGAGAGCAGGGTTTCTTCACTTCACTTTTGCATCACCTGTTGTCTGTCTCTCTGCCTCCAATTAGTTTATCAACTGCATATCACTTGTAAGCCCAGAAATCATCTAACACTGTACAAAGCAGGATGTGTGTTTATGCAGGTAACTTAAAAAGTATTCACCTTGACATTTTTCATGTTTTGGTGCCTCACAACTTGTCCTCATTCATGTGATTGATATCTGTCTGATTGTAATCTAATTGCAATTTAATATCAGGTGTCCATTAGGAATGTAGTGAGGTGGTCATATGATCAGACACGCCACTGCTGACTGATGTACTTCACCCTTTGCTGCAGCAAAGGGTAATATTTTTAATATTTAATATTTTTAACAATATTCATTTGTTAGAAATGAATATTCTCCACTATTAATGAGTAGTACATGGATCAGTATTGATTGCACAACGAGCCTATTACCGTGGAGACCATCTCATACGAGAAGCAGGAGAGAACATTAAGCTGTCCATTTACATTAGGCTTGTAGCATATTCCAACTAAACTCACAGCTTCCTGCTGCTTGTCCTCACTCTGTTAGACGCTAACCTCTGTCCACACTCCCACACCTCAACTGTCTACAGGTGCCTCTCTGCCCCATGGCACACACACCATCCCCCTCAGCCAGCTGCAGGGCCAGCCCCTGGCCATCCAAGGCGCCGTGCCCCCAGGCCATTCTGCCACACTGCATGCTCCGCCCACACAGCAGACAACACTGCTCCGTCTGCCCGCGACTGTGTCACTGGCAGGTCAGTACAGTGCTACACCCACTGTACAACCTGTGTGTATGAATGAGTGTACTTCTTCATGAGAATCAGGTTTAGTTCTGTCTTTGACAGTACTACGTGTTGTCACTAGGAAACGGAGTCTCTCAGCAGCTGCAAACTGTTCAGGTTCAGGCCAACAGTCAGCAGACCTCCACCAGTCAGAGCAACTCAGACATCCCTAACCCCGGGGCCTCTACAGGTAAGAGCATGTCCACATGTTCCACTGCATGCAAATCTTACAGTGTCGTAAGGAATCTGAAGATCTTGCATGCAACACAGGAGAAACTGTTCTGTTTGGATCATCTGACCCTGGACACATTTCCTCTCTCTCTGCAGCCAATCTTCCTTCCTCCATTGTCTCCTCCTCTTCCTCAGTATCAGGTCACATGATGTACCCTAGTGCTCACACAGTGATGTATGCTGCACAGACTCCCTCCCTTGGTGATGGTAGCCTCACTGTCCTCAACACCTTCCCCCCAACGGGCCACACTCAGTCACATGACACCGGTACTACCCCGATTATTTTGATATTTCTGAGTCAGTTTATCAACAGTTATTTTGTATCCAAGTCACAAGTTATATTGACCATAAGTTGCCAGTTGTATTAAGCGTAGTCATCTATTTCTTTCTTTTGTTTTATTGTTGTGCGAGAGTTTTTTTAGTCTGATCAGTTTTTGCTGGCTGTGTCGGTCAGGAGCTGTCCCACAGGTCTTCCTCACATCACTCCCTCCAGTCGCTGCTCAGATTCCTGTGTCTGCAGTCCAACTCCACCAGGTTAGACACGGAGGGGCTACACATTAGTAACACTTGTGATATGAGACATTGTCATAAAATGTGTTTGATTTGGTTATTCAGATGGTGATCAGTCAGCAAAGCAGCAACAACCTGACAGAGCTACAGGTCGTCAGTCTTGATGTCCACCAATCAAAAGAAGACTGACACATGATTGACAGTTTTGCAAAAGCAGTCAACACATTCTTTCATTTGTTTGCATTTGTTTTGATGATGTAACAGACTTCCTTTTTATGTCTTTGTTAGTCTTCACATATACGAAAGCATCTGACCACAGGCATGTCACATGAGTTGAGCTCATAACTAGAAAGCTGTGTGAACATATGTCTGTTTAACTGTAACTGAGACTTTTGTTAAAGAAATAGTTCAAAAATCATTTTTACTTTTGTTTCATAGCCATTTCAGTTTGTTTGGATAAAGACCCACTAAAAAACAGAATGAGATTTGTCCCTGTTTATCTTTGTGCTGATTCGGCAGGTTTTCTCTCTGAACTAATGTCAGCACTTTAAAACAAAAGTGTACAAGGGTATCATGTGTACATGTTTTCTCTGTCTGAGACAAACCAGTAACTGATTTGGTGATCAATATCATTGATACTGCCATTATGAAAAAGGACATTAAATGGACATTATATGATAAATATTATGACCTCCATTATCAACAGTGTTCATTGAACATGATGATTGATGTGTTTGTGCAGTGACTTCAACATGAAACTGATCTAGGTTCAGCTTTAGCAGGGCTCCCTCAAGGAGGTCAGATGTCAGCTGTTTCACAGCTGAACTCCTTCACATATTCTGTTTGAATTTCTTCATTTGAGGATCTATACAAAAACTTTCTGCTGCAGGTTGCTTCTTCTGGAAAAACCTAGAAGAAGAAGAAGAAACACCATTATTACTATTGTCAGTCACTAAAAGATGTGTGGAGTGCAGTGTTGGATTCCTGAGGTTCACGGTGTGAAAACAGTCTATGGTAACTATATTCTAAATATGTGCTCTAAAAATATAAGTTTTGTAAACTGAGTTTGAATCATGACCATTGCATGAAGTGTGAGATGGCACAGACACTGTCTTTCTTCATTAAACATCTTATTATTCTTTGACTTTGGAGCTAAGGCTAAACCTTTGAAGGTGACTGTTCCTGTTATGTGGTTAATAATGCTGTAATTTGGGGTGGTGACGACCTCATACACTTCACAGCAACCAGGAAGGATAAATATATAGAACACAACAACCCCGACCACACAGAGGACAGGAATAGGAATTGTCCACACACAGAGCGAGACATTCATCAGCAGCATCTTAGCTTCTCGTCGTTGTCAGCTATGCTTCTTAGCTTATTGTTAGGAAGGCTGTAACAGTAGTGGTGATTGCTTTAACTGATGAACGTGACATCAGTTGGTTTAAAACTGGTTTAAACAAACATTGCTGCAACAGTAACTGACTGCAGCATGACGTCACAGAGACAGGGCGATGTGTCTGCAGTTTAAACTGCTTAAATATGAACTAATGACCGAAGGCTACTAACACAACCAGGTTGCGTTAACGTGAAGCTATTTCGCATTGAAAGGTGGGGCGCACCTTTGGTTTCGAGTTGTGACGTCACACTATGCGACACTTACTCTCGGCGTCAGCAGCGCGACACGTGCGTCTTTCTTCCTGTGTTAGCTGTGGTCCGCGCGCGTTGCTGTGACTGGTCGAGAGTTTTTGCGACTTTTTAACAAATTTCGGACAAATCCATCGCTCAGAGGAGGAAAATGGCTGCCAGCGGGGCGCAGAGCAGGAGGAGGATTCTGAAGGAGGAGGATATGACCAAGGTGGAGTTTGAGACCAGCGAGGAGGTGGACGTCACCCCCACCTTCGACACCATGGGCCTCCGGGAGGATCTGCTGCGCGGCATCTACGCTTACGGTAGGCCGAGGATCCGCGAGGCCTCTGTGCCGAGCTGCTGTTAGCTCAGCTAGCTAAAGCTAACCAAAAACGTAACGTCAAGCTGTGTTTTAATAAACGATTTAAGGGCGATAGTTTGACAAAGTGAAGTGAATGTTTTATTTGGTCTCTAAATGTGAACTTAAATCGGAAAATACAGATCGCTAAGCGCTAATGCGTCATGTTTACCTTTCAGCCTTTTCTCTGTGGGTCGAAGGCTCGTTGACTCCTCAGCTACTTTATATCAACATCGAGTCATTTATTGTGTTAATTGACCGCACAACAAAAAAACTGCTCCGGATGATGTGATGTCTGTGTTAACGGTCACGATTCACCGTTTACAGAAATGCAAAAGAAAAAAGTACAAAAGAAATAAATCACTGACGGTTTATTGGTCTGTCTCCTTTATGTGGTTCGATCAGCAGATCGATGATGTGCAAATGTCAGTTCCCCAAATGTTTACATTACTGTGATTTAAATTTGGGATCAATACGAACAATAGATGAACTAACACACAGGTGGAGACCAAAGCTGATGTTTACTGTTTGTGTTTCAGGATTCGAGAAGCCATCTGCAATCCAGCAGAGAGCCATTAAACAAATCATCAAAGGCCGCGATGTTATTGCACAGTAAGAACTTAAACACCTGAGCTGTGATGGGTCAGTTCTGATCCAGGACGTTTTCTAACAGCTGCTGTTTAATCTGCTCAGGTCTCAGTCTGGAACAGGAAAGACTGCCACCTTCTGTGTGTCAGTGCTGCAGTGTCTGGACATACAGGTCAGTCTTGAGGCGTTAGGTGTTTTCCACCTTAGTTTTGGCTGTTTCTTGAATTTCCTTCGGGATCAATAAAGTATCTATCTATCTATCTATCTATCTATCTATCTGTATGTCATTATCATAACTAGACTGTTCTGTTGACGTCTTGCTGTAATCTGTTTCTTGTGCACAGGTCAGGGAGACCCAGGCGCTGATCCTTGCTCCAACTAGAGAGTTGGCAGGACAAATTCAGAAGGTAGCTCTCGCTCAGCCAATCATGCGGAGTAGGTGTGAGGTATGAGGTGCCATATACTGGCCTTGATTGACAGTCTCTCTCTCTCTCTCTCTCTCTCTCTCTCTCCTGTGTTCAGGTGCTGCTGGCCCTGGGAGACTACATGAATGTTCAGTGCCACGCATGCATCGGAGGGACCAATGTGGGGGAGGACATCAGAAAGTTGGATTATGGTCAGCACGTGGTGGCAGGGACACCTGGACGAGTGTTTGGTGAGTCACAACGCCTGAGTCCTTCAGACTGAAGCAGTCGTTTGGATACTTACATTTGTCGTCTTGCAGATATGATTCGTCGCAGGAGTCTGAGAACACGGGCCATCAAGATGCTGGTGCTAGATGAAGCTGACGAGATGCTCAATAAAGGTGAGACTGAGCATGTGCTGGCGAGTTAACTGAATGAAGCTGTGATGTTACAGTGTACCGATGCTTTCATTTGAAGGGTTAGTACAAATCAGTATCAGTTTGCAAAGGTTTTCTGGACAAATTTAAAACTAAATGAAGTTTGGTACAAAATGAGGCTGAAGTAGTCGATGTACTGTCTGTTATTGGATTAAGTAGAACAGCGAATCCAATACATTGCCTCTGGGGCTTCATCCACATTAGATCCAACAGGAATCTAATGTGTGTGAAGTTCAGTGTCATACAAGAATCTGAGCAAAACAGCAGTAACAACCAGAATGCCACAAATGACTTTTTTATTTTTCAGGTTTTAAGGAGCAAATCTACGACGTATATCGTTACCTGCCCCCAGCCACACAGGTGGTGCTTATCAGTGCCACACTGCCACACGAGATCTTGGAGATGACCAACAAGTTCATGACCGACCCTATCCGCATTCTGGTCAAACGGTGAGCGCATAAACAGAAAAGCAGAAAACTCATAACATGCAAACAGTGCCTGAACTCGCTCTCTGTCTCTCTCTCTCTCTCTCAGTGATGAGTTGACTCTGGAGGGGATAAAGCAGTTCTTTGTGGCTGTGGAAAGAGAGGAGTGGAAGTTTGACACCTTGTGTGATCTGTACGACACTCTGACCATCACACAGGCTGTCATCTTCTGCAACACCAAGAGAAAGGTCAGAGGTCAACACCCACACTATTCATGTGAAGATATGTATTGCTGATGCTTGAAACTATGGATTACTAATATATTATTGTCTCATATATCTATAAGTGACATTTTGGCTCAGAATAACATCTATTATACTGTACATGTATTATACATATATTATGTGTGGACAATTTAGTTTTGTAACAGTCCTTGTCCCCCTGTGTCAGGTTGACTGGCTGACTGAAAAGATGAGGGAGGCCAACTTCACAGTATCATCAATGCATGGAGACATGCCTCAGAAAGAGAGGGAGTCCATCATGAAGGAGTTCAGATCAGGAGCCAGGTAACAAAGCGGGATCTGCGCTTATGCAGTTGACTTCATTTTTAAACCCAAGTTTTCTGTTTTACTATAGTGCTTCACCTCTGACAGACAAATGACCATGGAAACTGCTGAATACCTGGGTCTTGGTTTATATTTGTATGATCTAACTGTGACTCTGTGTCTGCGTTGTCGTCCTTCAGTCGAGTATTGATCTCCACTGACGTTTGGGCCAGAGGTCTTGACGTTCCCCAGGTTTCTCTGATCATCAACTATGACCTGCCAAACAACAGAGAACTCTACATCCACAGGTACATATCACAACACCAAACATGACACACCCCCCACAGTTAAAATCTTTATGGTTTATAAGGCCAACACAGTAATCAATATCTAAATTGAATGGTGGTTGTAGTTACATAAATGTGACTTTTTAGTGGTTTTGCCCTTTTGTTTCTATTGACATTTTTTCAGTTGACATTCTTTATGACATGAGTTGAACTCTGATCTCTCCAGGATTGGTCGATCTGGTCGTTATGGTCGTAAAGGTGTGGCCATAAACTTTGTGAAAAATGATGACATCAGGATCCTTAGAGACATTGAACAGTACTACTCCACCCAAATTGACGAGATGCCAATGAATGGTATGTGTCGACCAATTACAAACCTGCTTTTGCCAACCAATGAAAGAGTTAATCTCCTCTAATAATAAGTCAAACTGAACTTAACTGAACGGAAAACCTAAAGTGAGTTCTGCTCATGTACGGCTGCTTTTAGAATCAACAGTACCCATTGTTTGTTTGAATTAATTTCCTTTGCATTGTTGTAAATGTGATGCTCACAAACAGATCAGTGTAGATAGTTAAGAAGTTAAAAACACAATGGGTAGGGATGGGCGATAACTTCCCGTTAATATGGTCAATGTTGTTTTGGCGATGCGCACTTTTACATTATCGAATATATTTATACTATCTGGAAAAGAAAAGGAAAGGCACATAGATGGATGGTTTGGTTGGTTCTTCGGTCACAATACCCCCCCCCCCCCCCCCCCCCCCCCCCCCCCCCCCCCCCCCCCGACCCACAAGGGAAAACAGTGTTATCTGCGAAAAAAAGTGTCACAGCTTAACAACCAATCTGTGTCATTTATTAGCTTCTGCTTGCCTGCTACACAACAGACCTCAGAGCAGAGAACCTGAATGTTATGTCCCATTTAATGTCACGACATTGGAGTTGAACTGGGAGTCTCTTGAATGCTTAAGTTTACAGAAAATTTGTTAGAGCTGTTGTTCTGAAACATTGTGTCCATCCATAGATGTCCTATATTAAAGGATATCGACAGATTATCGTTAACAAATACGTTTTTTTAAATAATGGAGATAACATTTTTTGTCCATATCGCACACCCCTAAAGTTGGGATATGTTTGTGATTTATGTGCAGACGATAACTCACCATAAATCAGTGTTTGTATCAGTAATTGTATTAATCCCTTGTTTTTGTCTCTGCAGTGGCTGACCTTATCTGATCTTACCTGGATGACATCAGAGCCCCCCTACCTTGTTATTGTTGGGTTTGTTTTTTTTTAAAGTTTTAGAGTGAATTTCTCAATTTGTCTGTTAAGGCTCTAGATTTGTTTTTGTAAATAAAAACCTTTGGTTCCTGCCACATTGTGAAACGTGACATGTCCATTTAACAAATTAAATTCATCAGCATATATTATCTGAGATTAACTGTAGCACATTGACTGATTGAAAATTAAAAGGAGTAGAGGGTAATAACACAAAACACACCTGAAAAATCATGAAGGGACCAACATTACATCAAACTTTACTTTGAATGTTATACACAAATTTTGTAAGAAAAACAACAGAATTACAATACTTATTTTGTACAATAGTTATTTGTAATGATTTCACATGAAACAACAGAAGCTGCTGAATGAAATGTATTGAAGTCATTTAACATGCTGGTCACATGACATGTAGAGAAAGACTGATGAATGGAGAGGATTAGTGTCAGCTAACAATCTAACTAACAATCTGATTGGTCCATGTGATATAAAATAAAAATAAGACGGAGCTGTAGCAGTTGTGTGTACAGAACGAGGAAAAGGAGACAGGAACATGGGAGGGCATCTACAGGTCACGTCTGATGAACCAGATCTCATTTCTGCGACGGGGTACACCAGGGTTCTCGTATACAGCAACCATGTAGGTGTCTCTGCGAACGTCATCAGTGACGCCGAGGATCTCCCACAGCAGACTGATCTGACGGGTCACTGTCTCCTCAGTGGTTGTCCCTAAGAATGTCCTATTAGCCAATCAGAGTGCATAGACATGGTAAATGTAACTGAAAGGTAGTTGCCAGGCGTTTAGCAAAGAAGACAACAGCAACAAACAGAACAACTTCCATATATTGCTGATGTCTGAGACAGTCATGGAGTTTTGTAATATACAGCAGATCTCTGTGCACGTCTGATCCACTCACACCTTCAGAATATGTGGTTTATGTACTTGAATGCAATGAGGACAGCCCTGACCTCTATACCTGTGAAACAAAACAACCACTACACAGATGCATGGCACAGCAAAGGAGAGCCAGCTCCTATGTTCAGTACTGAAGTACTTTTACACTTTTGCACACACACTGTTGATGCACTTACCTGGCAATGATTCTGATTGGCTCTCTGTAGACAATAGTGATGTCGGGGTCAAAGGGTTGGGGGGTGTTGGTCTGAAACTCAGCAGGAAGGAAAAACGAAGTCTGGACATCTTTTTCAAATGTGGCTCCATCCTCCATCAGGTGGATGTTACTGATCACAGGCACCGTCATCCCCAGGTATCGACCTGTACACGGTCAGTACAAGATAATCAATCAGTTCTGTGACATGATCGTGATCGTGATCAAATGGAAACAATCGTATCAACACAATCATTCAGTTGTTCACATTTCCCATTTAATTTATCTTCTCTTACTCTTCACAGAACATCTAACACGTGGACAGGTGTGTGATTGGTGGGAGGGGCTACCTAAGGTGGGTGTTGGTGGGTGGGATCAGACCTGCAGAGTTCTCTTTACAAATGAACCGCATGAGTTTCATGAAGCCCAGGGATATGCTCTGTTCATACAGATCTTCTCCTCTGGTCACACAGGCCCAGTGTCCTGCTGGATAAACTCGCTCCTCATACAGCAACTCCCCCATCTACAGGGGAGACAAAAACACACATACACGCATCTCTCTCTGGAATATGGGCTTTATGACACACTAACCATCAGGTGGGCCTCATGGGTTCTCTATAAACACCAGATCCAGATCCACAATGACGTTATGGTTATGATCCCAACTGGCCCTTGTCTTTGGATCCAGATTAGGTCGACATTGGAGCTGTTCTCTGGGTATTTACCTTCTCATAGCGTGATACAGACGTGAAGTGCAGGGGTTCCCTCTGGTGACTGTTGTGGGTCATTTCCTGAATGGGTCCAGTCATGTCTGGAACACACAGACACCTTTGAGATTCATGATCTAATAAAGCTAAATCAAGATTTATATCTTGATTCCCGCATGAAAAAAAACATGACTGCCTTTTTTTCACCTACATCGCACATTTAAAGTGAAAATGTTCCTCTTTGATAAAGCTGCTCGAGTGAGTCCTGAACCATCCCTGACTTATGATGCTATAGACACTCACATGATACACATTGTTATTATTATTATTATTATTGTATCACTGAGGTTCTGACAACACTGTTGTCATTATTATGAACAACACCACTACATCTTTTTGCTTCTACAACCAGTCTGATGGTGCTCACTGTTTTTCAGCCTTTTCTCTCTCTTCCATGTACAGGTTCTTAAGATCTGTGATGTATACCGAGATTAATCAATATGATCTGTTTATATTAAACTCAATTTGATTCACCAGACTAGGTCAGGGTTAGTTGGACCCCGCCCCTTACCTGGAGGGACGGACACCTGATGGGTGCTAGCGACGGCCTGCCAATGAGCCAAAAGCCGGTCTCTGTCCTCTGCATCAATAGGCTCAGGGTTGTCTGTGATGTCCTCGTCCAGCTGCTCATCATCTAATCCATCAAGGTCTTCCAGAGAGATTAGAGCCATGACCACTGAGAGGAGGACAACCTTTGACCTCGAACCTACAGACAGGGTCCTCTGAGATCCGCTGGATTATTGATTAGTCCTACAAAGACAAACAGCTGGTTTTTAGTATCAGCAGCCCCATCAACCAATTGATCAGTCTGCAGATCATCCCTGAAGTTACCCTGATCATGACCTCTGACCTCTGGGCCACATTGAAACAGTTACTTCATATCATTTATTAAAACAGGTTCATTGATGTTAACTGGACCTGGACCTGGACCTGTTCCTGGTTGAACTGTTCGAACCTCAACAACAGTTGACCTCAGCTCGGGTTCTCTTCAGACCCGGGGACACAAACCGTTTCCGATCGGATCCGTTTAAACAGAACACCTGCACCGGTTCGGAACCGCAGAGGATCCGGTTCAGAAACAACAGGGACTCGACCTAGTGCGGGATAAGACAGCAAGAACTAGCACGGTTAGCACGCAGCTAACTCTGGACCGGGCCCGGTTTAATTGAGCCCAGACAGGGTCCAGGTCCAGTAACCAGGTCCAGTACGCGGGGTCGAGCAGACGCCCGGCTGAGCTGCTTGTCTTACCAGCCTGAGCTGCACCTGTCCACAGGTGAATGCACCGCTAACAACAACGGCAGCCTGCCACCACAACAAGTCCACTTCGTCTGATGCTCTGTTTCCGGCGGAACAATTCTACACTTCAAAATAAGAGCCTGATGGGGCGAGCTGTAAGTCATCTCGTTACGACGCCCCCAACGTTCTAACATCTAAATAACCCACGGTAATATGAATATTTCATCAGTAATCATATTATTCTTACATAGGCTTATTATACTATCATAATAAGATCATCGCATATCTTTATTTCTCCGTATGATTGTATCATTTGTGTAAAATTTAATTTGTGCTTGGACACTGATTATTTCCCCTGCTGAATATAGATAGATAGATAGATAGATAGATAGATAGATAGATAGATAGATAGATAGATAGATAGATAGATAGATAGATAGATAGATAGATAGATAGATAGTTGTGGGTTGTAGCTTAGTTTTAAGTGAGTCCGTGTGTTTTTATTTTCATTTGTGGAGGAATCAAAGCAGAAATCTGAGAAACACTGATTCAGGAGTTCATCTCGTAAATAGAAGCAGAACAATGCTTCGCTATTTGAGGTTCGTCACCGAGGAGCCGAGGTTTCCCGACAGGAGCCGAGGTTTCCCGACAGGAGCCGAGGAGCTGCCTCCTCCTCCTCCGTCTCTCCGCATCCATTGCCGGTGTGAGGTTGGGGAATGAGTCCGCTGCCTGTTGCCCTGTGACGGCAAGAATCAGAGGAAGAACCGCAGAGGAAGCTCGTCAAGCTGCGGTGAGGGTTCGATCGGTTATTGATTCTAATCGGCTTTTAGTTGTGTTATTGATGGATCAACGCTGTGGTCGATCCACGGGCCGAGATGTCTCTCTCTCTCTCTCTCTCTCTCTCTCTCTCTCTCTCAATGATGATGATGATGGTGATGGTGACGTCATCAGCGGTTATACAGGGCATACCCTCATGGACACTGATCGATCAGCCGATCGATAGATTGATGAGCGTCAGTAAGGGGAACGAGTCTGACCATGACTGAATGGAGTCAAGTCATCCCTGCAGCGCGCGCGCGCGCGCGCGTGTGTATGTGTGAAACATTTCAGACATGACGTCATGATTTTAGGTGCATGACTTTGACAGTGGTGTGGTTATGTTCATGCCATCATGACTGACCTGATCCGTGCAGGTGTTGTCCTCTCTTTGTGTAATGCAATGTGGCGGTTACCATGGCAACAGCAGTAGTTTGATGCTGCCTCTGTGTGTCTGTGTACAGTATTTTGCTGTGCAGCCAGATCCATGTTGTGAAGAATGACTCCACTACTCAAGCTCCCCAATAAGGGAGGTGATGGTGAAGCCACTGTTGTGATGGTGTCCACACCTCAGAGTTAAATGCAGATTGAAATCAAAAGAACTTCAAATAACGTTTTATTTACACCATCACGAGCGCAAAGTAATCTGATTACAACACCTCAATGTTACATAATGTGATGAAGGACCCCCCCACACACACACACTTTGTTTCTTAGCAACAGTAACCATGGTATGTTCTGGAGGCGGCCGAGCATGACAGAAAAGGCTGACTGTATTACCATGGTGATGCCCTCCGAGATTACATTACACACACACACACACACGCATGTATGTGAACCATAAATATATACATGACTAATGTGTGTCGGGCAGCACGGTGGAACAGCGCCTCACAGCAAGCAGGTTCCCGGTTCGAATCTCAGCTCTCTCTGTGTGGAGCTTGCATGTTGTCGCTGTGTGTGCGTTGGCGCCCTCTGGGTCAGACGACAGGTGAACAAATGTGTAGTTCAGTAATAATATGTCTCTCTGTCTACAGATCAGCCATGCCACTGGTGAAGCGCATTATTGAACCTAGGTATCTGTGTCGAGGAACTCTGCCTGATGGGGTCGCCAGTGAGCTGGAATGTGTCACTAACTGCACCCTGGCTGCTGTCATCAAACAGCTTGGAGGACTCAGTGAGTGGTGATGGTTGTCAGATGATCAGTCATTTTACACCAACCTCTAATGTCACCTCATGTCACAGTGTTGTTCTTGATGCTGACGTCCTGCAGGTCGTCATGCAGAGGACATCTTTGGCGAGCTGTTCACAGAGGCCAATAGTTTCTGTCTGAGGATGAGCAGCCTGCAGGAGAGAGTGGACCAGTTGGCAGTGAAGGTCACACAGCTGGACTCCACTGTGGAGGAAGGTACAGTACATTACAAACACTGATGCTATTGGATGTTTCATTCCACACATTCAGATTTGTTCCACTGTCAAGTTGAGCTCTGTTCAGTCTCACACACCATTTAACACAAATGTGGTTCTGTGATTCTTCTCATGATTAAACAAAACTAAAGCTTCACTGTTTCCTTCACTGATGGGGTTTCACCAGAAGGTTCTTGTGTGTTTGCTTGTTCGCGTTGCCAACGTCCACTAGATCAGAGCTCTGTACTCAGGTGCTCCCTGTTTAAAGCTGAGGTCCTGGGGCCAGACATTTCAAATGTCATCCATATCTCATTTTAACACAACTATGCACATTAAACAACAACAACAACAACAACGAGGCTGTATCACAGCAGCATCTTCTCATGTAAAGATATTGACATGTTTCTTGTCAGGAATATAACTGGCCTGTATAATATATACAGGCCAGTTAATATATTTATATATGATATCATATATAGACTGTAGGAGTACTACTAAACAGTAACAGTCCCGACTGTGTTTTAGTATCTCTGCAGGATATCAACATGAGAAAGGCTTTCAGAAGCAGTACCATCCAGGACCAGCAGGTGGTGTCACGGAGCTCCATCCTCAACCCAGTGCTGGAGATGTACCAGTGCTGTGACAAACCACCCCCCCTCAACATTCTGACACCCTACAGGTCAGATTAAATCCCACTCTCCACCCCCACCCCCCCCCCCTCAACATCATCTCCTCCCTCCCCCTCCCCCCCCCCCCCCCCCCTCAACATCATGACAACCTACAGGTCAGATTTAATACAACGTGTGTGCATGTGTGTGTGTCTGTCTATGAATGTGTGTGTCTGTCTATGAATGTGTGTGTGTGTCTGTCTGTGGAATAGGGATGATAAGAAGGACGGTCTGAAGTTCTACACTGATTCTTCATATTTCTTCAGTCTGTGGAAGGAAAAGATGCTTCAGGCGACTGAGAACAAACGAAAAGAGAAGAGACGACAGAAGGTTCATCTATCTGTCCAACTGTCCCTCTCTGTCCATCTGTATGTCCATCTACCAGTCTCTCCATCTCTTTGTCTCTGTCTCTCTGTCTTTCTGTCTGTCTGTCTCTCTCTGTCTGTCTTGAAACAGAAGTTGTTGTGTTGTTGCAGGAGCAGAAGCATGTGGAGGAGTCTTCTGGTCGGGAGGTGAAGAAGGTCAGTTCTTCATTTGGTCCTAATCAATTTATTTTGTTGGTAACAAGCTTCTTGAAGTGTTTTTTTTTCTGGGAAGGTTCGAAAAGCTCGTAACAGGCGTCAGGAGTGGAACCTGATGGCGTACGACAAGGAGCTCCGTCCAGATGCTCGCGTGACCCCATCACCTTACCACACGTCTGATGGCTCACAATCACCTGACAGGTAAAAGTCCTATTAACACTTCCTGTCCAAACTCTGTCAGTGTGAAAGCAACGCTCCCCCCACCACAGGTCAAGGCTGTCAGATGACCCCTCCTTTCCTGCCAGCCCCCACCTTCGTGGCACCCAAGGGCATGATGAGAAGGATCATGTGACCATGGTGACTGGTGGAAGCGGTCAAACTCAGTCCCTGGATCGAGCTCTCAGACCCACCACCGCATCCTCTGCAGCTGCCACAGCTACCACACGCCAGCACTCCCTGGGCCGCAACCAGCAATATCAGCACCCACTGCCACTCACTGGCTCAGCCAATCAGGATGGAGCACGGACAAACACCGCCAAGGAGCCCAAGTACACACAAATTGTTGACACTTTGTTTGTTGTCACCTGGTGTTTCATGTCCACAGTCGTAATGTGACTATGTTTGTTTAAGATGTACGATGACACCGGTTAATCTCAGCATCAATATAATGGTGTGCTCCTGACCTTTGACCTCTCCATCTTCTCAGTGGCCATCAGATCCCTCCGGCCCCTCCACCACCACCACCTCCTCTCATGCCATCACTGGGACAGATGGGATTCCACAACACCAACACTACTGCTGCAATGGCCACGCCCGTGCATCATGCAGCTGCTGCTGGTAACCAGGCTGATTTCAGTTTTGGTTTTTGATTTGTTTTTAGGATTTGCATAAAAATAATGAAATAAAAAAATAAAAACCTCTATTTTGTGTCTGTAGGTGTTCCTGTGGCCCTCTCTCGCCCATTCAGCCCATCCCCTCCCCCACCTCCCCCCTCTAACTATGTCCCCTCCCCCTCACGGCCCAGAGGCCAGGCCCCATCCACGGTTGCTATGGCACCTCCATTGCCCCCAGCAACAGATGGCAGGAAGCCTCCTAGTGGACCAAATATGCCAATGAATGATGCCCGCAGTGACCTGCTGGCTGCTATACGCAGAGGTCAGCTGGTGCCCTGTTAACAACACTCACACACACCGGGGACCTTCTTGCTGTGAGGTCGTCTTGGTGTTTGATTTGCTGTTTAGACTCTGGTTTCTTTTGGTTTGCAGGGATCCAGCTGAGGAAGGTTCAGGAGCAGCGTGAGCAGGAGGAGGCCAAGAAACATGAGCCGACAGGAAATGATGTTGCCACCATCCTGTCAAGGCGCATCGCAGTTGAGTACAGTGAATCAGAAGAGGAGTCTGAACCTGAGGACCAGGAGTGGTCTGACTGAAGAGAGGAGGAGCAAGGTTACTGAAAATAACTCAATTGCCTAACTTTGACTAATCCACTGCGATTATTTCAAACACGCTCATTATGAGTTCATTAATTATCATTTGATCTTGATTCTTAAAAACTTTATCAGTTCACTCTTTTGAAACGTTTTAAACCAGGGTGGCATTGTGTTGCAGTGGTTAGCACTCGTTCCTCAAAGCAAGAAGAGTCATGCTTCAACCTCAGTTATCTGTTGGCGTGAATGTGTGTGATTGGTTGTATGGAATGGCTCCAGCTCCCCCAAACAACCTTCAAGGGATAAGGGGTAGATAATGGATGAAAGAATCTTTGAAAGCAGCAGACATCACCTGTAGCGCGCCACCAAAACTAACATCTTCATGGAGGTCTGATCAGGATGTTAGGGTTAGTGGAGCCAGTAGGGGGCACTAACAGCAACTCACCCTGGTTGGCATTAATGTGTTAAAGTAGCAAAATTATCCCTGACAGTAATTCTATAGTATTGTTACTTTAAATTGATGAAAATAAAGGGTCAGGCACCCTGTGCTGTAGATAATCTATTATGGTTGGCTCACTGTTGTTTTGCTCTAAAATAATGAGAAGTAAATTGACATTGAATCAAATCAAAATCAAATCAAATGAATTTGTATAGTACGAATTCACTAACTCACATTTGCTTCATAGTGTTCATCAGTTTGTATAGGGAGCAGCATCCCCTGACCTACACCCTCAATAAGGGAGAAGAAAAAATGTAACAGGAGAAAAAAGCAGCAGCTTCAGGAGGAGTCCCAGTGAGAGAAGCCTCTCTCAGGATGGACAGAGGTGCAATAGATGCCATGTTTACGTATCAACAAAATAACAGTATTTGAGGCGAGGGAGAAGAAGAGAAAGAACGAGAGATAATCAGGGAAAACCGGTTGTTATGATAACAAAGTTATATAAATGAATTGGTGTTATTTTTACATAGCAACAGTATCAATGTTGTCAGAAACTTATTTATACAGACAGTAATAATAATAATGCCAATTCTACTGTGAGCACTGTTACTAATAGTATTATGAATAATAATAACAGTGATAATAATAATTGTTGTCATATCATAGTGTCTGATCGGAAGCCTGCAGCTCTACAGTCAAACATACACTACTAAACTATACAATCTAGTATATTTCATGATCAGATCAACAGTCAATGGTCCTGAATTAGCAAAGACAGCGCACATGGACTCTGGGGAAGAAACTGAATCAGTAATATGCATTGATAAGGCTGATAATAATAACTTCCATACAACGAATCCCCCAACAATTGAAACCTACTGCAGCATAACAAAGGCCAAGACAGACTCTGATCTGCACTAACGATAAGCTTTTATAAAACTATCAGCCCACTGAGGTATGATGCTGCCATACCAGTAAGGTCAAACAGACTTCCCATCACTACATCCTGGACTCCGCTGTTTCCTGTGCCTCCTGATTTGGTTTGCACTGTGTCATTTTAAGTTGTACCTTTTTCAAAAATTATTGAAACTATTTTTAACATCAGCTCTCATTTGTTTCTTTGATATTTTTGTTTACTTACTATATTTTTGTTTTTAATTTTCCTTTTAATTTACTAAATGTGTTATGAAAAATTTTGACAGTATTTTATAGCTGTGAAAATCTGCTTGTTTCCTCATGTTCATTGTAGTATCCAGAATAAGCCAAAATAAAATAATAATAAAAATGATAATTTATTTAGATGCCACACACACACACATCCACATACAGTGCCAACTGATGCCCCATGATGCATTTTTTTCCAACGACGTGCATTAGACTCAGCAATCAGCATTTTCTGTCAGTTGTAAATAATGTGTCGATGTCATATAAAAAGTCTGTGATTGGTTGTATTGGAGATTTGTTATTTGTATGTGCTGTGATTTGCATGTTGGTGGAAAATAGCAAATACATTTCAAAATAAAAACTGTCAAATTAATCTGTCCTCAAACTTAAATGAGAGAATCAGGTGAGTGTGTTTTGTTACATTAAAAATTGTAATTTTAATTAGAAATCATATAAAATGTATTTAGCGTTTGTGGATTTTAAATTTACCACGTACAATTCGTGCAAATTCTGTAGGTTAACTCATAACTCATATCCACATTACATATTTATCTAGATGTAGGGGGCAGTGTCGTCGCTGAACTGTTATCAGCTGCACATAATTTTACAGAAGAAGAAACAAGCGGAAGAAAACACTGGAGTCTGGAGCCTCACGTAAGTAGATGAGATAAATGCAAATAAATGAAATCTAATTGACCGATAATTAAAGCCAACGAACTAAAATAGAAAACCAGTAACTGACAGTTAACAAAAACTTCATCTCGCGGTGTCCACCCGGTGCGTTTCATATCAATTTTAAATGAAAACGTTCGACAAACTACAAACAGTGAAATAAAAGCAGACTTTCCGGTTCAGAGACGAAGGCTCACGTTGGTGTCTATAATTATAGTGTGACGGACTGTGATGGGAGATTGTTACTGTTCGGATTGTGTTATGTGTCCGGATAAATTAGAAAAGAAAAGAAGCCTGTGGCTACACACAGTGGCTGGTGTGACGTAGGCATCGGGGATTGGCAGAGGACCTGGGAGGGTGGGTTGTTATTGTTCCGGGTTGTGAGAGACGAACACGAGGACCTTCCAATGTAGTGTGTTCTTGTTTTGCCATTGCCTGTGTTAAAGCTTTTAAATGAAACATCGTAATGATATATGCATCTTTGCCTTAAAAGAGACAGAACGTAAAGATGGCACTGTTCTAGTGGCAGCCTGTTACAGCAGCTCCTGCCCCCAGTTGAGCTTTTTCTTCTCTTATTTGTCTTTAGATTACTTTTTATTATTTTACTACTCTTTATATTTTTTAAATTATTTTTCTAAATTTTAATTTATTGTTATCCCTGTGCTGCTGTAACAGTGAAATGTCCCCACTGTGGGACAAATAAAGGAACATCTTATCTTTTCTTACTGGTATGTGCGGGGTGCATTTTGCAGCCATGTCAGTGCAGGTGTGGTGCCTGTCGTTCCGGCAGCCATATGCTGGTTTGATCCTTAATGGGGTGAAGACAGTGGAGAGCCGCTGGAGGCCCCTGCTGGCCCCACTGGAGAACCAGACCCTGGCAGTCCACATTGCTTGGCGAGAGTGGGAGGGGGATGAGTGGCAGGAGGTGCTGGGTGGCCAACTGGGGATGAACCAGACTCAGACCCAAGATCTCTTGGAGTCTGGAGAGAGGTTTGGCCGTGGCGTTGTGGCAGGTGAGAATGATGACTGTTGTTGATGTACTTATATACAAGTTGTCCTTGAAAGCCTCACCTGAGGGACAGACAGACAGCCTTTATTTATTTGTTTGTGTCCACGAGAGAAAGCACCGGAGTCAAATTCCCACTATGTTGTCACATACATGGCCAATAAAACTGATTCTGATCCTGCAAGTGAACTTGTTGAATAAATCTTGTTTAGGATTGGTGGATGTAGGGGGGACTTGGGTCTGCCCCGCCTCTTTGCAAGGGGTGGAGCTACAGCATCTGGAGAGGTCTGCTGTTCTGACTGGTCTGTGGGAGAAACACCTGACTCACCTGTCCAATCCTCGCTGGCTGAAGGAGCCGCTCAGCACCCGAGGAGGTCGTGACCTCTGGAGTGTGGAGATCCCGTGTGAGTTGTTACCATGACTGCAGCTCTCTGTGTGAGACTGATGGCTTCACAGCAGATTAAAGTTCCAACACAAGTGAGAATGTGAATGTGACAGATGTGACGTCACAGTGGACCTATGCTCTCTTATCCAGGAGTTTTTATGATGTGCCAGACACGGGACTGGGCTGGAATTGCATCAGGTGCTTTCTGCTACACTTTAAAAATGATGATCCAACTTCCTGTGTACAGATATACAGACTAAACGTCTACACATTAACTGCAGTTGTGTCACCAAATGCAACAACTGGGAAAATGTTTTACAATGGCAAATGAAATCTCAGATAATAATCAATAACATCAACATCCGAGTAAATGTGTGAATAAGTCAGTGAGTTTATCATGGTCAGATGTTATGTTATGTTATTGTGTCTTTTCATCTTTATGTATAGTCACCGGTCAGCTGGAGACGTCCTGATTGGTTCAGCTCAGTGTGTATGTTACCTCATTTCATGTATGGCTGTCGCAGGGACAAGTTGTTCTCTTCTCTTTATTTCTGCGACTAATCAACGATTCACAGTAAAACATACACTCAACTGCTGAAAAGTTTTTAGTGAAAATTTTCGTGTTGCTCCAATCGTTTGTTTACGACTGCGTATACCCTCTTGAGCTAGTAAGCTAACTTGTTAGCAATGGCTGCCCTCCGGCTCCAAGTGTTTAATGATCAGTTATTCCTCTGCCTCTTTCAGTGATAATGGTCCATGTAATAACTGCTGTTTATTAACATTGATTTACCGTCTAACTGAAACCTTGTCAGTATAAATGAATCCACTCATCCTTGTCATACAAATACATTCAATACATACAAGATGAATGCACTTATTGTAAGTCACTTTGGATAAAAGCGTCTGCTAAATTAATGTAATGTAATTGAACTTTCCTTGTGGTCGTGGAGGTGGAGTTTCAAATATGCAAAGTAGTTATTGTGACAACAGACAAAACAGACAATAATTTCAACAGTTATCATTCTGCTGGTGAAAAACAAACTTTATTCTCCCAAAAACAGTCATCAAATCAAAACAAAATATGAACAAAAATACATCCCCTCAAATAAACAGGGACTGACAATGCATTGCCCTGCATTGTAATTAGCTGGCTTCACTCAATGACCCACTAACAAATCTAACAAACATCTTTTTATTTTCTAAGTGCCACACCAACAACTTGTGTTGCTCTCCCTGACAAATCAAACGTCTTGAAAAGGAAGTGCTTCCAATTTGTGTATGATGCATTTCAATTCTGTAAACAATGTATTTGGCCACAAAAGAGCTAAAATATGTGATTACCCACAAACTCTTGGCTAATATGTGCAGAAATCTCAGTTTTCAATGGGGGTTAGGGTACCACACTAACACAGGAAAACCTCAATCCTTTTAAGTGCTGCATATATTTTTAGGATGTGTGTCTTACATAGTGGGGGGGATGTAGTGTGTCGCGGTGTGGTGGGTAGTTGGGGCAGTAATATAAGCAACTACATGGGATGGGTTTGGGGCAGGACAGTAAACTCGTGGCACAAGGTTTCCAGGCTGGGGTGTCCCCCAGTGGGTGGATGGGGGAAGACAGTGGTAGGAGTGATGAGGGAGGTGGGACGGGTGAGAGTGAGCAGAGGGCAGATAGGTAGCCACAGGTGGGGCTTCATATGGCAGGTGTAGCATTGGGGGAGGGGGGAGGGGAGTTTGCTCTGGGTACAGGAGAGTAGGGGAGGGGGCTGACCCTGGAGGAGCCGGGCTGACAGTGGGGGCAGAACCATCCATAGATGTGGTGGGACCTGTGCAAGGGGGTGAAGAATAAACAATCATACTTTGTACATTTACATGATGTCTCTGTGGCTTACAGTGTCGTCAGCACTGACCGCTGCTGTGTCCCTCTGCCTGTCCATCTCCTGCCCTGTTGGATTCTGGGTAGGAAGAAATGGGCTGATGTGAGTTTCGACTTGTCTCAGCATAAGAATGGGGGTTAACTGGACAGAGGGGAGCAGGACTGAATTAGATATTTCACAGTAGACACTGTACCGCCTGCAAATAACTAAAACACACACAATGAGACAATCTTCTTTTGAATGTGATGTCACATTAAGCAGTGACGTTGTCACTTTTTATCTTTCTTGTCCACTGTAACCAGATGCCCTATGTTCAAGTTTGGTCTCTTTGTTTTCTACGTCTGTTCCCGGAGCCATTTAGAAGCAGTGTGGTCTTACCATGCAGGGGGTCCGGGCTCAGGTAAGAGGGGTAGGGTTGGTAGGTGTAGGGGGCCTCTGCAGAGGTGGGTGGGTACACCTGCTGCTGCCAACAGCTCTGATGATACCACTGCGTGTGGGGATGTAGGTGGGTGGGTCAAAAGCGAGTTACCTGCAGCTCGATTACACTTGCTGTTTACTGGCATAGTCTAACAGAATACGTGGCTCTTACCTGGACTCCTAAATTGAAGTAATACTGAAGGACTCTGCAGTCTACACCCGTATGTGCGCACACACACACACACACACACACACACATACAAACACACTATAAGTGATGACATCAGATGACTGAGTCTAATTGTAGATATAGCTGGTTGACCTCTGACCTCGTGGTAAATCGCTGCCGTTAGGGTCATAGGAGTAAGGAGGCGGCACCACAGTGCAGAGTGTCTCACCCAGCTCGTTAGCCAACCAAGGAGAGGTAGCTGGGATTGCCATGGTAGATGAACACAGGAAACATGACACATTTGTATAGAAAATGGTTTCTGACCAAAGTGAGTAATTACATTATTCTTAGCATTTTCTACTTTGTTCTCCTATACAGTGAACCCTCGCTATAACGCAGTTCACCTTTTGCGGCTTCGCTGTTTCACAGATTTTTTTAATGCAGTTTGTTATGTTTTGATTTTTTACAGTGTATGCACGTGCATTGTGTTCTGTGTCCTGATTGGCTAAGGGACTGTAGGCCAATGTCAATCAGTCTCCTCCGTGCCTCGTCTCTGTCCAGTACAGAATGCATTTGGTTTGGCAAATTTACATGTTTGCATATTGTCTCCACGACAAAACCCCCAATGTCGACAAAACGTTCTGCACCGACAAAGACACCTGCACCACGGCCTTCAGTAGAAAAAGACGCTACAGCAGAGCTGAGTCAGCACGAAGAGGCACAGTCAGAGGAACTGTGAAATACGCCTCAGTCACAATGTGTCCAACCGCGTAGGTTGATTATTAAAATGATTATTTGACAGTATTTCTAAAAACTATCATAGTTATTTGTTAGAAAACGCTTCTATTTTTATTTCTTAAACAAATGCTTGGGCCTGAAAACAGGT
>JAFBJQ010000640.1:73250-129721 GCA_016785345.1 Trinectes maculatus
AAACGTTCTGCACCGACAAAGACACCTGCACCACGGCCTTCAGTAAAAAAAGACGCTACAGCAGAGCTGAGTCAGCATGAAGAGGCACAGTCAGAGGAACTGTGAGATACGCCTCAGTCACAATGTGTCCAACCGCGTAGGTTGATTATTAAAATGATTATTTGACAGTATTTCTAAAAACTATCATAGTTATTTGTTAGAAAACGCTTCTATTTTTATTTCTTAAACAAATGCTTGGGCCTGAAAACAGGTCTTGATCTTTGGTTTCATTCTATAGTACTGGATAATAATTGTAAAAAATAAAGCTGACTACTTCGCGGATTTCGCCTGTCACGGGTTCTTTTTGGAACGTAAACCCCGTGATAAACGAGGGTTCACTGTATAACATTTTTAATTGATCCCATGTTCACTATGACTCTCTGTGTGTGTGTGTGTGTGTGTGTGTTTGTGTGTGTGTGTGTGTGTGTTTGTGTGTCTGTGCACCTGAGCGTGTTTGTGTGAGTGGAGTTGGTGGCAGATGAGTAGCGGCAGGTACATGTGGTGCTGGAGAAGAGGGTGAAGAGGAGGAAGAGGAGGGTGAAGAGCCAATGACAGCTAATGGCTTCACAACCTGAAATAAAAACAAATACAGACACTTAGTCACAGTGAGTGAATATTAACACGACATATAATATGTCTGCATATCTTTTGACTATCAAAAGTCAGACGATCAATCATCTTCCACCATGCCTTCCCCACAGCCCATCTCTCCGATTGAACAACTAACTATGTGTGTACCTGCTGTGTGTAGTTGTAGTTCATGTCTGGTCTTTGTGGAGAGTCAGCAGCACCTCTTTCATCTTCACCCTTTCATAATAAGAGAGCAAAAATGATTGATCTAGAAGGAGCATGAAACCCTGCAGTTCACATGTGAGACGTGCTACCTGCTACCTTGTTAGTAGAGGAGGGTTCAGCAGCAGTGAAAACACCTGACGTCTGGTAGCTCTGGTCTGAAAAGGGTTAACACAGGGTTAGCAGCTGATCAAACGTGAACGGACTCTATGAAGTCAGAAACACTCACCCTGACCTCTGTAGATGAAGTCTTCAGTGAACTCAGCTGAGGGAGACAGAAAGTCGGTGGCATAAACAGTGTGAAAGACTGAACCAGGGACAGTGAGACAAAGTACTGTATATATGGAGATGATCAGTGACTGTATGTAAAGGTGGATGACAAGTGTCCTCTTACTATTACTGAACAAACCTAAAGTTTAATGTATCATCAGTCGGATCCAAGTTTCTCATGCATCACTTCTATCTATATCTCTCTTTATTCACTGACTGATTACTGGATTCATTTTAATGTAACACAAATACGTTCTTACCGTGATCCTCCACGGTGCTTGTGTCCTCCTGGTCCTCCTCTGATGAACATACAGGGGTGTTTCCAGGTGGAGGTGCAGGGGGGAGGGACCCTGAGCCTCCTCTCTGAACTCTGTAAGAGGAGCCAGGTGGAGGGGCTGCCATGTTTGGGGGTGGTGGCACAGCAGAGCCCTGCAGAAAAAATTGGACTGACACCTCACTTCACTCGTTTGCATTGTAATGTGTTTACTGGCATCACAACAAAATTGGAATTGAATGGAAACATTTGAGGTGATCACTGCAGCAGTTATTCATATGTTCAGCTAAGTGTCCTTATCTATAAAGTTGTTGTAACAACTTTATAGATAAGGTTGTTCTAACTGAAATGACACAGTTGTTCTAACTGAGATGACGTCTGATGATATCGTCAGTCACCTTTCCTCCTTTATACTTTCATAAAACCTGTTTGTTTATTTTGTCAGCAGCTGGATTACAAAGTAACGTCCATTCTGCAATGAACTGTGGGTAATTAAAGTTCACTGGAGGCTCCTGTATATCATGTGACTTGCTTAGAATTCAGCCTCAGGTAACTTTTCATTAAATACACTAACTGTTGCTCTGAACAGCTCCTCTGGTAGTAAGTGGATCTGTGCTTAGGGTCAGTGTAAGGATGCAATACAAATATTTTGAGATCTTCAGTCAGTGGGTACAGACGCTCGCAGCGACTGAAGTCAAACCAAATAAAGACCAATAATGTTGTTATTTGTTATTGTCGGAGGTTGTACAGTACTCTAAGCTTGTGCTTCTGTAAATATAGGCTCTCTCACCGGCAGTGGTGGAAAGACTGCGTCACTGGTGTCGTCCAGCTGGTAGTATGCAATGGCTGCATCCAGATCAGCTGTCTCTTCCGCCGTCTCCGCAGGGAAACCAAACTGACACTCTTTATTGAGAGCTGCTACCAGCTGACGCCGACTACGCCTGAACAAAGAACAACCATGAACGAAGGCAAGAGTAACATGAGTTATTTTTACTGACAGATAGACCTGTGGTGTGTCATTACAGTGTTTCAGAAGTGTGTTACCGGGACCTGAAGGCATAACTCTCATAGTCATGGTAATATCGTCTTCCAGGGTGGTAATAGGTCAGCTGAGGACCAATCAGGTGGCGGTTCAGGAAACGGGTCGAGCTTCTGAGCACAATGCATGCGTCAGGTAGACACATACGCACACACACATAGAAGATTATCAGTTTTCAACAAAGCCCATTGACATCAGCTTTTCCATCAAGTCACATTATCTGAGCAGGTAGCAGTTATCAGCTCTTACCTGGATGCTCCATACCTGGGGGCTCTGGCTGTAGGCGGATGGTGGTGAGCAGGGCCGTAGGGGTCGTAGGTCATTGCTCCTGGTGATGGAGGGGGGGGTGGGCGAGGGTGACCTGACGGCTGGAAGCGAGGTGGCAGGGTGGAAGGGGCTGGGCCACCATATGAGGGAGGGGCCATTAAAAGTTCCACCCCCTTCACCCCACTGTTCCCTCGAGACTTCCTGAAGTAACGATGGCGATGATGACGCTGACCCCGAGAATCTGAGTCTGAGGGCGAGACAATGAGAACAGGTCAGATGAAGACAGCATTACTTACAGGGATTACTTTGTGTAGAGGAACATGGCAATGTGGATGTTATGGTATGATAGGAGTAACAGATCATGCTTTTTTATGATTAGAGTGAGTAGAGCAATGTACCAAGATCTCCTTTTCTAGAGGGAGCAGAAACATTCCAGGCAGGAACTGGATTCACAGGTTTCAGATCAGTCAGAGGAACCAGGTGTCTGAGGAAGAGACATTACAGGTGACATCACAACTGTTACAGCTCACAGTCTGAGCAGAGCAACAGTAGTCTCAGGGCTAAAGGAAGTTTCTGGTGAATGTTACTTCTCTCCCAGCTCCTCGATGAAGACTGTCACAGCTGATGAGTGTGTTCCTACTTCCTGGATGAAGGCATTGTAGTACTTCCCTTTTGGCTCCAGGCGCACCTGGAAAACGCACGCATGTGCAAGCACACACACGCATGCAGACTGAAAACACTGTTGGTTGGAATTTGTCTTTGAATTGTGTTGCTCAGACTGTGCGTGGCTGGTTAGAGTTAGTTAGGGTTAGTAATTCCGTAGAGGGAAGGGACTTTTGTGTATTGTGACTGCCGCAGTGCAGTGTGTCTATTTAGTAGCTGTTTTTTTTAACATGCTAAAATAAACATTAAGCAGTGTGGTTCTGCTTGTAGACTGAGCTCATGTCAGTCTGCAAAGTTCATTTGTGTGTTTAAATATAGTGTTACCTGACACTTGTCACCCAAGAAGTACTGCCTCCCTGCGAACACCATGTAGTCGGTCTTCTGCATCTCTGTCAAACACACACAGCACAGTAATCTGATTACTCCAGTTTGTGTTAGGACATAAGATCTACACCTGTGTGTAATGAAATTACACCCCTGTCTGACTCCTGTGTCCGTTGTCATTGACAGTGTTTGCAGACACACAATATTCCTGTATTACTCAGAACTTTGACAAAGTTCAAAAGTGTGCCTTGGAATTATAAAAGATTCTTATCCTTGCCAATGTGCAAAAGCATTGCAACAGTAATATTTTTGGACGGGTTTGTGATAAACCAAGAGAGGCATGATTTGCACAGATGCCTGACCAGGTGAAGCACAGATGGAAAACAGTGGAAGTGGGCGACTACAAATCTACAGACCAAAACACCAGCAACTCCAATCTGGCCAGCTTCAGTTATTTGGCGACCAGCAATGAAATCTTTGGACAGAGACCATTGGCTGTGTCACAACAAGATGCTGACCTGAGTGACTCAACACTATACACTCAGCTTTAAGATTCTGACCATGGGAATAAAATAAATGATCACGATCAATGTTGATACTGATCATAAATCAATCAATGTATGGACACTGAGAAGAGAAAAAATACATTGGTTCATTGTGAAACAGCATCAGGTCAGAGGTCATCAGCTGAGTAGGCCGCTTTATTTAAAATTAGATTCTAGTTCAAATGAGAAGATCGTATTTCTTCCTGTTTCATTTTGCATTTCTGATTGGTTGCTGGTTGTGCTGAATAAAGAGACCCTAATTAAAGTTTTAATATCAGATTTCTCTTACATGTGTATAATTTCTATTTGGCACCATGGGACAGTAATGATTATTATATTCTAACTGCCCAGTTAAATCTCCTTGGGTTTTAATGGTATAACAGTAAGAAGCCACAGTAACCTTCAGTGATGACAGTCTTCATTTTATTTAACAGGGGGCAGTAAGGGGTTAGACAGTAGAAAAGAGGTGCTGGTGCTGCTGCACAAAGGTTGAGACACACAGATCCATATATTTGATGAGATTAATGAAGTTCTGCATTACCTTTACAGGTGTCCTGCCACACATCAAACTCCAGGTTTCTGTAAACTTCTCCATCCAGAGACTTGATCACTTTGTAGGCCAGAGACAGTCTGGTTGGGACTGGTGTATCTGCAGGAGACTGAACAACAAAACAACTACGACAACAAGCTACAACACAACACACTGCAACAGTCTCCTTCACGTCCCTGAGTCATCTGCAGCAGGCTGAGTGAAAACATTCAAGCGGTGAGGAGCCCAAACACACAGTAAGAGGAAGAGTCTCACACACACACACACACACACACACACAAACTCATGGTCAGTACTGTGCCCACCTTTATGTCGTCCATCACAGTTCTGGATTTGTCCTCAACAGCACCACTTGACTCCACCTCCTCCCTGCAGGATAAAACAAACACACCTGCTACTGCACAGTTGTCTCATGCTGCCTGATTCACGAGTCACTGATCTGTTTGTGTTTGTGTTTGTGTGCGTGCACCTTCGTCCTCGGTCCTCAGGTGTGTCATAGCCAAGGTCAATGTCACTACACACTGATGGACTGTTTCGATAGCAACGACCTCCCACTCTTGAAGCCTCCATAGCTTGACAGAGCTCTGCCTCCTCCACGCCAAACACTTTAGTGTAGAGTAACTCATACAGAAAAGCTACGCGCGCGCGCACACACACACACACACACACACACACACACACACACACACATTATCATTATTATCATTACCACACACACACATATATATATACACACGCACACACACACACACACACCACTGATCTCTACTCACACTGACAGAGGGCAGCAGAGGCAGGGTAACTCCTCGGGTAAACAATATCATAGTGACCATTGATGGAGCAGCACAGCATCACCTAGGCAACACAGAGTGTCACATGACTTAATGTGATAGCAGCAATTTTAATTTCTGACAACTGACACATTTCCACTCAAGGACATTAGGTGTAGGAGCCAATCAGTGGAGAGCAGGAGCTGTAAGAGGGAGCTGGTTTGTCAGTCAAAAATAATTTTTGTCTAAACGTCTTCACCTTGTCCACAAAGTCGTCCTCTGAGATCACCGTGGCTGGTTTCCCTGGGTAACGATAAATCAGGAAACAACGCCTAAACACACACACACAAAATATTAAAATGATGTAATGACATCACACCTGTCGTGAACCTGTTGTTTCTCACCTGTAGAGCTGAGACAGAGCCTTAATCTCCACCTGTCCCACTGTCTCCTGGAAACAAAAGCACTGTTATTGACATACGTGTTCACGTGTAACATGTCTGGGGCATCAGTGGACTGACAGTCCAAAGGTCACCGTCGCTCACCTTTGGGTCCTCCAGACGCTCCAGATATTTCTCAAAGGAACCTTCAACAAACTGGAAAAGAAAAAAGAGCAGGATCTGAAGCAGCAGTTTTTAGCTGTTGTCAGTTATTGTCAGCTAATAATCAGCTGTTTATCTGTTGTCAGTTATTGTCAGCTAATAATCAGCTGTTTAGCTGTTGTCAGTTATTGTCAGCTAATAATCAGCTGTTTATCTGTTGTCAGTTATCAATTATTGCCAGCAGCTGTGGAGATGAGAAATGAAGAGAATCATATACAACTCTCATGGCCTGCTGTAAACTCATCAATGACTGTCTCCTGTCGTCTTCCGGAAACTCCTCCCATACAGGAAACCAAAGCGACACAACTGCTGCTGCGTCATGTCAGTCTGACAGGGGGACAGCATGTGGTCACGTGACCAGCGGAAAACTGACCGGTTCAAAGTTGCATCTGTTTGCTCTCATGAAGTTGGCACAGTCCTGACGGATCCTCTGGTGGTAGTTCTGAGAGTAATACAACTACACACACACACACACACAGAGTTTGTGTAAATGTACTTGAATACTTTTTTTTTACATTGTACATTCACTTTCACTACAGAGTAAACTCTGGAAGGGTCAGGGCTACCTTTACCTCCGTCAGTTTCCATGGTAACAGCAGCCTCTGGTTACCTGTGTGATGATAATAACACACCTGTTCCAGATGTTAGCTTTAGCCCAGCTCACCTGCTCAGACACGGCTCGGAACAGACTGGACGCGTCCCTCGCCACCATCTTCCTGTAGAGTCCCAGACTGGACAGGTACTCGTCCATGTTGACGAAGTACTTCTTCAGGCCTTTCTGCATCCCTCTGACGGTCACCTGAACTCAGCATCCACGGTACACACTGTTCGTCTGTCCGCCTGCGACAGCGTTCCTCCGCCAGGTGGGTTTAATCACACTAATGAGCTCAACGGGCCTCATCGCTGCTGAGGCGTTCACGGACCGAGCGAGCCTCGGAACTTTGGGCATTGACGTTATTTGTTAACGAGAGTGTGTACAACATGACGGCAGGAAAAGATGAACACAAAATATATTAACGCGAAAACAAGCGCAAACAAATCAAAGACATCAGTAGGTTCACTCCAGTGAACAAAGTTAAAAATGGTACATATGACATTTCGTTCTATTGTATTGTGAGCGTAATGCTGAATAATCATCCAAATGAAATCTGTAAAATTACTAAACCGTGTTATTTCCACCTGTCGCGTCGTGTCAGCTTGTTTGTTTGTATCTTTTGGTTGAAGTGATCATTTATTCATTCATTCATTGTTATTATTATTTATTATTCAGTCATTTATTTATTTTTATTTTCATTTATTCTTTACTTGGACATTGATCCTGATCGGCCATCTGGAGGACTTTGCACGTTGAACGGCAGGTGGCGCAAATGTGCTCAGAGACTCTGTTCGTAACTAGAAGAAGAAGATACTGCGCTGTAGAGGGCGTGTTGCGCTCAGGTCGAGTCCGGTTCTGTTCCGGTTGGACTGTGGTGTGTGGTCTGGATGTTTACCCCAGTGCTCCGGAGGCTCGGCCCGGTCTCGGGACCGCCGCGCCTCCGCTCCGCGTATTCTACCCGCCGCGTCAGCGTCTGTTCTGCGGAGACGCCGGCTGCCCTGGTCCGCAGCACCTTTCTGGACTTCTTCCGGCTGAAACACAGACACCTGCTGGTTCCGTCCTCCTCGGTCCGGCCCAGAGGTGACCCCAGTCTGCTGTTCGTCAACGCCGGCATGAACCAGGTCAGCATAGATCCGGTCCAACCCGGTCCCGTGTGTGTTTTTCAACCCGCTGCTAGCTGCTGTTAGCTGTTAGCCAAACATTTCAAAATAAAAGTCCTGTGAATGTTAACTACTCACGAACTGAACGTTGACAGTTTATCCTCAGCCTGACTTATTTATGTTCGAGTCAGTTACATTGAAGCTGTTGTTAAATGTAACTAGTGGTAAATTGTTCTCATCCTGTGGATGAGCTGATTCATCACATAAGTAATCAGGCTGAAACTGATCCAGGATCCATTTGACCTCTCTACAAAAAACTGTGTTTTAGAATATATGGATAGATTATTAATGTTTTTCATTCATTCCATATCAGTGTGACCAGCAGCAGTTTGTCTTCTTGTCACAGTGTTGCTGACTCTTGTTTCAGTTTAAGCCCATCTTCCTGGGCACCGTGGACCCCCGCAGTGCCATGGCCTCATACCGCAGAGTGGTTAACACCCAGAAATGTGTCCGAGCTGGAGGCAAACACAACGACCTGGAGGACGTGGGCAGAGATGTCTACCACCACACCTTCTTTGAGATGCTGGGGAACTGGTCGTTTGGAGATTACTTTAAGGTGGGCGACGGGGTCGCTTGTTTTCAGGGGAATAGAAATTTGTCCAACATCAGAATAATTCATATTTGTGCATATTCAGGAGGAGGCATGTTCAATGGCCTGGAACCTCCTGACAGAGCATTATGGGATACCTGCAGACAGACTCTATGTGTCCTATTTTGCTGGAGATGCTGCATCTGGTTTACCAGCTGATGAGGAGACTCGACAGATCTGGTTGGACATTGGGTAGGAGTCTGAGATTAAAGGGTTCATGGGATGCTGGTCGCAGGTCCTGTCTGGACTCAGGACTCAGTTATGAGCAGTCATGGATGAAGTATTCAGAGCCTTCACTTTAGTAAAATATTATAGATTGAGCTGAGGTACGAGGACAGAATCACCAACAGTAAAGTGCTATCAAAGTATCAGAAAAGGTTATGTCTGTATGTGTAGGTCACAGCTGGGGTCAGTCATGATGTCTCCTTCTCAGGGTCCCACGTGGTCGCCTGCTGCCATTTGGCCTTAAAGAGAACTTCTGGGAGATGGGAGACACTGGACCCTGTGGCCCGTGCACAGAGATCCACTATGACCACGTTGGGGGACGAGATGCCACAGCACTGGTCAATGCAGACAGTCCAGATGTGGTGGAGATATGGAACCTGGTCTTCATGCAGTACAGCAGGTTGTCTCTCTCTCTCTCTCTCTCTCTCACACACACACACACACACACACACATTGACTAGCTGAGTCCACACAGGACCAGTTTCAGACTCTTACCACTGACGCGTGTTGTCAGGGAGATGGACCAGAGTCTGCGGCTGCTGCCTCAGTTCAGTGTGGACACTGGGATGGGACTAGAGAGACTGGTGAGCGTCCTGCAAGGAAAGCGATCGAATTATGACACTGATCTTTTCAGCCCTCTGCTCGACGCCATCCACCAGGTACCCACTGCTACCAGGGACACGGGGGATAAGGGGTGCATGGGGAAAACGGGGTAGGTAGGAACACCTCTGCAATATACAGGAGTTACCAGGTGTAGTGAAGACTGAATGGTTCTCATATTAATGTTGTCACCATGGTCATGGTGGTGTTGTCTTGAAGATAGGTCTGTTGCCTTAGGGATGTGTTTTTGTCCTCAGAGGTCAAATGTGGGGGCGTACAGCGGCAGGACGGGTGCAGCAGACCACAGAAAGGTGGACATGGCATATAGGGTGGTTGCTGATCACATTCGCACTTTGTCAGTCTGCATTGCTGATGGAGTTCATCCAGGCATGTCAGGAGCTGAGTGAGTCATCCACTTGTCAGCTGTCACCATTTCCACTGTAACAAACCCACTGGTGTAGTTTGTTTTTGTTTTGTAAGTTTCATTGTTTCTTTATCAGGTTGGTGCTCAGGCGGATTTTACGGCGGGCGGTGCGTTTCTGTGTGGAGGTCCTTCAGGCACCTCGGGGAGCGCTTGCCAGCCTGGTTCCTACAGTCACACACACCCTAGTACGTTGCATTTCCTACAGTTCCTCTCACCTCCTGTTTGACATCAAATACCAACACCAGTTAACAGAGGTGTGTTTATAAGAACTGTTCACTTTCATTCCCAGGGAGACGTGTATCCAGAACTTCACAGAGAGGAAGACCGGGTGAGTCCACATGATCTCTGTCACCCAGATGTTTCTTTAAGGATGTAAATCAGTTGCTGTTTAGTTGGAGGACATGACATAGCTGAGTGCTGAAACAGAATGTTGTTGATTGATTCCTGGGCCTCTTTTCTTAGATCATGGACGTAATTAACGAGAACGAGGCTCACTTCCTGTCATCTCTGCAGCAGGGCAGCAGGCTGATCCACCGCACACTGAACAGAATGGACCACAAACATGGATTTTTTCCTGGTCAGTTGACCTCTCCGACAACAGCTCTCAGATCAGCTTGTTGTTTCACTGTGATGGTAACTGAGGACTTTTTCAACCCTAATAAATATATGAAGATGTGGACATCTTCATAGACTGTGGAAATATTTAATTGCCCTATAAAGAGGCAGAAAAAACGTTTTATTTTCACTCATTTAAAAAAAGAATCATGTGTTCATGTGTTAATCAAGGCAAAAAAGTGGTACAGCTCAAAAGTTGTTAGTGGATGAGATATAGTCCTTTGTGTAGCACAGACAGACACAGGTCTTGTGTTTTATGCAGGTTTTCTCTGTATACACTAAAATCATTAACATATTTATTGTGTGTTCATCAGCCTCAGTGGCCTGGTCTCTGCACAGGGACCTGGGTTTTCCTTTGGACCTAGTGGACCTGATGTTGGAGGAGAAAGGTGTCCAGGTGGACCATCAGGAGCTGGGCCGACTGATTGCAGAGAACCACAAGGTAAAGTTAAAGTCCATTAGGATGGAAGCAGTTGTCTCTGATGTCCAGCAGATGAATGCACCTGCTTTATCCCAACTAATCACACCGAGGATACACAGGTAACAGATGATGTCGTCACACACTTGTGTCTGTGTCTTAGGTGGTGTCTGAGTCTCAGTCAGATGTTCAGGGTCCAGTGATGTTGGACGTCCTCAGCCTGGCAGAGCTGCAGCGTCTCATGGTTCCTCACACTGACGACAGCCTTAAGTACCAGTACAGCCTGGAAGAGGACCAATACGGTGCGTTCAGCTTGATCCTACCTGCACAGGTAACATACCTGAGCTTCTGTTCACACAGGTAACCTCCAACCTCTCTCCATCCAGTGTTCCCAGCATGCTGTGCAACAGTCCTGGCTCTGTATGATGGTCAAACACTGGTGTCAGAGGTCACTGAGGGTCAGTGCTGTGGTGTCATCCTGGATCAGACCTGCTTTTATTCTGAGGAGGGGGGGCAGTCACATGACCAGGGCTACATGACCCGGGCTGGACTACAGGTGAGCTTACCACAAGAAATGCATTACCTGGACCTTCTGCGACCTTCTGAGTTCTGACTCCAGGCATTTCCTGTTTTTCAGGACGTGTTATACCCTGTGGAGGATGTGGTCTTGAAGGGGGGGTACGTGGTCCATCAGGTGACTACAGCTGACCCTCTGAAGGTTGGAGACCAGGTGCAGCTACACCTAGACCAGGTAAACATGATCGCAAAGAAAAGGTGTGTGTGCATATACTGGATCTGTCTCCACTTCTCATGTTGTTAATTGGTCAATTTCATACAACAGTTGTCTTTCCACCCCCTGTGTCTTCTACTTGTCTCTCTTCTACTTGTGTGTCCCCTCTCTGTCCTCCCTGTCTCCTCCCACTGTCCTTACTCTCTGTCTGCTGTCTGTTCGTCCCCTGTCTCTCTGTCTTCTCAGGTCCACAGATTGTCCTGTATGTTGAAACACACAGCAACTCACATCCTAAACTTTGCTCTGAGGACAGTGCTGGGTCCCTCAGTTCACCAGAGAGGGTCTCATGTGTCAGCTGATCGTATCCGCTTCGACTTCAGTGTCAAGGTTAGAGCTCCGTGTCTCTACCTCTCTGTCTGTCTGTCTCGCTCACTGACTGACACGCCTTCTCTCTCCCTCTATTTCTCCCTCACTGTCTCTGAGACAGTGTCTCAGTGTCTTTGGACATATGGATATGTCCCCATGATTGAATAGACCCTAATAATGTTTCTGTGTTGTGCTGTCCGTCCACAGGATTCTCTGAGCGTCTCTCAGCTGCAGCAGGTAGAAAGGTGTGTTAATGACATCATCTCAGCTAATCAAACCATCTACAGCCAGGAGCTTCCTCTGCAAAGAGCAAAGTGCATCAGGGGACTGAGGACAGTGGATGAGGTGAACTAAGACTGTCCTCTGTGTTGTAAATTGTAGCCTGTTCAGAGATGAAGCAGTTTGTGCTGTCCTACTGTGTACAGTCAATAATCCACTTGTAACATAACAAATATGCAGTTTTCCCAGGACTTGTAAAATATATCAATTTAATAATTTATATTTCAATTTGGACATTTTTTACAGTGAGGTTTTGCACAATTCTTACTACCTGCTAACTTATCTCTAACAGATATTTGGGTGAGTGAAAATATTTCCCAAATAAAGTGTAGAAAACAAAGAGGAACATTTGTCCATTGATTTAGGTTGATTTTTTTTCCTGGTCTTTCCCTTTGGCTGTATGATGCAACTACAGCTGCAAGTACACCATGTTAGTTAGTTATCAGCGTTGTGCATCCTTATAGTAGGTTAATAAACATGGTAATGATTTGCCATGTTCCTCATTAGGAAGTAGTACCGGTAGTTTGAATGTAAGTTTTCACCTTAAGTCCCTAAATCTTTCAGTGAAGACCAGGAATGCTGGCTTTACAAATAACACAATTTACACTTGGACAATAACTCAGTTTATGTCCTAATCCTCCCTGACTGATGTCTAGATGTTCAATAAACAAAACAAGGTTGGGCTGAGAGGACATCCTTGAAGGCAGTCCCTTTCCAAGTTAATCTTAATTTATATAGTAGAAAGTCTGAGGTATTTGTAATATTAAAATATTGTGTATTAAAGCTTAAGTGATTAAATGCTAATCAGAGATAAGAGCTCTGGAGCATTATCATGATAGAACATACAGTGTAATAACCTGAACTCTCCTACTGGATTGTAAATGTGTTTTAATGCAACACGTTTCCTCTGAGGTCTTTATGAACGTGCAAACCAGTGTCACGTCTGACCTATCTCTGCAGGTGTATCCTGATCCTGTTCGGGTCGTGTCAGTGGCTGTCCCGGTCTCTGAGCTGTTGGACAGTGGGATGGACAGACAGACGTCTGTGGAGCTCTGCTGTGGAACGTGAGACTGTAACACACCGGTCAAATTTACACACAACAGAGACGCAGTGGTGGACTGTTTCATAGCAGCATATGTAATGCTCTCCATTAGTGGTCTGTTAGGAAACATTCACATCAGCTTACAGGTGTTGATAAAAATGGAGTGAGTCACCTGAGTTAGTTGTCAGGTGAATTAGATTAGTGTGTTATTACACTGTGTTATTACAGCTGCAGCCTCTCTCTGTTCAGTCACCTGCTTCAGACTGGCACAATAAAGGATCTGGTCATCACGTCAGAAAAACAAATGGTCAAAGGAATCAGCCGGATCATTGCTGTGACGGGACGGGAGGCAACACTGGTCAGTTTACGTTGCTGTCTCACTGACTGACTGACTGTCTCACATTCTTCCAGATGTTACAGACGTTGAAGACTCGGGCTTTAATGATGAAGAAATGTGAATTGGCTTAAAAGGGATACAGGATCTATAGATAACGCAATGCATGTTTTAAACATCACTACATGTTCAGTGTCGTAGGTCAGTTTATTGCAGACATTTTATGACGTTGCTGATGTTTCAGTTGGAGCAGGTGTTTCAGAGAAGATGTGTGAGAAGATCAAATGTGTGACTGCTCCTTTCCAGGCTCGGGAGTCAGGTCAGGTTTTGTCTGAGGATGTGGATGCATTGTCAGCCAGACTGACAGGCTCCGAACCCTGTAGTCTTGACTCCGCCTACCGTCTTGCCAAGGAGGTCGGCGTCCTCTCTGATGTAGGTTCACTACCCATAATGCAGTGTATCCTGTTGAACCATGATGAAACATGCTGTTTGACACTGTGCTGTGTCTGTCAGGCTGTAGATAGGACGGCTATTCCTCAGTGGCAGCGCAGAGAGCTGCAGAGTCGACTCAGAGCTCTGCAACGGATCAGCAACACCACTGTCAGGAAGATGGAGATCAGAGAGGTGAACACACAGAACTGTTGGAATAATGTGTTCAGTTTCTTTGTCCAGCATGAACCAGCTTTTTCTCGTTCCACTGGTTAATGGCATTTGGCAAGTTGTTGTTTCTCTTTCTGTCATTCTGTATTTTCACGTCATGCTTTGCTCAGGCTGCATATAGAGCTCAGATTCTGCTGGAGAAGAACAGCAGAAAGGATCTTCTGGTGGACTCCATGGAGGCAGACTCTTTGTCGGTGAGACTGAACTGATGTGAATGAAGACACAGACTTTCAAATACACCCTGTTTGTCTCTTTGATTGTTCAGCTTGTTTGTTGTAAACACCACAGTAACACAGCACCATATTACATGTTATTATTTCTCTCCCACAGAGACGTAACTATGACATAAACATAGAAGCTGTGACTCACTGAACATTAATTTGGACATCTTTGAGGTTCCCTTATGAGTTTTACAGAACATGAGAAATGAAGATTTTCACAATGTTCAAGAAGTAAAGATTCAATGTTTGTATGAATTCATATCATTTCATATGTCTGCTGACTTGTCTTAGGTTATTTCAGGTCTCAGAGTTGCTGGAATTGACAAAACAGGAACATAATTCAACTCAGCTGTAACTCAGCTGTACCACCATGTAAATGAGCTAAATCTCATCAAACAGGGGGTTAGAAATCTGGTATATGTCTGGACTGTTTATCCATCTTTCATCAGAGGCATCATGATGTAGGTGTGATGATGTGAAACAGGTTTGTATGCAGGAAGACTCTGATGACATCACTGAGACATCACCCACCTGTTTTGTTTGTGTCCTGGTGTTTCAGGTTCTGATGAAGACGGTGAACAAGCTGAGCGCTGTCTCTCCTCTCAGTTATGTGATGCTCCTCGCTCACCAGAAGCATTCAGGGAAGGTTCTGTGCGCCTGTCAAGTTCCCAAGGTAACCACAACTCACCTGTCCGTGATACTACAGGAGGCTGGGTTATGTTTAAAGACTTCTTCTTTTGTCTTTTTTTCTGTTGGCAAAAAGCATTACACTACATCATTCTCAATTCCAGACACACTCCCACATGACATTGCATTCTAATCTGCAGCACCACTCTACACTCCATTAGGATCCTGCATACACAGTGCTTTGACATGGCATACGTGGCTCATCCTTTAGGATTCCTGTGGGAGCTGGTGCCAGCCCCAGCTGACTGCAGAGACCACTTGTCAAACCAGGTTTAACTCCTCTGATGGGCTTCGTTCTTCCTCCTCAGGGCACAGCAGCTCTCCCGGCCTCTGATTGGGCAATGGCAGTGTGTCATCACCTCGGAGGGAGTGCTGGGGGCTCAGCAGTGGTGGCCAAGGGAACAGGAAGCAGCAGTGACATCAGTGAGGCTCTGAGGTGGGCGGAAGAGTTTGCTCACCAGAAAATACAGTGATGATGTCATGAAGAAAAATCACATAACTGTGTATTGCAGCGCTTACTGGTGGCGGGGTTAACATTATCTAAGGTACAGGTGACAAGCCCCACCCATGACTCCACCCATCCTCTTCTCACTTGTCAAACATTTATTATTTCCAACTGAACATTTCTTTGTTTTAAAAGAAATAAAAATAATATCATTCTTTTGATTTGTGTTTATTGTTTTTACATTTGTGTTAAGATTTGGTTACTGTTACATTGAAACCATAAGACGACTGTTAAAGCTCAGTTGTGTCAGTGCAGGTGTAATTCGTCACTGTTCCTGAGATTCGGATCAGGTCGGTGGTGGTTCTTCAGAGCAGAGACACATTCAGCCACTGCAGGAAAACAACAACACAGTCAGGTCTGAACAAACAGATGTCTGTCTGCATGGGACCAGCGACCATGTGACCTTGTCACGGTCATCAGTCACGTTCCGAAAACACTGACAGTGCAATGCTGCTTACCTCCAGTAAGTTCAGCTCAATGGTTCCTGAGTTGTCTTTGTCCAACGTCTCAAAAGTGTCTGAACAGAAAACAGGTGACATCAGGACATCGATGAATCTGTGTGTGTGTGTGTGCGTGTGTGTGTGCGTGTGTGTGCGTGTGTGTGTGGTGTGAGGGAGAACTTACTAAACATGGTCTCAAGGCGAATCAAACATCCCACAAAGTTGTCAAAGTCGATGGTCAGATCAGTTTCACTGTAACGAGCCACCAGGATCTGATGAAGAGGATTATTCAGACGGAAACCTGGAACAGAAACCATGAGCTTTAAAACACACCCGAGGACCAGCTGCAGAGGTCAGAGGTCATGTATGTACTGATACATCTGTTTTATGCACAGTGTGTTAATGATAGTGCTGCTGCAATTACATAATGAGAGATTTATTACATATAGTTTATTGTCCTGCTTTTTCAGTCATACATTACTGTTAATATTACTGTTATTAAACAGTGACATTGAGTGTAAATGAAAGTCGTGAGATAAAGTGACAGTCTGGTGTATTGATGAGTGATTTGTTCTTTTTACCAGCTTCTTCCACAGCCACCCTCATCTCTGTGCAGCTCATCGTCCCAGACTGATCCACATCCTTCTGACGATATACTTTCTGTCACAGGAAAGGTCAACAGGTCAGTAACAGGTTGCCAACACTTTGAGGATATTTCTGTCAGAAGCTGAAGATGGTTTTAAACTTGCAGAGAAACATAAGCAGTGGCTTCAACTGAAGAAGCTGCTGAATTATTGACTTTTGTTGTTTAACAAATTAATCATTCAGCAATATAAAAACAGCTTCATGATGGACATTTATTTTTATATTTATTTGTCTTGTCACTGATGTTCAGCTTAAAACAAACACATAGTTATCTCAAGGAGATTGAATCGAACGCAACTGGATTTGTGGTTTTTGGCTTTTTGAAGACGTTTCCCCTCTCATCCAAGAGGCTTCATCAGTTCATGCTCGCTGACTGGGCTGGGACTAGGCTGGGACTAGGCTGGGACTAGTCAGCGAGCATAACTATGACCTGGATGAATGGGAATATTCACAGGCTTCAAACACATGATAACAGGGTGACAACAGGGATGTGACCTCTGTGACCTCGTTGGTACAAACAGTGCTGATCGATCGGCCATTTGATGACAACAAACTAAACCTGACTACAGGCTCTGGCCTTCCCTTTGTCCTGGAGATCTGTGAATACACTGCCTCTGGTACAGTAATTAGTTTATGAATTAATCTAGAATGATGTATGCAAATGATAAAACTTACAAGGTAGTTCTCGATTTTGGTCCACAGCACTCTGAACTCGGTCAAACCCAGTTTTCCGCTGCCGTCTTTCTGCAGCAAACGTTCAGGAGTTGACAACAGAAAGACCTGACCTCTGACACGGGTCAAAGGTGACCCAAACACAACCTGCTCTGTGTTAGGGGTTCATTTCTTTAGATCTCTCTGGTAATAGAATGAGAAACAACATCTAACAGCTTGAACCTGAGCATAGTTCTCATAAAGTAATCCATAATCTCATCATTTCCATAAAGTAAGGCCTTTTTCTGTAAAATATTTTTAATTCACATCATCAGTTTTAGTCAGATGCAGGGAAAATAACTTAAAACAGATTAAAATGCAATTTAAAGAATTAATATAGATAGCATAGATTACTTTAAATTTCAATATGTTGTTATATATTACTTTTAAAATTATATTAATATACAATTAAATTACCTTATGTCAAAGAGTAATATCACTGTAATATGCAAGTTATTTTAATGTGATTGTATTTCTTGAATGTGTGCTTGTTATTGAACCACTTTAAAATAACCTCATGCTGTTCATGTGTGTGACTGTGCAGGGAGGGATCTCGCCTGCATTCTGGGCCTGCTTTCTGTCGTGGAAGGATACGTCCAGCAGGTTGACCATGTTTCGACAAGTTGTGATGCTAAAGCCGCTGGTCTGGATGTCAGATCCTGTCAGAAAAACACAACACAACGTAGGTAACTTCATGTCGACTGGAACAATCTGAGCCTGAGGAGTTCATTCTTACGTTTCATCACGACTTTGTTGAGGATCCTCTGCAGCTCAAAGGCACTAATTTCACAGTCCTGTAGGAGAAGATGTTTCCTCGTCGTTTAACATCAAACAGCAAATACTGGAATGGCTGTGATCAATGTAAACATGAGGAGCTCACCCCACCAGCCAGCTTTTGAAACAGATTCCTGAACCCATCGTCCACATCGTCCTCATCAATCTCAATCTGAAACCAGAGAAGGCTTTGACTCACATCTTTGTCATCGTCACATGCATTTAACGTAAGTATTCAGATCTCTTTATCTATTATCTTTTGTTTAATCCATAACCTGTATCAATACAATCAATAACTGGTTCCCACCAATATATCTGCTTGACCAATCACAGGTCAGTCTGTGCTATCAATCACAGGATGTAGGGTTAGGGTTATATGTTATTTATGGATGTGGAGCTGGAGAAGTATCTCAAGTACTTACAGTAACATACTGTAGAAAGTTCTAGAAAGAATCAGGACGCTGTCCCATTCATATATCATTATAAAGTATGATCATTATTACTGATGCATTTGTTTAAACTGCTGGTGACCAGTGATGATCAGAGTTAACTAGCAACAGAATAAGAAGAAAAACACAGCCATACAACAGATGTGCTTAGAATGACTCAGCAGATTATTTTCTTTCACAATGACTCTATTGTCTCTCACCTTCTCCACGTTGGACTCAATGGGGTCATCCAACTCTCTGTGGAGACAAAAACAGTCTCAGGTTAATGAGGGGTGATGTGCTGAGCTGCAGTTCCTCTAACGGCCACTAAGCACCGCACTGCTCAGTCAGGGTCACATAATGTCACATAATGTGTCATGTGGCAATGTGTGTCATTCATTATTTTACATGTGTTTCATATGGAGCCCACCACACAGACCCAGACATACTGAAAGTCAGCCTGTTTCTCAGAGAAGACACGGACGCAGAAATCTCCGTTCTTGTTTGGCTCAAACGTGGATGGGACGACCAGGTACTCTCCAGGTGGCAGGCAGAAGCGGCTGCAGACTTCACGCAGGTTGATGAAGGTTTCAGAACGAGCAGCAGAGGCGTGGCGCAGGAAGAAGTTCCTGTTGAGGTGGACGCTTCTCTGACCAGAGAACTGACGGAGACATGAGGACAGATTCCCATCAGGCTGATCATTAAGAATAAGGCTAATTCTGTGAATAGTGAGCAGATGGATAAGTTGATTGGAGATGGGCCTGTGACCATGTTCATGTCCGTACCTCATCAGGAACCTGGAAACAGGACGGAGACAAATGTATCAGTCAATGATCATCAGAGGTAAAATCACAGTCACCAACTGATTGACACATGATTAACTGAGTCAGTCCAACACACTCGTCTCTGCAAGAACTGAAGAACTGCATCTTCATATCAGTTCAATCATATCATTAAATATGATGATGTCACTGCAGAGCTGTCAATCAAGCAATGACACAAATCTACTGCTAACTCCTAATCTCCTTACCTCGTATATGGCAAAGCCAATCGTTTGCATGTCCTCCCCCATCTTCCTCATGCGTCTGCGGTTCTTCTGGATCAGACCGACCACGAAGCTACAACCAGCCTCGCCATCATCTGGCTCATCGTCCTCCTCCTCCAGTTTGATCACAAACTGAGGGTTTGTCCAAAATGTGTCTGTGGACAGATGAGTAAAAGCAGCTTATTGACGATCTGAAGGTCTCAGCCTGACTGGCTTCTAGAAAACCTGCTGACATCATTAGACTGCCAAATTAAATAAAATCAATATTTTATAGCCAATACAGTAGTCTGCCTACTGACAGGATCACTCACTGGGATAATTCCTGCAGCCTCCAGCTGTGGATCCTGTTCTCCAACTCCCCTCAAACTTGGACAGAGCCCATTTAGAGATGCTGTCGTCGCTCAGAGCATCAGGCGTCAGGTTACATATCTCCACCCGGGAGTAATGTCGCAGAAAGTCTGAGAAAGACATCCTGCAAGACGAAGCAGAGGGATTCACTTCACACCAGAATCTAATAACAGTGTTTGATCATTCCAGATATCAAAAGGAGGGAATGTTTACCAGAATTCTCCGTCCTCTGAACGATGGCTCAGACGCTCTCTGTCCTCGTCACTGATTTGACGCCAATGCATGGAACTGTAAGAGCAGAAAACAATCATCTTCCAAAAACTGTTTCCAAACTATGACAACACAACTTGTGTCTGTTTGGAGCTGAACTTCCTGTCCTGCTCTGGGACATCACATTTTGAAGAAACCTTGTTTAGCTGATGTTTGGACTCCACCTGTTGATGTTCAGACGTCTGTCACTGGATCACTGTGAGATGATATTCCGCTCAGGGAGTGATGGCACATAGAGGCATATACAGTGCAAATGAATTTACACACAGTGTAATTGATTAAGTCAGGAATTTTCCTGACCATTTCATTCAAGACCATGTTGCACAAAGGAAATGAAAGTCTTACAAGCAAAGCTAAACTTTAGAGTAAAACATTCTAATTAAGAAGAATTCAACCACAGTTGAGTCTAATTATTCATGAGACACATGTCCAGCATGATGTTGGAAATTGAACTGCTCTCTGCTTGGCTTTCACAGTGGGTGTACTCATATGTACATACTCATATGTACATACTCATATGTACATACTCATATGTACATACTCATATGTACATACTCATATGTACTGTATATCTGTGTGTGTAGGTCAGAGAGGAGAACATCTCTGCCTGTGTTGATGAAACAGTCCATCACTCATCTCTGGGCTTTTAAAGGATATGAGGATTGGTCTCCATCTGGGTGGAGCAGACAGCAGGGTGGAGCTTCAGGTCTTAACATGATACCTATCTCGATAAGTCACTTCCTGTTTTCATATAGTACTCATAAAAGTACCGATGAAATATGCTGAAGTTAGCAGTGATGTTGTCGGTGGTTACTTACTCATCACTCCAGGCTCCGGTCCACTCCACCTGACCCCAGGGATTTCTGATCCGGATCAGTTTTTCCATGCCACCGCGGTAATCCACCTGCAGCCAATCAGATGCAGAGCAGACGGCAGAGTTACAGGTGAGTGGATGACCAGTTTTTTCGCATTACTTCTAAAGAAGCCCCGCCTCACGTAGAATCACAGGGGTCATGTTTATGCCAGGAAACAAAAACAAAACATTTATTGTTTCTTTTTTTTTTAAACCATTCCTGGATTTTTATTCCCGTCGATGTTGGCTTAATGACACCTGAGTGTGACACCTGAATGTGACACCTGAATGTCACACCTGAATGTCACACCTGAATGTCACACCTGTGACACACCCATCAAATGAGAATAAACAAAATCCTGTTTTGCAGCCAGACACCTCATGTGTTTCACTAACAGTTACCATGACCAACTACTCCTACTGCGAATGCACAATAAGGGGTTGGGAGGGGCCGCTCACCTCAGCTGCACCTGTCACTGAGTAGGCGTGGCCTTTCACCAGCTTCTGAGAGGTCACCGCCTCCGAGTCGGCCGAGCTGGTGATCTAAAAGAAGAGAGAAGGGGTTTTATTTGTCATTTGTTATTATTATCACTGCTATTCGCCTGTTCTGTATAAATAAGCTTATGACAACATGGCTACTGTTATTATAGTTAAATCACTTAATTTATATGATTTTGCTCAACCAGTTATACAGCCTTCTCTCGCTCCCCCTCCCTCTCTCTCTCTCTCTCTTTTAAAAATACTTTCATGTTGTTGATGTGTTGTGTACATGCAGGATGTCATCACTGTGACTCTCCCTCAGGAGTCTGTGGTTTTTGAGTTTGTCTTCTGAGGATGTCTCATGCTGTACAGATTGTTAAGTCATAACGTAACATTTGATTCATTGAATTTGATAAGGTAGAGTACATCAGAACTGAACTTTCATTTCCTCTTCATAAATGTTCTTATCCAGTAGATTACATCTTACATCTATGGAGCAGCCCATCAGTGACCCTCGCCCCAGAGCTTTCTGGATGATGTGGAACAGATGTGGACTGGGCTGACTCAGATCATGAACCTCAGCAATTCCTCCAGTGAAATCCTCGAAGCCCTCAGTGGTCGATCCTCCAGAGAGAGCCTCATAACATCCATTCAACCTGCAGAGAGACCACACGTTGAGGACACCAGGGAACATCAGAAGACTGAGGATAACGAAGGGAACCTTGTTAGTGTGTTTAATGTGTGTGTACAGTTTGTTCTATGGCTTGGAGGACATGTCGCCTTTAGGTTCAGGTTAGGTGATCAATAAGAAGAAGAAGAAGAAGAAACACCTTTAATCGTCCCACATGGGTCTGGTGATGACTGTCCTCATAACCATAGAAAGATGTATGTTCATGTATGTTCATGTGTGTGCCTGCTGCGCACACACACATGAACACTCTGAACATTTGTTCCTGTGTGTGCAAAAGGGTGGAGCTGTGCGCCTTTCCTTGTATAAATAGTGAGACTGCAGGGAGGTGGGGGGGGCGGGGGGGGAGCACAACATGTAGGAACACACACACACACACACATGTTACTACCTGTACAACTCAATGTACAGCTGGTAAGAGTAGTAACACGAGAGCTGTGTTACCACTCCAAGGCCCTGGACCGTTTGATCCACTGAGAACAGAGACATTTCAGTTGTCAATGATAAACAAAGTCAGGAGAGGCAGTAACCATGAAGTAAAAACCGGTCGACACTGGTTTCTAGTTCCATACCCGAACCCCAGAGGTTCATCTTACTTGGCATAGGCCTTCTCCAACAGAGCACTCCAGAACTCCGTCCCCTGCGCTGAGTGGACAAACATCAGCTCTCCTTCTCTTTTTTTTTTTTAAACAAGTGTGTTTATTAATTTTCAAAACAACACAACAATACAACACAATAATACAGGTGCACAACAAAACAGTCACAATAAGGCTTCTCATCAATGTGAGCGTCACAGGCCAGTAACAGGAGTAATTTAACACATTCTAAAACAGAAATAATCTGTCTACTACTTAGAGAAAAGCATTTCAAAAAAAATAATAATAGAAATAAAAAGGGAAAAAATAAAATAAAATAAATAAACCAAACAAACAGACGTTTCCTTTGTCGATGTTATACATACAGGATTAACATGCCTCCAAAGCCTACCTCCCCTCTAAGAACACCATAAAAGACTTCCACATATTATCAAAAATTTGGTGTTTACCCTTTAATGTGAAAGTAAGTTTTTCAAGTGCCAGTGAATCTAACATCCCCGCAAGCCAGACACTAGTACTGGGTTTAGTCGTGGATTTCCATGACTTGGCTATGGTGTATTTGGTTTCACAACTTACCTGGAAATGGAAGATGCCGGCGTACTCTCCATCTGTGAAGCTCTGTCCATGTGGGACAACTCGAGCCAGAACTTCCTCATTTAGGGTCAGAGATGCGATGGCAGCCAGCAGCCAGCAGTCACCTGGGGACAGACAAGACACAGGACAGTGGTTTGGTTGCTTCTGTTTACAGCTTGACTTTCAGACCTGTACTTTCAGAGCAGCCTGTCATGCATCATCAGTTTCCTGAAGAAAGAAAATGGCCTATATCATCAACACAAAGCTACGCTCTTCCTGCAGCTTTGATTGGCTGGTCTCTGTGTTACTATAGAAACAATGTGCAGATGAACCACAAACATATTTTCCTCTGTCCCAACCTGCCAGCTAGTTGGTTTACTTTTTTTGTTCATGGGATGACACATGTCACTGCTATTAAGACCTCACATGACAGCCACTGTTAACACACACACCCCACAACAGCAGTGGAATTTTCCAGCTCAGTTGACATGTGTACCAAAACTGATTGGTAGGGACAGGCTGGTCTGAAGACTAGACCTGAACGGGAACCTAAAACTGGAACTGTTGTTTCACTCTTTGACTGTCCTGAAGCTTCAGTCTTTCCCATCAGCTGGATACCTGGTTTCATATGGATCAGGATCAGTAAATACACAGTGGTTTAGAATGTAGACTGTGAGTAGATCTACATAGAAGGCAGGTCAGACTGGTGAGTTACTGTTCCTCACCCAGGGCTCCCTGACAGATGTCAGTCCTGGTGGCTCCAGAAACAATGAACTGTGGGTTGGAGGTCAGCTCCTGCACAGGAAGTAAAAAACAAAGTTCATAAGTTCATGAAAAGGTTCTGTGAAACCCACGCTAGGTTCTGTTTGTCCTCCTGTCCCTAAGTGGACTAGCAGAGTCCTGGATCCGGGATTGTCTCATCAGCGAATGGCGACCTGCAGACAGAAGTCAACTCAAACAAACAAAGAGCAGCTGAGTGTTGGCACCGGATCAAACTCCTTTTCCAAACAGAAGAACTGGCACATCAGTGTAGCATGGACCATGTTATTGATCCTGTAAACAGACTCGGTGATGTTTCACTGTCACAGTTGCTCAGGTGTCCTGAAGCATCATCAGTAAAGAGAGAAACAAAGAGGAGTAATGTTGCAGACTGATCAGTTCGTTCAAATGATGAATTATTAAAAAGTGTTTTAATCATCACTGACCGTGGGTCTCATCCAGGAGACCCCCCGGATTTTGTAGGAGCCCGGGCCCAGCTCATTGAAGCCCAGAGAGGAGGGCAGGGCAGGAAAGGTCTCGTCCTGGAACAGGTTGCCATTCTGGAAGCAGCACTGCCGCAGAGCCTCGTAATCCTGGTTCAGGTACTTGACAGCTTGGCTGTTGGTGCCAATGCCCTGGTCCTTCTCCCGGCGGTGCTGCAGACTGGACGCGATGCCCGCCATGATGCTGGGTCCGGAGCCTAAATGAGACGGTCTGTAGGAGTTTGGTGGAATGGAGGCAGGGGCTCACTGAGCTGGCATATACCTGAAATAGTCAAGCTGGACAGAGTGGCAGGCGAGACTTCCTGTAAGCACATTAAAAATAAAGTCCATGTGTCCCTACAACAATGTTGTTGAAGAAAACACATTGAACTACATGACACTTTGATCGTGTTACATTTACTTGACATTCCGTTTACATTTTCAATCTACACCTGTGTCCAACTCTACTGCTTCTGACAGCTGCTCTTCACTTACTGACATGAAGAGGCTTTTATTGTGAAAGCTGATGTGCTGCCTTCCTGCCCTGTGGTGTTGCACTTGAGACGGGGTTTGTGTTTCAGTAACAACAGTAACACACCACACCCTTCCTGCGTCACCACTTCATGAAGAAAGTGTTCACACAACACTGTCTGTCTCTCAATGTGTCTCTCTCTCTGTGTCTTACAAGCTGACCATCCACTTTTAGTTCTCTCTCTCCCTGTCTCTCTGTCTCCTCTCCCTGTCTCTCTCTCCCTCCCTGTCTCCTCCGTCTCTTCTCCCTCTCGCTCTCTCCCTGTCTCCCTGTCTCTCTGTCTCCTCTCCCTGTCTGTCTTTTCTCTCTCTGGGGGTGTGGTAGTCATGGTTAGAACACTGGGCGTGAGAGACAACATTTGTATAGTTTGTATTTATTGTATCGTGTACTGTATACATGTACTGTATAAGTGTACTGTATACGTGTACTGTGTCAATGACATATAAAGCTCTAGTCTTCTCTCTCTCTCTCTCTCTCCCTGTCTCCTCTCTCGCTCGCTCTCCCTCTCCGTCTTTGGAACTGGTCTTGTCAGGTTCTGGTGATTGAACTCCATCCATCACTCGTCTCTGTTATCAGTGGGATACGTCACTAAGGTTAGGAGTAACTTTATTTCATATATGTGACATCATCATTTCATCATCCAAGTTAAAGACAAATACAATAAAGTTAAACAAGAGCCAGTGAGCAGCACTGTGTATTCATATCCATGATTTACACTGAAAACACATGAAACGTACAGCTGTTGCAAATGTTCCTAATATTCTGACACCCCATGAATGTGAATATTACAGAGCAGTGATACTTCATCAAGCTGATTTATCTTCTGTTTCTATCTAACCCCTTCCTCCCAACTCTGATACATCAGAGACTGGTTTGATTAACAATAGTGTTTAAAATGTAGCTTTATTTCATTGAACTTTAAAATGCTCAGATTTGATCTTATATTTGTATTGATTTTGAATCTGATCTTTATTACATTTAGATCATCTTGCATCAGATTTATATTAAAATAAAATGTGATCTTTATTAATTTAATCAGATGTGATTTATATTCAGTTCAGACGTATCCTATCCTAAATGATATTTTTATTTCATGTAGTTCAGATTTTTGGACCAGGTCTCAGTAGGTGGTGATCAGTTGATGGCCAGGCAGAGCCACTGTCGAGAGAGAAGAAAACATCAATGATAATATCAGGCTATCAGTGCTGTGGTGCTGGTCCTGGACTAAACCACCACAGAACTGACATTTTACCTTCTGCAGGTCCAGTTCAATCTTTCCCTGATTCTTCTTGTCCAGCGATCTGAACATTTCTGTGAAAAAAAAAGAGAAAAACATTTTAAACTAACACTGTCTCTGCACCAGGAACCAGGAACACTGGGACGAGTTCAGACACAGCGAACAGAGTACTACTCTGGGAACACTGGGACGAGTTCAGACACAGGGAACAGAGTACTACTCTGGGAACAGTGGGAGAGCTGAGGATACTGGGAACATTTGTAGGTGTTCCTGCTTATGTTGTAACACCTACAAATGTTGTCGTTGCTGGACAACATTTGTAGGTGTTACAGTCGTTATAGTCGTTGCTGGAGTGAATGTAACTCACTGAAGAGCAGTTCCAGATGGATCAAACAACCAATGAAACTGTCGAAGCTTATGGCGTAACTCCTGTCAGCGTATCGACTGACGATCTCCTGGATCACGGCACTGTTCACCTGGAAACCTGCAGAAACACAAACAGGAACATGAAACATGTGGACAGTTTGAGCCGCTGGTTTTATATGTCTCAGCTCGGGAGTATTCCTTCACAGGTTCCAGTCTACTGATGCATCATGGGTAATAAACCAATTAGAGCTCTGTTGGAATATTGATGTAATAATGGAGGAGTGTTAGACCACGAGTGAGTTCCCATGAGTGAATGACTCTTACCAGCTTCAGATAGAGCTGCTCTCATCTCATGACTGCTCATCGTACCAGAACCATCAGAGTCATGACTCTTAAAGATCTCCTAGAGAAGAAGAGGAAGATGTTTCTGACCTGTGCCTTTTACCACACTCCTTTACTTCCTCCAATGGTTCCTATCTGGTTTTAAATAAATAAACATTTTTCAAAATATTCAACTCACGTAGAAGATTTAAATGAGCAGAATCAGCAGTAGGACAGTGATGTAGGACAGTGATGTAGGACAGTGATGTAGGACAGTGATGTCCTACTGCTGAACAAACTGTCCTAAACAAAGTGTCTGTTTGTTTGTCCTCACCAGGTATCTCTGAATCTTTGTCCACAGAGTGTGAAACTCCACCAGACCCAGTTTAGCGCTGCCATCCATCTGAAAGAGCAGTTAAAGATCCAGTCTCATTTGTCCACACACCTGCTGCAGGTGAGACGTCTTCAGGACCACTGTACTGTCCATCACTGTTCTGACTCAATGAGACACCAGCTCAATGTTTGAAGGATACATCCAACAGGCTAATGATGCTGCGACAGGTCTGCAGACTGAACCCGTTGTTTTTTACATCGGATCCTTCGGACAAACAACAAACATTTGAATTGTCATTGTTTATACTTGTCTTTGATGGAGATACTGTATAGAGACAGGATACATCACTCAACCTCTCCACCAAAGGAGCAGAGCAGTCGTGTCTCTCGCTTTTTATGTATCACTGCTAAAAGTTTCATCTTACTCTGAGAGACAACTTTATCCAGAATCTGCTGCAGCTCAAAGGCAGAGATCTCTGAGTCCTGCAGAAACAGGGAATGTGGTATTTTAATGCTGTACCAGAAGAAGAAAAGAAATAAGAAATTCTATGTTTGTTTACGTTTCCAGAAATTTGGCCAAAAAGATGTTTGAAGTGAGGGTCCACGTCGTCTTGTCCAACATCAGGCTGGAAACACAAACATCAGGAAGATCCAGGTATTGTTAAGGACACGACAGCAGACAGATCTCAGCATCTAATGAACACGTGACTTTCTTTTTGTCAAATAAAATAAACAAACCAAAGTCACAAACCTCGTGGATGACAGCGTCTACGTCCTCCTCCATTGGACTGAGAGAGAAGACATCAGACAGTCAACACTCAGAGAGAAGACATCACATCACAAACTCGCGTGTCTCATTATGTTTCACCTGCTGCAGGCCTCTTTCTCAGTGAACACCCTCAGGAGGAAGCTTCCTTTGCGGTGTGGTTCGAAGGTGGATGGAATGATGACGTAATCTCCAGGTGGAAGTTTGAAACGGTCACAGACCTCCCTCACGTTGATGAAGGTATGACTGCGAACCACAGACGCCATCCTCAGCAGGACGTCTGGGCCCAAGTGGACATCACTGCGACCTTTATACTGACCACAGAGCAGGAAATACTTCAAACCATCTCTAACACATAGTTAAATACCATGTGATGGTAGTACTCGGGTAAAATAACATATTCTACATCGGTACTACAGATTAACTTGACTTATTTACTTTGTACCACTGCTGCATAAGGTTTGGGTTTGTCGTGAAACTCACCTCATCAGGAACCTGAAAAAACAAAAAAGTCACATAATCATATTTATATTAATGCTCCATTAATATCACTGACTTCTTCCTGTGTGTGTGTGTGTGTGTGTGCGTGTGTGTGTGTGTGTGTACCTGATAGATGGCAAACCCTATGGTGTTGAAGTCTCGTCCGAAGCGTCTCTCCTTGCGGGTGTCTTTCTGCATCAGGCCCACCAGCATGGTGCAGCCGTCCTCGTTGTTGTGAGGGTCATCATCTAAGTCTTTGAGCTGAATGAAGAACTGAGGGTTGGAGCAAAACGTGGCTGCAGAGAGAAAACAGGTTGTGTGCATAACAAACATCCTGATGCAAACTAGAAGGGCTGGACAAAGGGAAGTCATACCTGGGTAGTTCCTGCAGCCACCTGCAGTGGAGCCCACCCGCCACGTGCCTTCAAACTCAGCGCAGGTCCAGCGAGCGACCTCCGCACTGGTAAGTGTGTCTGGTGTCAGGTTGCAAATGTCAAGGTGGGAAAACTGACGCAGGAAGTCAGAGTAAGACATCCTGTAAAACAGCGAGAGGTGAGTTTAACGTGAAGCTAGAACATAGCTGTGCTGCAGGTGTCCACGTCTGACTGGACGTCTCCGTCGCCTCACCCACCAGAACTCTCCGTCATCAGCTGAGTGGTCCAGATTCTTCCTCTCCTCCGGCTCAACTCCATCCCATTGGTTCGAACTCACAAACAGTAAGAGACACAAATGAGACACAGCTGAGACACGGCTGAGACGGAAGTGTCAGGGGCTGAAGGTCTCTAGACCTTGACAGAAAGGGAGACAGACGTAGACCTGGGCAGACGGAGCTGGGTCAATACTCACTTGTCGCTCCAGGCTCCGGTCCACTCCACTTGACCCCAGGGGTTCCTGATCCTCAGCAGCTCCACAGGTGAACCATAGTGCAGAACCTGCAGAACAGAAGGTTTGCAGAACAGCGAGACCAATAGTCGGTCGAATTGGATCGATTGTGTGTCACTTGTCATGTGATTTCCCACAATGCCTCACTTTCTCAGCTGCAGTGATGGAATAGGCGTGACCTTTGACCAGCTTCTTACTGGTGATGGCCTCCGTTTCATAAGAACTGGAAACCTGACAAACAGAACAATGATAATGTCAGAGACCATCAAACAGTTATTCAGAGAGAAATTAATTATTAATTAGTTTGTCTGTCTTTTAGACCAAATGGGTTCATTAAGTTTAACGAGCCATTCAACAATAAACTAACAGTTAAATCATCTCAATGTGTTATTCCAATAATGAGGGTTAACGAGCCAGGTGAGGTGAGGGGTTGAGCAGAGGTGTGGTTGCTTACGTCAATGGAGCAGCCCAGCAGTGATCCACGCTTCAGAGCTTTCCTCATGATGTTGAACAGGAACACTGGCGCCTCCTTCAGGTCATAGCTCTCTGCAATTCCTCCAGTGAAATCCTCAAAGCCCTCAATACTCGAACCTCCACTCAGAGCCTCATAAGAACTGTTCACCCTGCAGGAGACGCAGCACTGTTAACCATGGACCCATAACCTGTAAACCTGCTGCTGACAAATAAACAAATACAATCCAGACAGGAAGTTGTAGTTTACGTTTGAGTGCCGATGCCTAACCTGAGGGCGACGTGGGTTCAGACACAGAAACAGAGTGAAAGCGGCTGATGTGATCAAACTAAAATCACAAATTTAAACTTTTCCTCAAATCCTATCCTGTGTTCTGATGTTGCTGTGTAAAACAGAATAGAACCTGCATACTATACTGTATGTATACTGCATACATATACTGCACACTGTATACATGTATATTTGGACTGTATTCCATATTTATTGTTCCTTGCTGATTATAGGAATGCACATGGAGCCTGTCGTGTTAGATTGGGAAATTCATACCATTTCTTCATACCTGTCTCTCTGTGTTTGACTCTTTAACAGTATTCTATATTTGTTCTTCCTTTACTTATCCTTTACTTTATTTTCATTTCCCCACTGCAGAACAAATAAAGGGATTTTCTTCTTCTCATTTTGGAGCAGTGATGATGGTGGTGGCGAGCGGTGGTACCTGCAGACAGTGGCTTGTGTCTGAGACAGAGCAGGAAGTCAGAGTGATGTGAGCAGCAGGTGTGACACCTGTTCAGGTGAGTCAGCAGTTTATAGCTGCAGCTGTGTTTGTTTTACAGGTGTGTCGACACAGAGTGTTTACTGAGTAAATGTTGCTCTGCCCTGCTGCTAATCACTGCCACAGAGCAAAGCCTCGCACCCCCACTCTGCATGATGTTTTTATATGAACTCGCCGTCCAGGGTGAACATGTGACAGTGCTGCAGGTTATGGGCTCAGTGACCAGTGACTGCTGTGATTCAAACCCACACCTGTTGTAAAGCTAACAGCTAAAGCAGCTGCAGCATGGGACAGATGTTGTGTAACCTGTATTGTTGGACTGACAACAATAATGTCATCTCTGATTATCTGAGTTGACTTTCAACATTTAAAGATTTCATATCAATAAGACAATAAATAGGTATAAAAACATCAGATGATTGGTTTTCCTTTCATGCTTTGTCTTTGCTGCCATCATGTTTATGTTTGTTTGCTCATTCATGCTGGTGATGAAGTGGTTTTAGTCAGTTTGTTTATGTTTGTTTGTCCATTACTTGGCATAGGCCTTCTCCAGCAGAGCGCTCCAGAACTCCATTCCTTCTGCCGAGTGGACAAACAGCAGTTTCCCGTCTCTGGTTGGCAGACGGTCGTCAACCACCACGTCCACCCACTCTCCATACTGCCAAAGCTGTGTGGACAGGAAGCATGATGTCACTTCCTTGTCAGAAGTACAAGTACGCAGACCAATAAGCTGCACAACCCAGATATGTAGTAATAAATGTAGTAACCTAAGAAGTTAAGAATCGTTTGTGTCTTTGATGTGAGATACCTGGAAGTGGAAGATGCCAGCATACTGAGAGGTGAAGCTCTGACCAGGAGGTACCACTCTACGCAGAATCTGAGGGTCCAGAGTCAGAGAGGCGATAGCAGCCAGCAGCCAGCAGTCACCTGATGGACAGGGCAGGACACATGACCTCCTACCTACAGTGCATGACTGTCCTGTACTGTGTGTGTGTGTGTGTGTGTGTGTGTGTGTGTGTGTGTGTGTGTGTCCTCACCCAGAGCTCCCTGACAGATGTCAGTTCTTTTTGCTCCATCAACAATAAATTGAGGATCAGAGCACAGCTCCTGATTGGATGAGACAGAAAGTAATGACTGCATCATCATCTTCATCAGTGGACAAAACCCTGAGCAGAAAACTAATGAGCAGAGGCCACTGATTCATGATTTCACTCCGAAAATAATGTCACACAGGTGGACAGACAGGTGGACAGACAGGTGGACAGACTGTTGGACAGGCAGGTGGACAGACTGTTGGACAGGCAGGTGGACAGACTGTTGGACAGACAGGTGGACAGGCAGGTGGACAGACTGTTGGACAGGCAGGTGGACAGACTGTTGGACAGACTGTTGGACAGACAGGTGGACAGGCAGGTGGACAGACTGTTGGACAGGCAGGTGGACAGACTGTTGAACAGGCAGGTGGACAGTCTGTTGGACAGGCAGGTGGACAGACTGTTGAACAGACAGGTGGACAGACTGTTGGACAGGCAGGTGGACAGACAGGTGGACAGACAGGTGGACAGACTGTTGGACAGACTGTTGGACAGGCAGTTAGCTGTGGCTCTGAGAAGTGGGTTGAATCAAAGATGAAAATGATCAGATGCTGCTGTTGTCTCACCGTGGGACGTTTCCACTCCACACCGATGGTTTTGGACGAGTGCCGTCCCAGTTGGTTGTATCCCAGGGAGTCCCAGTCCGCAGGGAAGGTTGGGTCACAGAACAAGGAGCCCGTCTGCAGACACTCACTCCGCAGCTGCTCAAAGTCCTGTTGGTTGAAGGGGACAGCGCTGGTCCAGCTACCGACACCATCCTCCTGCCGGGCCGTCCTCCTGGCCAGTTCTGCCACCATGCTCGCCATTCTGAGGTTCTGAAGGAGTCGGTCTGGTTTGACTCAGTTGTCTGCTGTAGATGTTGTAGATGGTGTCGATGGTGTAGATGTTGTAGATGTTGTAGATGTTGTAGATGGTGTAGATGTTGTAGATGGTGTAGATGTTGTAGATGGTGTAGATGTTGTAGATGTTCTGTTCAGCTGAGTTCAGATGAGCCGTTGTGTGTGAACATATATTGTCGGTATGAAGGTGGTCAGATGTGTTGGGGCGGAGCTTAGGTTGTGGAAAGTGTTTATATCAGCAGAGAACAAACAGATTAACACTGCAGTGGTGCCAATAAGAAGGGGGAGTGGTGGCCTAATGGTTCCAGTGCTGGGCTTGAGACCAAGAGGGCGAGGGTTCATATGCACCACTCTGGGCCCTTGAGCAAGGCCCTTTACCCCAGTCACTCCCTGGACACCTGGTACAACATGTACAACATGTACAACATGTACTGCATGTACAACATGTACTGTATGTACAACATGTACTGCATATACAGCATGTACAACATGTACTGTATGCACTGCATGTACTGCATGTACAACATGTACAACATGTACTGCATGTACTGCATGTACAACATGTACTGTATGTACAACATGTACTGTATGTACTGCATATACAGCATGTACAGCATGTACAACATGTACTGTATGCACTACATGTACTGCATGTACAACATGTACAACATGTACTGCATGTACAACATGTACAACATGTACTGTATGTACAACATGTACTGTATGTACTGCATATACAGCATGTACAGCATGTACAACATGTACTGTATGCACTACATGTACTGCATGTACAACATGTACTGCATGTACTACATAAACTGTATGTACAGCATGTACTGTATGTACTGCATGTACTGCATGTACTGCATGTACTGCATGTACTGTAAGTACTGCATGTACTGTATGTATGGCAGCCTGGTACATTGTATAGTGTAGTGTATATTTGTACTGTGACAATAACAAAGCTCTCCGTCTTAATGGCAACACCTGAAACAAAACTGGGTCTGACCCTGACCACACATCGGGACCAAAGGCAGTCCACCTCCAGTCCACCTCCAGTCCACCTCCAGTCCACCTCCACATCACTCAGAGACACAGGTGCCTGTATGGACCTGGACCACAGAACATCAACATTCCAAGACCCAGAACTCTGTCTCCCCCTGCTGGCCATAGAGTCCAAAGGTCCCTGTACGAGGAAACGAGCGTCTCATACCAGTGGACACCCAGATGTTTGTACTTCTATATGTTTTATGTTTATACTTCTATATGTTTTATGTTTATACTTCTATATGTTTTATGTCTATACTTACACATGTTTTACTTCAACCCTTTTCAGTCAAAGAGACTTTAAACTTTAAAGATTCCGTTTTTGAAGACTAAAACCATCATTTGAATTCCTCTCGGTAAATAAAGTGTTTTTTTAATGTATTTTTATTTGCTTCATGATCTGGATCATGATTAAAAAAAACACTTTCTGTGACGTTTACTTGTCTTTGACACTGTGTCTCCTGGTGGACATGTTTAGTACTTCTATATGTTTTATGTTTATACTTCTATATGTTTTATGTTTATACTTCTATATGTTTTATGTCTATACTTACACATGTTTGACTTCAACCCTTTTCAGTCAAAGAGACTTTAAACTTTAAAGATTCCGTTTTTGAAGACTAAAACCATCATTTGAATTCCTCTCGGTAAATAAAGTGTTTTTTTAATGTATTTTTATTTGCTTCATGATCTGGATCATGATTAAAAAAAACACTTTCTGTGACGTTTACTTGTCTTTGACACTGTGTCTCCTGGTGGACATGTTTAGCGTCTCTGTCCCTGGTGGACATGTTTAGGCTTTCAGTCAGATGTTCGTGTCTCTGTCCCTGGTGGACATGTCTCTGCTGTGTTGGACAGATGTTTCTGTTTGCTTCTGTTTCCTGTTGTTGTGGAGAGAGGGAGTGATGATGGAGAGACACTGGGAGCAGCAGCAGAGAGAGAGAGACACTGACTCCTCCTCTTTGGGCGGAGGTCTCACTCTGACTCGGATTCGGAATCTCTCTCTCCACAGGAGAAAACTTTGATCGGACCCAGTCGCAGAGTTTTTCTCCTCCATACTTTCAGTCTCCGGATCTTCTCCACTCCTCCACCATGTCCGGTGTGGCGTCCACTCTGGCCAAGAAGCGGGCCATGGCCGCGGGGTTCGGGACCAATGCCAATGCGGTCCGGTACTTGAACCAGGACTTCGAGTCCCTGCGGGCGCAGTGCCTCTCCGCCGGGCGGCTCTTCAGCGACCCGACCTTCCCCGCTGCCCCCGAGGCTCTGGGCTTCAAGGAGCTGGGCCGGAACTCGTTCAAGACCCGGGGGGTCACCTGGAAGAGGCCGACGGTAAGAGCCCGGGCCCGGGCCTGGGCCTGGTTCTGGATGTGGTGTGGGATGGGTGGGTTCGTTTGGAAGAGTGGGTGGGGTTGGAGGGGCGGGGTGTTTGTGGTTGTTGGGGTGGGGGTGGGGGGGGGGCAGTTTGTTGGCAGATTACCTGAGGCCACTCATTCCTCACTGAAGCCAACGAGAAAAACAACAGTGATCACAAATGGACTTAAATCAGTGTGACGTCACGTTTAGATCCAAACAGTCTGAAAAGAACCGGATTCGGAAGTTTTAAAGTGGCAGCAGCGCGTGCAGATGTGTCACTGGGTTTTTCTGGGTTTGGAACCAGGAAGTAGAGCAGAGGAAGAGGAGGGCGTGATGAGTGTAACACAACATGCAGTGATGATTTGACCACACACACACGCACACACACACACACACACACAGAGTTTTGTTCTTAAACCTGTTTGTGTAACATGTCAATAGCTGACTAATAAATATTAGCACTGACTCACTGGTGCTAACAACAACAACAACAATACCTGCTGTGTTCAGTTCCAGGTATTAAAGCCTGTTGTTTATTGTGTGAGTTAAATACCTGTCTAACAGTCGTTATGTTAAATATGCAGCCTGCTGACGTTTACCTTTCTAGGAACAGACCACACAGGTCCAGTACTCAGAACTCAGCACCACAGACACACAACTGAAACAAACAGTTGTTAACAAGTTGTCGCTTCACAGATCTTTTAGGAATTTATCAAACAGCTAATGTGAAGTGAACTCCAGGAAAGGGGACTAAAATGTCCATGAAGCTGTTTGATGACTGGATCTGATCTGAGTGAATGTCCCCACACGTCCCTCAGTCCTCTGTCCTCAGTCCTCTGTTGTCTTTCAGGAACTTGTCTCCAACCCTGAGTTCATCGTGGGCGGAGCCACCAGAACTGACATCTGCCAGGGAGCTTTGGGTGAGTTTTCGCAACTGTCCCTTAAACAGACCACAACAGAGACACTGTCAGACGCTCCCTAAATCCTCATTCAGCCCAACTCATTCACAGCATCAGCTGCACTGTGAGGAGCTGACAGCTACTGACAGGTGGGGGGCTGGGTTTCTACATGACCAGGTCAATCAATCAATCAATCAATCACATTTTCTTTCCATAGCCCATATTCACAAATGACAGTTTGCAGGGTGAGACATCCTCTGACCTCTGACCTCTGACCTACGGAGGAGAAACTGTCAAAAAAAACTTTTAATGGGGGAAAAACACAGAAACATCAGGGAGGTCGTCACATCAGGTGTAGAACAAACTGATCCTGGAGCTGCTGAAATGAGCGGGTGTGGCCACGTCGAGCTCCAGCAGCCTGAAGACAGGAAGAGGCCTGTCAGATACTGTAAGAGGGCGGGACAGACACCGATGCAGACAGACGGGGGTGGGGTGGGGGGGGGTGTACACACAGTGACACACCCTGACAGTATGAGCAGCTCTTACTCTTAAAGTTAAATGTGTAGAGGGCGTCTGCCTCCTGGACTCAAACCAGGAGACAATAGAGACCTGCAGGACGTCAGGAACTTGTTTTTCAGCATCTGTGTGAGACAACATTTCTTTAAATGTTATTATGTTATATACGTAGGTGGAAGTCAGGTGACTCCAGGTTAACTGGAGTGGATTTATATATGTATAATAGAAATGTAATAACAGAGTGACTCTATGATCACATGTTGTTTCTACAAAAACAATATGTATCAGGTCGTTTGAGTATATAAAACAGTTAAAGGGTCATTCCCACTTGTGTGTCTTGTTCATCATTTTCTGATTCAGTTGAATTCAAACATGGATTATGACCAAACCTCACACACATATCTGATGTCTTTCCAGGTGACTGCTGGCTGTTGGCAGCCATTGCTTCACTGACACTGAATGAGTATGTGATGGCCAGAGTTGTTCCCACTGACCAGGGCTTTGGTGACAACTACGCTGGCATCTTCCACTTTCAGGTATCAGATGTTTGTCTGCATGAAATGTGTTAGAAGATGATTTGAACACAGTGTCAAATCAGTAACTTTAATCCAAGTCAGACCTCCATGAGTGAGGAACTAGGAAAAGCATCAGACACTCATTAGTTTCACTGGTCAGTTGGCTGAAGCTTCAGCATTGTTGTTGTCTTCTAAAAGACCTTCAGCTCTGATTTCAGACAGAGGTTCATGTGAATGTAGAAGTGTCTACATGGCTCCTCGCACAGAGCCCTGAGAAACCAAACACTCAGCAGGTGCTTCTGAACTCAAGCCGCTTTAAACATTGAATGTTTAGAACATAAATCGGACGTAGAACAAGGACCATCAGGAGAAGATTCTACAGTGAAGGTCCAGACTAAGTCACTGTCCCTCTCTGCTTGTCTCTGCTGTGTAGTTCTGGCAGTACGGGGAGTGGGTGGACGTGGTGATAGACGACCGTCTGCCGGTCAAGGATGGAGAGCTGATGTTTGTCCACTCTGCAGAAGGCCGTGAGTTCTGGAGTGCTCTGCTGGAGAAGGCCTACGCCAAGTGAGTACTCATCCATTAAAAAACAGAGAAACCATGATTCTCAGTTTCTGTCTTAGTCGGTTTTCTCCATCACAGGTTGAAGTTACGAATTCAATATTTGAGATTTGGTGACATTTTGATTTTGGCTCATGAAGAAATACTGTCACTTTAATCAGGAGCAGCTAATTGTTGTAGTTTGGTGGTGAGTTTGCAGGTCATGATATATAATATACAATATGTATTATACACAGAGACAGATTTGTTCTGGGCTTCAGCTTAAACTAACCCAAACCCAAACCCTGCTCAACCTGCAGAGCCAATGGCTGCTATGAGGCATTGTCTGGTGGCTCGACCACCGAGGGTTTTGAGGACTTCACTGGAGGAATCGCTGAGAACTTTGACCTTCAACGACCTCCATCCAACTTGTTCCAGATCATCAAGAAGGCCTTGGATGCTGGAGCGCTGCTGGGCTGCTCCATCGATGTGAGTCTTTGGGGAAAACAACAAAAACGTCTTATTTATTGTTGTCCTGTTTGCTCAGAGGAGGCTGTTTGATAATGAATCTGAATGATAAAAGAAGTTACTTTTAGAAGAGTTGAAACTTCTGGAAAGTCTCCACTTATTTCAGTCGACGATGATGATGATGAAGACACAATGAGTCATCTTTGTGTTGCTGCAGATCACTAGCGCTGCAGACTCTGAGGCTGTCACTCGTCAGAAGCTGGTGAAAGGCCATGCGTACTCGCTGACTGGCGCTGTGGAGGTAACATCATGTCTTAAAGATGACATCATGATGGATGATGGTTTGACGATGACGACTGAACAATGGTTGATTGGTTGATTTTGTTGATTTGACTCCAGGTGAACTTCCGTGGACGGCAGGAGAAGCTGGTGAGGGTGAGGAACCCCTGGGGTCAGGTGGAGTGGACTGGAGCCTGGAGTGATGGGTAATCTAACCAGCCACAGCACCTGGACATGACAGCACCTAACATAGATAAACCTCAGCAGGTCAGATGTTTCAAGACAGTTCTGTTTTAACACAGCTGTTATGGTTACGTTCCACAGATCATCTGAGTGGAACTATGTGCAGGGAGACTGTCCTCATGCCAATGCAGAGGACGGAGAGTTCTGGTATGTAGACATTTTGGAATAGTAGAACTTTCTTCATGTTTTCACATTGAGGTGGAACTGTTGCCGTTTTGTCTGTTCCACCTCTGCAGGATGTCCTACAACGACTTCTTGCGTCACTACTCTCGTATCGAGGTGTGCACTCTCACCCCTGACACCATTGAAGACGACTCTGTCAAACACTGGAGCGTTAGCAAGTTTGACGGCACCTGGAGGAGAGGCTCAACGGCTGGAGGCTGCAGGAATCACCCCTGTTAGTACTGACATGAACATGAAATCATGTGATGATGTTTATCATGAATATATGTGGTCTCTAAAGACAACAGCAGCTGAGGCTCCTGGTCATGGACTATCACAACCACCTACTGCCAACAGGAACACACATATACAGAAAAGTGACACATTGAACCTTTAATGTCCCTGATGAGAGGTGACCTTTGTTGCTCCTCTGCAGACACATTTTGGACGAACCCACAGTTTGTCATCAGGCTGGAGGAGGAGGATGATGACCCAGATGATGGTGAGGTAGGCTGCAGCTTTGTGGTCGGTCTCATTCAGAAGAACCGCAGGAAGATGCGTAAGCAGGGAGAGGACATGCACACCATTGGCTTTGCCATCTACGAGGTGAGAACTGTAGACCGATCCAATTTGAGCGAAACTCAAACTCTCTAATGTCAAAGGACACATTCAATATCAGATTCCCCTTTTCTTCTTCAGGTTCCAAAACAGGTGAGCACTGGACAACTCCAGGTCAAAGGTCAACTCTTGGAAAACACCCCTCACCTGCACTCAGTGTTCAGGCATCAGAGGACACATGACTTTAACTGTTTTGACTTGTTGATGCAGACTAAGGATGGAAACCTTTACTGTATCACACTTTTATATCTGATGCTTTTACAGTTAGGGTTAGGTTTGTTTTTCTTATAATCTGCTTTGATTCATTTATACAAAAACATGGATGATGTAACCTGAACATTGGGATTCTAACTCACAGAGCTGGATTTAAAGTGACTTTATTGTGTAACATGTTAAGTAGCGGGTTTTAGAGATGATAGGTTCTTGAATGCATCAGGTCACAGCTCATGAGTTCTTAATGTTTCTGTAGCTGGTAACATTTGAAGACAGTAAATCATCAAGTCCAGTATATGAGTTTTCCTGATTGTCTGTCCCCCTCCCTCAGTTCCACGGGCAGCGGGAAGTGCATCTGGATAAGAACTACTTTTTGTCCCACGCTCAGACAGCGAAGTCAGAAACCTTCATCAACCTGCGTGAGGTCAGCTCTCGTTTCAAACTGCCCCCGGGAGAATACCTGATTGTCCCATCCACCTTTGAACCGCACCTCGACGGAGACTTCTGCATCCGGGTCTTCTCTGAGAAGCAGACAGAGACCCAGTAAGAGCCTGACCTTCACTGGTGCTGTGTTTGTGGAGGACTGAGGGGTTTGGAACAGCCTCTTCTTCTGTAGTCACAACTGAGGATCTGTATTTCATGCAGACCTCCTCGTCCACGTTCATTTGCTTAGCCCACACATTGACAGGGTCAGAACCCTGACAGTAGCTCCTCTGTGGTCCCCGCTCTGCATCTGAATGGACGTCTCAGAACTGGAGTTTGGGTTAGGGTTAGGGTTGGTATTTCTCGTGTAGGAAACCACTGTGTGTGTGTGTGTGTGTGTGTGTGTGTGTCTGTATGTGTGCGGGGGGTGTTTCTCATGTAGGAAACCAGTGTGTGTGTGTGTGTGTGTGTGTGTGTGTGTGTGTGTCTGCAGTGTTGGTTTCTAACGTGCTGATGGTTCTCTGTTCTCTGTCAGACCCTGTGATGACCCGGTCAGCGCCGAGCTGGAGGATGTGAGTATGAGTGAAATGGACCTGGATCAGATTTATTGTGTGTTTTTCATTATGTGTGTAGATTTGAACCACAGGTACCAGTAATCTGTAATCTGAAGGTTTAGATTGAGTTTGTTCATGTGTCAGTCACAGTGTGTTCCACAGTCACAGTGTGTTTCACAGTCACAGTGTGTTCCACAGTCACAGTGTGTTTCACAGTCACAGTGTGTTTCACAGTCACAGTGTGTTTCACAGTCACAGTGTGTTCCACAGTCACAGTGTGTTTCACAGTCACAGTGTGTTTCACAGTCACAGTGTGTTCCACAGTCACAGTGTGTTTCACAGTCACAGTGTGTTCCACAGTCACAGTGTGTTTCACAGTCACAGAGATAAAAACAGATGATCAGTTGATCAGCACCAATCAAAGCTGCAGCAAAGTTTGGTCATATAAACTGAACGTCCCTGTTTTTTTAGACAAGACAAGATGTTCGAAAAGGTCAACAGGTTCATTTGAGATGTACACAGACAAAAATCCAATATGTCTACAATGTCCAACAATAATGCCACACAATAATAAGAAGAAATGGGAAAAACCAAAAAAAAAAACAGTTATACACCTGAGAGCTGAGTCAGCAGTTGAAGTGAAAAATAAATGAAAAGTTTGATATCCATGTTCTGATTGGTGTCTCATTGCTTATGTCCAGGAGACGGTCTCTGATGCAGAGGTGGACGCAGGATTCAGAGGTCTCTTCACAAAACTTGCTGGAAATGTAAGTTTTCTGTTTCTTCTGACCCGCAGCCTCACAGGTGTAGAAAATGTGTCTCGGTCCATCTGTAGATCATTTCCAGTCTTCCAGTGTCCTTCTGTGTTGTGTTGTGTTCATCTTTGTTGACCTTTGGCCTGTCTGACAGTAAGGACATGGAGGACAGGTTTCAGACTGTTGCTGTTGTGTTTCAGGACATGGAGATCTCTGCTGTGGAACTAAACACCATCATGAACAAGATCGTTGCCAAGCGTGAGTTCATCTGACACTATGACCAACATCTGATCAGCTGATCACCTCAGAATGACATGAACCAGTCAGTCAGACCACAGCAAGACATTCAGTTAGCACAACAGCTAACACTGCCTCAGCCTCTGCAAACAAACACTACACACACACAGAATATACTGATGACTGTCACTGTTCTGATGTGACAAAATAAAAGTGAAAATAAAAACACTTCTCATTTCCAACAGGAACTGACATAAAAACCGATGGCTTCAGTATGGACACCTGCAGGATCATGGTGAACCTGATGGATGTATCCTTTAACCCCAGCTGTTGCCATAGTGATTCAGTCACACTCATCAAAGTGATGTAATGGGAGACATTAGGACGTGTCTCCTGGTTGTGGTCTCCTGATCCAGCTGCCATGATCTTTAACTCAGCAGCAGGACAGTGGGAACGGGAAGCTCGGCCTTGGAGAGTTTGCCACGCTGTGGAAGAAGGTTCAGAGATACCTGGTGAGACGTGGCCTTCATCTTTATAACCACACGTCTGACTTTACCTGTCCACTTTTACAAACACCTCTGTCCTGATGTGTCTCCAGTCCATCTACAAGAAGAACGACGCAGATAACTCGGGAACCATGAGCACTCCAGAGATGAGAATTGCCTTCAAAGATGCAGGTGAGTAATAACTGAGTTTGTTTCCTATATCTTACTCCGACAGCTGCTGTGTTGACCTCTGACCTCCTTGGTGCTCTTTGCATGTTGGTGCTGCAGGACTTTCTGCTGTTAGATAATGTGGCATTTATCTCAGGTGGTTTGGTGCAGAGCCCTCAGGCATCAAACTGCTCTACTCATTCTACCAGCTCTGATCTCTGATTGGTCGATTTCAACACTGAGTAGATTCAGCTTTTGTAACGACAAACTGTCTGAGTTGTTTTCAACAAAGAAACAAGGAAGCGAGATTTTGGATTGGTCTTAATGTTTGAAACCTCTTCTCATGTTTGCCTCGTATTCATATCCCCGCCCCCCCCCCCCCCCCCCCCCCCCCATATGCTCAAACATATGAGCATATGTTTGATCTCTTTAAAGAGTTCAGTGACAGTGAGGGATCTGACACAGGGACCTGCTGATATCCCACAGTCAAACTGCACCATTAAAGAATGAGTCCTGCAGGATCCACTGACACTCAACTGCTGTGTCAGATGTTTGCTGAGTGAGTCATGGTGCTTCCCTCTGACTCACAGCAGAAGACTCATCCAGGGCTGTGGACTCCGCCCAGCCTCAGAGGAATGTGTCTCATTCCAGGGTTTTAACTGTCAACAGTCTGAAGTGTCCTGTTTGTCCTCATCAAAGTCTTCTCTCTCTTTCACTACTAACATACTGACACCTGTGTGTGTGTGTGTGTGTGTGTTTCCCTCTGCTGCTGCTGTCTCCACTGTCAGTCACGTGATGATGATGATGATGATGATGATGATGGTAGGTTATGTGCTGCTGACCATGATGTGTTAGCATTTGAAACTGCTTTTTTAAAAAGTTATAACGTCATTCTAAGAAATATGTCATTGAAATATGAACCATCTGCATGTTTCATGAACCATGTTGTCAAAAAATCACAGTAAGAATGATTCTTTATTAGTGAGCTCTGTGACGTCAGCAGTATCAGTTCTCTTAGCTGTAGCATTGTCCATGTTATTGTTGCTAAAGCTGAAACCACCTGCATCACCTGCATCTGAAAGAATGTTTCATCTTTTTCCACCTCTTTAAAAGGTGTTTTCAGGTGCAGTTAGCAGGATAATGATCATGATGTGTTCATTTTCTCCAGGCTTCACGCTCAATAACACCATCTACCAGCTGCTGGTGGCTCGATACTCTGACCCCGACATGACCATCGACTTCGACAACTTTGTTGGATGTCTGATGAGGCTGGAGATGATGTTCAGTGAGTCACCGCTTCATTTAGCTAACTGCTAACACAGCTAAGAGAATGGCATCTAAGTAAAGCTCAGAAAAACACATTTTCTCCTTCAGACAGAAATATTAACCTACAGTCTGTAAGAACACGTTAAACACACTGATGGAGCTAAGAGAAAAGAAACCTTCTGCAAAAACAATACACTGTAATAATGAACTTTAATTCATTACATCATCATTTCTAACAACGACGTTTAAATAAAACAGAAATAACAGGAAGTCAACAGCAGATGAGTCCAGTTGATCTAATGTCAGACTCGGGTGTTTTTTTCTGCTGATGTTGGTTTTTTAATGTCTGATGCATTTTCATCGACAGAAATCTTTAGGAAGCTTGACGCTCACAACAGTGGCTCCATCGAGCTGGACTTTAACCAGGTGAGAGAAAACACACACTAATCAATGTGAAGATACAGAACCTGGTCCAAAGTGATGTATGACTCATGTGCTGCTTTCTCTGTGTCTGACTGCAGTGGTTAAGCTTCGCTATGATCTGAGCTGTGACTTCCTGTTTGCCCAGAGTGTCGGGTTACAGCAGCAGCCATCTTCCTGCTCACAGCTGGCTCTTCTTCACCTGTTTTATTTCAGACGCTTGTCTTTTCTTATCTTTACACACTACCTGGGAGTCAATGTCAATTACAATAAATATATTCTCAAAGTGTCTGGTGCTTTAAGCTTTATTATATACTGTAGCATGGATCATGGAAAGAGTCCAGCGTTTGTAGAATTCATTTTCATCTTTGTTTTCAGCAGGACGACATCCAAGATGTGCAACATAACTTTCAGGTTAGCTAATGAAATCCAGTGAGCGTGAAAAACACTCACTGACGTGTCAGTTTGGTCTGATACAAACAATCTTTACTGAATAATATATAAATGTGACCGATCTATGATGTCTCCTCTTGGAATGAATGAGTCTCGGAGCTTTAGTAATGGTAACAGCACTGCCAAGGGTTTTTTATTATACCTGCGTTCACAAACCAGTGGACATAAGAGAGTCAGTGTCATCAGATGTGGACACATGGCACTGTCTGTCTGGGAAAGCAACACACATTCTGTCAGCTACTTGTATTAAAAGATGTTGGATTTTTTTAAACATGTATCAAAACACACACATTGAATGATTAACCCAACAAAAACATGTCAGAATTGGTCTAATATAATTATCCTACAGTCAGTTAACCCATATTCACTTTTTAAGTGTTTTTAAAGTTAGTTGGTGTTTGTTTTGTCCACAGACAAACAGACGTTACCTCTCACTGGGAATCCTCCATTACACTGAGGATTACCCAGAATCCCTCGCTGATATAAACATTAATGCAGGCATGTCGAACAGTAGATGGCGTAGTTTCACAGGTTTATATCAATGTCAGTGTGACAAACAAACCACTCAGTGGTGATGAGTATTTAATATCTCCATGTTAGAGGTGTTGTGTTTTCAGACGTTCATGTCTTGGATGTTGGAGGTGCGCAGCGTGATGACGTCACGGTGCAGAGTGTAGAGTGTAGAAAAAAGGATGCTGGCAGAGAGAATCTTCAGCCAATCAAAAAGCACTTATTGCGGAGTAAACAAGTCAAAAGAATACAAGATGTTGTACACATACAAGACACACACTAACCCTAACCCAAGACACAACAAGAGGTCACGAGCCATAACAGCAGCAGCAGCTAAGACTTCCTCATACAGAGTGTATTTATATCTGAGACCAAGCATATTCTCATCTACCTGGTTACACATTACCAGGTGGAATTTCCTTTTACCAAACTTACATCTACTAGCAAACAGATACACATTAGCTAAAACAGATACACATTAGCTAAAACAGATACACATTAACCTGAATGTTCCTTCAAGAGGCGGAGTTTTCGACAGAATGACGGAAGTGAAAAATCACTGAATGGAGATAAATTAAACAGCTGCTTCTGTGCTGTTAGTGAGTCTGGACGTTCATGTCTTGGATGTTGGAGGTGCGCAGCGTGATGACGTCACGGTGCGTCTGGACCATGTTTCTTTAACTCGCCCGTTTTGTGCTGCTGATGTAACCCCGCCCCTTCCGCCGGGCGGGGCTCGGTGCTGCAGCACAACATCCACCACCACAGACTGAGCCCGGATCCGCTACAAGACCCACAACAAGACCCAGTGCGCCATCCCGACACGGACCCTGACTGAGACCCGGTGAGTCCTGTTCCTGTCTGGACCTGATCCTGATCCTGGTCCTGTTCTTTAACACTCTGCAGTGGTGTTTATCTGTGACGTCAGCAGCTACTGTTATTATTACAGTACATATTCAGCTCTATATCTATATCTATATCAAATATATCTGCAGATAGAAAGACAGATATTTACCGTTCATATTGTGTAAAAATATTTCAATGATAAACGTGGTTAATGGAATAAATTAAATCCTGCCATTTTTTTTAAATTACTGAATATTATGGTAATTACTGAACATTATGGTAATTACTGAACATTAAAATTCTGAAGTATTGTCAGTCAGTACTTTTTCATCTCTAATGAGTACTGCTGAGTGAAGTAGTCTGAAGTAACCTGACTCACTGGCATCTGCTTCCTCACAGGTGCAACACAGAGAACAGGTACCAGCACCTCTCCCTATAACCTCACCTGTAAACATCTGTAAATTCTATCATCTGTATTCTGTTGTCTGCAGTCTGATTGATGTGTTGTTGTCAGGATGTTTGGAGGTGTGTCTGTGCGTATCCAGAAGGACCGGCAGAGGGCCGGTGGTCTGGGCTCAGTCCAACAGGCTGTTCACCACCTGAACCAGGACTTCCAGGCCCTGAGGGACGACTGCCTCCAGAATGGATCCTTGTTTGAAGACCCAGTGTTCCCCGCAGACCCATCCTCACTGGGCTTCAAAGAACTTGGACCGTTCACTGCCAAGACTCAAGGAGTGGAGTGGAAAAGACCAACGGTAAGAATTAGAACTGTTCAACACCTGTACACACCTGTACACACCTGTACACACCTGTACACACCTGTACACACTGGAATACACCTCCAGTATCTATGCCTGTTCAATACTCGTGTACACTTGTATACACCAGTTTGACCTGATGTATTGGGGTGATGTAAAGTGAAAAGATTGTTACTGGCTGTTTCAGGAGCTGACAGAGGATCCTCAGTTTATTGTGGGCGGAGCCACGAGGACCGACGTCTGTCAGGGAGCTCTGGGTGAGTCAGTATCATGGTGCCACACATGTTCATTAGTGCTTGAGACACACTGGAGAATATATAATTTATAATATTTATAATATCATGTATCATGATGATGACATTCTGATAAATAATTTGGTATTAATGCTCATGCAATGAATAAAGGACGGCAGCATCCCCTTTCTTTTGGTAAAGGATCTGCCTTCATGTTTGCCTTCATGTTTGCCTTCATGTTTCTTTACACCCCCCCCCCACACACACACACACAAATGCTAACAGCCAATCACATAGCAGCAAGAAAACAAATGGTCGTACTAATCTGCTTCATTATGCTCCATTTGCTCTTATGAGACATTAAATGGATAAAAGTATAGTTCACATACAAAACAAGTATTGGATTTGCAGCCAGAAGTTGAAGGTAATGAGGGGCACCTGAAGGCAGCACTCAGCCCACCACTTCTGACCTTATAGGAATTTGATTATTGATCAGTAAAAAGATGTCTGCTAAATGAAAACTCCATTAGCAGGAAGCTTAAAGCTGAAGGACTTTATGTTGTTTATGTTAGCATTAAGCCTGGGTCCCAACAGACCATCAGACTTATAATGGAGTCAGCTGATGTTCAGGCTGCACATAAACATTTACTGTAACTGTCAGAGAACAACCTCCATTCATGTCCTCCAACCATCTTCATCATCATCTTCATCTTCATCTTCATCTTCATCTTCATCTTCATCTTCATCTTCATCTTCATCTTCATCTTCATCTTCATCTTCATCTTCATCTTCATCTTCATCTTCATCTTCATCTTCATCTTCATCTTCATCTTCATCTTCATCTTCATCTTCATCTTCATCTTCATCTTCATCTTCATCTTCATCTTCATCTTCATCTTCATCTTCATCTTCATCTTCATCTTCATCTTCATCTTCATCTTCATCTTCATCTTCATCTTCATCTTCATCTTCATCTTCATCTTCATCTTCATCTTCATCTTCATCTTCATCTTCATCTTCATCTTCATCTTCATCTTCATCTTCATCTTCATCTTCATCTTCATCTTCATCTTCATCTTCATCTTCATCTTCATCTTCATCTTCATCTTCATCTTCATCTTCATCTTCATCTTCATCTTCATCTTCATCTTCATCTTCATCTTCATCTTCATCTTCATCTTCATCTTCATCTTCATCTTCATCTTCATCTTCATCTTCATCTTCATCTTCATCTTCATCTTCATCTTCATCTTCATCTTCATCTTCATCTTCATCTTCATCTTCATCTTCATCTTCATCTTCATCTTCATCTTCATCTTCATCTTCATCTTCATCTTCATCTTCATCTTCATCTTCATCTTCATCTTCATCTTCATCTTCATCTTCATCTTCATCTTCATCTTCATCTTCATCTTCATCTTCATCTTCATCTTCATCTTCATCTTCATCTTCATCTTCATCTTCATCTTCATCTTCATCTTCATCTTCATCTTCATCTTCATCTTCATCTTCATCTTCATCTTCATCTTCATCTTCATCTTCATCTTCATCTTCATCTTCATCTTCATCTTCATCTTCATCTGAGAGGGGCGAGAAGCAGCAGACACCGGCACAGGCTGGGACGAGGGTTAGCAGGCACAGGCAGAGTGGTCGGAGTGGAGAGAGGCAGCAGCAGACACTGGCACAGGCTGGGGCGAGGGTTAGCAGGCACAGGCAGAGTGGTCGGAGTGGAGAGAGGCAGCAGCAGACACTGGCACAGGCTGGGGCGAGGGTTAGCAGGCACAGGCAGAGTGGTCGGAGTGGAGAGAGGCAGCAGCAGACACTGGCACAGGCTGGGGCGAGGGTTAGCAGGCACAGGCAGAGTGGTCGGAGTGGAGAGAGGCAGCAGCAGACACTGGCACAGGCTGGGGCGAGGGTTAGCAGGCACAGGCAGAGTGGTCGGAGTGGAGAGAGGCAGCAGCAGACACTGGCACAGGCTGGGGCGAGGGTTAGCAGGCACAGGCAGAGTGGTCGGAGTGGAGAGAGGCAGCAGCAGACACTGGCACAGGCTGGGGCGAGGGTTAGCAGGCACAGGCAGAGTGGTCGGAGTGGAGAGAGGCAGCAGCAGACACTGGCACAGGCTGGGGCGAGGGTTAGCAGGCACAGGCAGAGTGGTCGGAGTGGAGAGAGGCAGCAGCAGACACTGGCACAGGCTGGGGCGAGGGTTAGCAGGCACAGGCAGAGTGGTCGGAGTGGAGAGAGGCAGCAGCAGACACTGGCACAGGCTGGGGCGAGGGTTAGCAGGCACAGGCAGAGTGGTCGGAGTGGAGAGAGGCAGCAGCAGACACTGGCACAGGCTGGGGCGAGGGTTAGCAGGCACAGGCAGAGTAGTCGTAGTTGGGTCGAACAGGAGATCAGTTTGAAGAATGCCAACGAACAGGAACACGCTGAATCGCAGACGAACTGACAAAGAGAGTTAGTAGACCTGTGCCTTAAATACACACCCACACAGCAGATGGTAACAAGCCACAGGTGGCAGTGATTAGGAGTGATGAGCAGGTGAGCTTCCTGATAGGCTGGAGAATGAGTGACAGGGGGGTGTGGCAACAGGCAGAGTGAGGTGGAAATCATTCAATCAGTGGAGCAGGGAGCAGACTCATGACACATGTTCATTAGTGCTTGAGACACAGTGAAGAATATATAATTTATAATATTTATAATATCATGTATCATGATGATGACATTCTGATAAATAATTTGGTATTAATGCTCATGCAATGAATAAAGGACGGCAGCATCCCTTTCTTTTGGTAAAGGATCTGCCTTCATGTTTGCCTTCATGTTTGCCTTCATGTTTCTTTACACCCCCCCCCACACACACACACACACAAATGCTAACAGCCAATCACATAGCAGCAAGAAAACAAATGGTCGTACTAATCTGCTTCATTATGCTCCATTTGCTCTTATGAGACATTAAATGGATAAAAGTATAGTTCACATACAAAACAAGTATTGGATTTGCAGCCAGAAGTTGAAGGTAATGAGGGGCACCTGAAGGCAGCACTCAGCCCACCACTTCTGACCTTATAGGAATTTGATTATTGATCAGTAAAAAGATGTCTGCTAAATGAAAACTCCATTAGCAGGAAGCTTAAAGCTGAAGGACGTTATGTTGTTTATGTTAGCATTAAGCCTGGGTCCCAACAGACCATCAGACTTATAATGGAGTCAGCTGATGTTCAGGCTGCACATAAACATTTACTGTAACTGTCAGAGAACAACCTCCATTCATGTCCTCCAACCATCTTCATCATCATCTTCATCTTCATCTTCATCTTCACCTTCACCTTCATCTTCATCATCACCTTCATCTTCATCTTCATCTTCATCTTCATCTTCATCTTCATCTTCATCTTCATCTTCATCATCACCTTCATCTTCATCATCATCATCACCTTCATCTTCATCATCACCTTCATCTTCATCTTCATCTTCATCATCATCATTGAACAGAGCTCATGCTCTGACAGTTACAGTCACTGACCCCATTCACACCTGGTATTAACATCTGTCCTGACAGATGTTAATACCCCAATGTGTCCTGAATGTGTCCCATCACCTAGTGCACAGAAGGAGTCTGTCTCTGGGACACATGTTACTCAGCTGATGTCTTCTGGCCTGTTAAAGTTTCACAATGACCCAGAGTACTTTTTGGCTCTCGGTGGTTGGAGCTCTTCAGGAGACCCGGGTTCAGTCACCACCACAACCTAACAGATGTTAATAGCAGGTAACATCAGGACATTTTCAGGCTGATGGTCTGTGGGCACTGATGGTCAGGTAAATTCTAACAGCAACAACAACATGAGATCCTTCAGGATGTTTTGATGTGTTTTGATGTTTTGCTCATTTGCAGGTTAATGCTGTTTATCCAAATAGCGACATGATGCAAAATCAAAGTCAGCGCCACAAACTTGAATTAATTGTCTCAGTTTCAAATGTTAAAATATGCAAATACACACAGTCGCTACAACGTTTGAAATGAGTTCAACAAAAAACATTATTTTGTGAGCCGTGAGAGAAGTTAGAGTTTCAGTGTTGAGGAGAAAGCTTGTTATTATAAGTGGCTTTGGATAAAAGCGTCTGCTAAATGAATGTAATGTAAAAGCTGAGTGTCAGTGTGTCAGCTCTGCTTCTTCTTACAGGAGACTGCTGGCTGCTCGCTGCCATTGCTTCTCTGACGCTCAATGAGCGTCTGCTGCACCGAGTGGTTCCTCACGGTCAGAGCTTCACCCACCAATATGCCGGCATCTTCCACTTCCAGGCGAGAATACACCCACCTCTATGTCAACAAAGTTCTTCTCTCAGATCTCAGAGCCCTGGCTCTGTGTGTTCAGACACCGATGACATCACTTCCTGTGGCTGCTTATTTATCTGACTGACCATGTTTATCATGTTCACTGCAATACTCTGATATATTAAGAAATTTCAAAAGGAATAGAGGCTTAAACTCTTTATCTGCTCTTCTCACTGTCCATCCACATTGTTGTATGGTCTCACAGCTGCCAGTAGGCGGCAGCGAAGAGAAACAGTGTCTGTTATTAGTCCTAAACAGTTGTTGATGATCTTGGAAAGGTCTGGAGAGGGAAAGGCCTGCTTCCTGTGCCCGGTGGTCTTAACTCTACCCATTAGCCCAGAGCTGGTCCTGGTGTCGGTTGTGGGTTTAACTCCTCGTCTCTTTGTGCGGTGTAGTTCTGGCAGTTTGGAGAGTGGGTGGATGTGGTGATAGACGACCGTCTGCCGGTCAAAGAGGGAGAGCTGATGTTCGTCCACTCTGCTGAAGGCAGTGAGTTCTGGAGTGCTCTGCTGGAGAAGGCCTACGCCAAGTGAGACCTTCACAATCACACGTATCTCACAGCTGCAGCCACTCCTTACAAAATGTACACATGTAAATATAGTTCAGTACATTTTGTACATTTGTACATATACGTACATCAGGTCGTTATTATCCACATCCAGAAATTATACAATAAAATGTGTTTTTTCCTTAAATCCATATCTTTTTATTTTTATAGGATAAATCTCTGGAATAGACACGGTGCACATATGTGTACATCTGGTACATGTATACATGTACGCTCAGTGACACCAGGTGTGGAAGTGACAGCAGAAATTCTGTTCAGTCAGAAAATCGATATTAAAAATCATGGTCCAGAATGAAAATCATAGTTCTCTGGAGTCCTGTAACATGCATCAGTAAAATGATATAACATCATGTGAAGTTCATTTATGCTCATTACTTGTAATGAAGTTTTTTCATTGTACTTGCACTAAAATAGGTGACCCATATTCCCAGTGTCATGACGCTGTGCATATTTCCTGTGTGTGTGGAGGTTGAATGGCTCGTACGAGGCTTTGTCCGGCGGCAGCACCACTGAAGCATTTGAGGATTTTACAGGCGGCGTTGCAGAGATGTACGAGCTGAAGAAAGCTCCTCGAGACCTCCATCGTATTATCATCAAAGCTCTGGAGAGAGGATCACTGCTCGGTTGCTCCATAGACGTCAGTAACGCACACAATGAACACGTTACATAACGACAGGTTATATAACCAACCATCAAAGACGTGAACAGCTTAACATGTGACCTTCATCCACAGATCACCAGTGCCTTTGACATGGAGGCCGTCACCTTCAAGAAGCTGGTCAAAGGTCATGCCTACTCAGTAACGGGACTCCAACAGGTCGGCTCAGCTTTTACTGTGAAACTCTTCAGCTTCACATTGTTGAGTCTGATCAGAGAGGTCCTGTTCTTTCGGCAGGTGGAGCACAGTGGACGTCAGGAACGTCTCATTCGAATCAGGAATCCCTGGGGTCAGGTGGAGTGGACCGGGGCCTGGAGCGACAGGTTGGTTCTTGGCTGTGATTCTTTTATTTTTAATATGTTTATGAACGGATCAGTAGACCAGATCAAAGAGTGGAGGAGATGTGACTGTATGTTCTTGTGTCAGCTCCTCAGAATGGAATGCCGTTGATTCTGCAGAGAAGGATGAGATGCTGTGTAAGATGGAGGACGGAGAGTTCTGGTAGGTTTGTAGCATGAGGATGGTTCTGTTAGTCATTTGTAGGATGAAGACAGTAAAATATCTGCCTGTGTGTCAGGATGTCTTTTCAGGAGTTTCTACGTCAGTTTTCCAGGTTGGAAATTTGTAATCTGACCCCAGATGCTCTCAGTCAGGATTTCACCAGCTTCTGGACCACTGTGACCTTTGACGGCAGCTGGAGGAGGGGAAGCACCGCTGGGGGCTGCAGGAACCATCCCAGTGAGGACTCAGGGGTTTGGGATCGGGGCCGTGATCACAGTTTTATCAGTGTCCATGATCTGCAGATGTAACGCAGCACTCACATGAGAGCAGAAACGTGTGTCAGCTCTGTCCCTTCAGGACTGGATACATCTGGATACATCTGGATACATCTGAGTGCTGTGTTCATGTCTGTCTGGACGGATCTTAATAAAGCTGTGTGGATGTTAGTGATCCTCTTCAGTGAACTCAGTGTCTCCCACTCTTGCACACTGTTGCGTGTATGTTCATACAAACACAAACAGACAGAAACGGTGTATTTGTGTGAAGGAGGACTGGAGTCCCTCCACTGTCACTCTGTTGTTCTCTTGACCTGAGGAGGTTTGGATGACAGGACAGGTGAAAGCGTTGGTATCATGGGTCAGCGCTGCTCGATGCGTGATGTTGTGTAAGGTGCTTTGTTGTTGATGACTTGCATCCAAATGTATATTTGTGTATTTTCATTTCTATGCTGCCTCAGTTTGGATGATAGATTATGATGACTCCATGTCCCACAGTGTTACTGACTGCTTCTGCTCCTGTGCAGACACATTCTGGATCAACCCTCAATATAGGATCTCCTTGTTGGAGGAGGACGATGACCCTGAGGATGATGAGGCTGCTTGCAGCTTCTTGGTGGCTCTGATGCAGAAAGACCGCCGCCGCTTCCGTCGCCATGGACAGGACATGCACACCATCGGCTTCGCTGTCTATGAGGTCAGTCATGAAGGTGTACTGTTATGTATTCATCCTCGGTACAATGAAGGAAATGAACATGACGCTTTAAGTAACAATGATGTTTGTTTGATCAGTTGTGAGTATTTACTTCTCTGTCATTCACAGATTCCTGAGGAGGTGAGTCAAACCCCAATCTGATCAGAAAACAACATTTTTGATCAACAAGGTTATCCATCATCATCATCATCTGTCTGTCAGTATCATGGCCGCCCCAGCATCCACATGAAGAAGGACTTCTTCCTGCGTCAGTCCTCCTGCGCTCGCTCAGAGACCTTCATCAACCTCCGAGAGGTGAGCGCTAGGCTCCGCCTCCCGCCGGGCGAGTACCTGATTGTACCATCAACCTTCGAACCTTCAAAGGAGGCTGACTTTGTTCTGCGGGTGTTCTCTGAGAAACAGTCAGACACCACGTGAGTCTGAGGGTTGGGGTTATTGATCCAGACTCAGTGTAAAGTCTGCGTTGTGAGTAACCGTGTGTGAATCTGTGCAGGGAGATGGACGACAGTGTGGAGGGAACCTTTGACCAAGAGGTGAAACTTTGTTTCAATCACATTTTAAAACCTGGTGGATGAAAATGTTAGAGAGTTAGATTGATAGAGATTTATTATTTAGATAATGATATATTAGATTTATACATATTTAATATATATTTAAAGACCCAGGATTACAGACACGTGCCATGTGACAGAGGTCAAGTGGGCCTCAGTGCCTCCAGGGCCCAGAATCCCAGGGACCCTGTGTCTCAGGGGCCCGTTGTCCACTCAGCTGAGTTTTCACAGTGTGTAAGACTGTATATATCCATCTATGTCATGTTGACCTTTGACCTTATTCTTATTCTCTTTTTGTGCAGGAGGAAATCTCAGAGAGCGACATTGATGATTCCTTCAGGTCCATGTTTGCTCAACTGTCTGGAGACGTGAGTCTTCATTCATGCTTCAATCATTCTGAACCTTAAAATCTAACACTCCAACTAGAGAAGAAGAGAAGATTCAAGTGTTTTCTGCTGAGTCATTGGAAGTGACAAACAGTATTTTGTCTCATCAGGACATGGAGATCTCAGTGCGAGAACTCAGGACCATTCTGAACAGAGTCGTATCCAAACGTGAGTCCTGGTCATTCTCAGTTGGAACCAGCTGATTGGTTAACAGGCGTGTGTGTGTGTGTGTGTGTGCGTGTGTGTGTGTGTGTGTGTGTTACAGTCAGCATTCACCATGAAACAGAATGAGATGAGTGGATGGTTTCACTGGTCTGAAGGTGACCTCTGTGTTTATTACATTTGCAGACAGAGACCTGCAGACCGATGGTTTCAGTGTGGAGTCATGCAGAGCCATGATCGGCCTTATGGATGTATCCTCAATCTTCTATCTGAACATTCTCAGTAGAATGTTTGCACCTCCTGATAAAGGAACTGTATTCAGTTTTATCAGGTCTTAAAGTCGATATTTGACCTTGACCTGACCTCAGAAAGACGGCAGCGCTCGGCTCGGTCTTCTGGAGTTTCAGATTCTCTGGAACAAGATCAGGAAGTGGTTGGTGAGTCCACTGTCACCTGTTCAAAGGTAGAGGGCGACTGGTGTTTTCACAGTAAGAGTACTTAAAAGTATAAAAAGTAAATGTGCTCCGTTGTATTTTGTAGTTGCATTACAACAAGAATCATTTCTCAGAATGACATCACGCACACTCGCAAAACAACACACATGTACTGTGCTCAGTACAGTGTTGAGGTACTTGTTCTTTACTTCAGTGTTTCTACTTTTCTGCAACTGGATTTAAAACTAGAATCTGTGCGTAATGTGAACTCTGCAGGGAATCTTCAGGGAGTTCGATCTGGATAAATCAGGATGTATGAGTTCATATGAGATGCGCCTGGCTTTGGAAAATGGCGGTAAATTGTGCTCAACCTAAAAGTCACCACTTCACTGATACCAGGGGGCTTCAGTCGTGTGACCTATGACCTCCTTCATCCTCAGGGTTCAAACTCAACAACAAGCTGTACCAGACGCTGGTTGCTCGATATGCCGACAACGAGGTCATTGACTTTGACAACTTCACCTGCTGCCTGGTCAAACTGGAGGCCATGTTTAGTAAGTGCACACACTCAAGAACATCTGGACATTCCACATGTGCATATACACTGTGTTTGTTTCAATTTCAAACAAAAGATAATCTATAATCTGCAGGATTTACATCCACATACACATAGAATATCCTAATCATTACAATGGTCAATGATCAATGTGTTTCAGAGAGTTTCCAGGAGCTGGACAAAGATGGCACAGGACAAATTGAGATCAACATTATTGAGGTACAAAACTTTGAAACAGTTTCAGAACCAGATTAAAGAAAGAACAGAAACAAATCAGAAACAGGTTAAAACCATAGGTTAAAACCATAGGTTAAAACCATAGGTTAAAACCATAAGAGGCCTGACTGTGACTCAATGTTAAACCCTGCTCTCTCGTCACAGTGGCTGCTGTTGACCATGTGTGGATGAAGCTACTTCCTGCTGCTAAACTGTGACGTCCCTCTGGCGACAACAATCACCAAGCATGTCCCACTTCAGCTGCACAGAACCTGCAGTGGTGCACTACTACAGTACCACTACAGTACCACTACAGTACCACTACAGCTTTGTGCTGCTCTGTCCTTATGCCATTGGTCAGTTGCCCCGTATAAAGGATCGTTA
>JAFBJQ010000640.1:129783-150262 GCA_016785345.1 Trinectes maculatus
ATAAACTAATTAAAACGACATAGTTATTTAATCATTGGAGTGAAGATTTCAGTTGTTTGTGGCAGTAGCTTTAAATCTGACTGTGCGGTGGAGTGCAGTGGCATTAGTACTGTAACATATATTCAACGCTCTATTGTAGCAGTGTAATCTCTCAGGACTGAAGTCTGATCACTGTAAACTCTCCTGCTGATGCATTCACTCTCAGATAGGTGGCACTACTCTGGCTTTATTTATTTACAAACTGATTTCTGAGATGGCTGAAGAACTCCATCAGTGTGAGACAGAGCTCAGGGTTTGTTCTTCACGGGGCGGTGATGGAGGCCCTCAGTCAGTCTAATGGAAAATAGTGACTTTATGTTCTTATTCATTAAAGAAAGCAGATGGACTGTGTGTTTGATTTGAACTGCATTATGTGACATACACATTATACACATATAATCTACAGTTTGAACTGTACGATCAGAGTCTGTCCAGGACACGCGTTCAATAAACAATACAATCAATCATATGTGCACTGTGGTTTATTGATGCATTGACGTAACGTTGTGAAATGTGGTTTACTCAGATTCGATTCACATGAGTGTTTCAATGTTCATGGAAACAGAAGCACGTGGAGGAACAAACAAACTGTTTATAGAATATTTACGACTTTAATGTTGGTTGCACACAAACTAAAGCCTTTCAGTTCCTGGTTCAGTGACACGGAACATAAATAATCAGTCAACTTGCCCGGTCCCAGTCCTCCACCTGTCACCGTGAGCGTCTCCTGGTTCCTCCAGTCCCAGACCCCCTTAACAAAACCACTCTCATTCCCGGTTCTGGTTCCCCGGTCTGTCCCGTCCATCCAGCGGCTCGAGCAGAACGGCCTGGGCCTCCAGCAGTGTGGTGTCGGTTTTAGCCCCCAGGAAGCGGCCCGTGAGCTCCAGGTCCTGCAGCCGCAGACGGACTCTGCTGCCCCGCTGCAGCTTCTGTCCTCCGGCCGCGGGACGCCGGCACACGCAGTGGAACTTAGCGCCGAAGTCGATGTAGAGGTCGTCCTGGACCACGTGGAAGATCCGCCCAACCACGACTTTGTCCTTGGCCGGTCCCATCTGGATCAGCGCGGAGCGGCGGAGCAGCGAGGCGAAGCTTTCGTCCTGACCCGAGGAGGAGTCCTTCATGCCCGCAGCATCCCGGAGAAGCTCGGCCTGCAGGTCGAAGGCGGCAGCGAAGCCGGATCTGGGTTTGTCCGCTGCGGCCTGGTCTCCACGCGAACCCCCGCCGGACTCCGAACAGAAGGAACTTCTGATGAACCTGCCTGGGGCGGACTGGAGTCCGAACCGCAGCAGCACCGTCCGCAAGGCCGCCATGTTATTCTTAAACCGGAAATTTGCCCAACTTCCGGTAGAAGAGACTAGTGGAGCGCCACCTAGCGACTTACATGATCGTATGAAAACTTACGTCACACAAAAGAATAATATGTTGTCATGTAGCCAGGTGAGAAGCTCGTCAGATTTACGGTGCCACGTGGAATCAAACACGGTTCTCCAGTTTCACTTTATTATACAGCATCTGACGGTGCTTTAAAAGAAACATCCGCGAATATTATAGGAAGACATCCGCTGATAACATCAAATGACGTCATTTCCAGCTTCTGCCTTTCGGGTCTGGGGCGACTATAATGAGAACAGACTTTTCAATTAATTATTTATTTAAAAAACTAAAAGGAAAACACTTTATTTATAGTATCGATCCACATACATTCTCGATGCTAAATCAAAACCCGGAAGAAGCAGTGGTTACGCGAGGTGGTGACGATAGCAGCTATCAGTGGTAGTGCGCGTGCGCCGTGGCCCTGAAGCGCTCAGTGAATTCAAGATGGAGGTGTGTGTACAGGCGCCTGGACTCCGCTGTTTCTCGGTGTTTCCAGACGGCTCAGTGGTCAGGGAGGTTCTGACCCGGTTCATCCTGCCGCAGGTGAGTCACGTGTTACAGCGAGGAGAGAAACAGAACCCGTGAATCTGACGCCAGTGACGCTGTTAGCGGACGTGTTAGCGTTAGCTAACTGGCGCAGGTTGTCTGTTAAATGTTATTTTCTGTTGTGTGTCTGTGTACATATATCTGTGCGTGTGTGTGTTTGTATCGCAATGTACGTTTGTATATCTCTGTACGTGTGTGTTTATATCTCAGTGTACGTTTGTATATTGTGAAATTTCCCCAGTGTGGGACTAATAAAGTAATAGGCTACAGTATCTTATCTCAGCACGTGTGTGTGTGCTTATATCTCATTGTATGTTTGTATATCTGTCTGTCTGTGTGTACGTGTGCAGGCTCTGTGCTCGGAGGACTTCTACATCGTCAGAAATGGTCGACGGCTGGATTTGGAGGCGCCTGTTCAGCATGGAGCTGTTTATCACCTGCAGCCTCGCCTCTGTGGGGGGAAGGGAGGTGAGTCCAGGAAGTGCTCAACAGCTGTTCTCTCATTCTGAACTCAAATCACCAGAGCTTCTCAAACTTGTGTTTGTATATTAGGGTTCGGATCCATGCTGCGAGCTCTTGGCGCTCAGATCGAGAAGACGACAAATCGCGAGGCGTGCAGAGATCTGAGTGGACGACGTCTGAGAGACGTAAACCACGAGAAAGAGTGCGTCACATGGAACTCATTGCAGAGCTCAGTTTACAGAATAACCTTTAATTCTTCTTTTGTGGTGCAAGTTGCTGTGATGCTTCTTCTGTTGGCTACAGGATGGCTGAGTGGTTGAAGAAGCAGGCAGAGCGTGAGGCCGAGAAGGAGCAGCGTCGTATCGAGCGACTGCAGAGGAAACTGTCTGATCCCAAACACAAGTTCACTGATCCACAGTACCAGCAGCAGTGTCAGGACCTGTCGGAGCGACTGGAGGACTCGGTGCTCAAAGGTGGGTGGAGTCTCCAGGGGTCGATCGTAAGGGACATAAGATAGGATGCATTGAAGCACCTTTCTTCAGCTCTTGTCATGGTGGCCGGTAAAACATTGGCACATGTATTGATCTGGTCTGGAATCAAAGCAAGCGATTGTGTAGAAAAAGAAACACCTTTAATAATCCCACGGATGGGGAATTAACTTTCTGCTTTCCCCATACGAGTTCACAGCATGTTTTTTAATACAGTTAGTACAAACAGGAACATGCACATGTAGAGCAGTAGGCTACACCACGAGGAGAGGAGCGCCCAGGGAGCGAGATGGCAGCCCAGGTGACCTCCTCCCTCTGGGCAGAGCATTTCAGACACCATTGTCAAAGCTTAAAATATCGTTCTCAGGTCTGCAGGCGTCATCCAGCAGACAGGTAAAGGTGGACAACGTCTCGGCAGCAAAGAGACCAAACTCAGATCAGAGTGAGCAGCCACAGAAAAAGAAGAAGAATTTCTGGTGAGTTTTTATTCACATTTTTTACATTGCGTTATGTTACATTTACATGAAAGAATGAGAAACATAAACATCCTCTTCTTGTGTGAAGTGGTTCTGTGGCGGCAGTAGAGGAAACTAAATATGGTGATGGAGTTTTTATTGTGGTGAGTGTTTGTAAACATGTTGTCATGGTTACAGGATGAGTGTGGGCAACTTGGATGAGCTGGTAAGCTCCGAGGAGGAAGATGATGACAACATAGAGTCGACTTCCTCCTCAGGCTGGGGAGCAATTACCATGACAACGCAGATGAAAAAGATGACGCCTGAGCAGAACAGCAGGTAGAGTCCAGACTCATATTTTTATTTTTAATTATTTTTATTTAAATTATTTCTAATGAATGTGTCCCTTCCAGCTCGTCTCTTGCCTCAGCTCATCAAACATTAAGTGTCTCAGAGGAGCAGGAACCCCCAGAGACCAGAGGCTGTGAGGAGCAGGAACCGCCAGAGTCCACAGGGTCTGAGGAGCAGGAACCGCCAGAGTCCACAGGGTCTGAGGAGCAGGAACCGCCAGAGTCCACAGGGTCTGAGGAGCAGGAACCGGCGGAGACCAGAGGGTCTGAGGAGCAGGAACCGGCGGAGACCAGAGGGTCTGAGGAGCAGGAACCAGCAGAGACCAGAGGGTCTCTGGAGCAGGAACCGGCGGAGACCAGAGGGTCTGAGGAGCAGAAACCGGCGGAGACCAGAGGGTCTCTGGAGCAGGAACCAGCAGAGACCAGAGGGTCTCTGGAGCAGGAACCGGCGGAGACCAGAGGGTCTGTGGAGCAGGAACCTTCCAAACATGCTGAAGTTTCCAGCGGTGTGTCTCAGCAGCAGGTCAGTAATTTTTAATTAATGCTATTTGTTGTGATGGCTCAAAGTGAGCTATTGAAAGGTCATTAAAATCAAACACTGACACAAAAAAATCATAATTTCAGACCAGTTTTACGTACAAGATTGAGAATCATCTTTAAATGATTTGCTTTTTATTGTGAGCAACATGATTTTCTGAATTCAAATGTAAACTTATTTCATCTGAACAATATGAGTAACAAACAATTTGCCTTCTCCTGGCAGCGCCAGTCTCTGGATCTGTCCTCAGTGTTATCAGCCAATCAGCTTGAGTCTCTGGGTCTGGACGTCCTAAAGGAGGAACTAATGTCCCGAGGTTTAAAGTGTGGAGGGACACTGTCCGAGCGTGCTGCTCGTCTGTTCTCCATCAGAGGATTGACTCCCAATCAGATCAGTCCAGCGCTGCTCGCCAAAGCAGGAAAGACCAAGAGGAAGTGAAGAGGTCACAGTCAAGATCCTCACCTCAACAAATGTTTTTTTTTCATGGATCCAGTTCAGAGGACTTGTAAAATGATAAAATGTTCATTTTTTAGCTTGAGTAACAGTTTGTTAAGACAGCAACTGCTGGACAAAGACCGTACGTGGACATTGAGTCAAAACTTGTCTGTTGATTTCCACACACAGACACTGTGTTTTAATAAAATATCTGAAACTAAAGTTTTAGACTGAGTTTATTCAGGTGCAGTGAATGTTGATGATGATCATTGTTTACTTTTGACAGTTGATTACTGTAAGCATATTGTGTCATTTCCTGGTTTTGCTGCTGCAGCTGGTGTTTTTCTCTCTCTCTTATTCTGTCTATTTCTGTGGCAAATGGCTGATCCACAGAAAATCTTACATGTACATTACTCTAGTACACCTGCTAGGATTTTTATTGTTAATCTGAGTACTGTATTTGTATCCAGTCTCATCTCTCTGTCTAAGATAACCTCTTGGTAATGGCTTCTCTCCTGCTCTTGTTTTAGCTGTAGTTATTCAGGGCCTTGTCAGTCAGAGGTCAACATTCATGAATATTAACATGGAGTCTGTGTGAACATGAAAACAACAGTAGTTTTCTCTGGGCCTTGTGTTTGGCCTCATGTTGTCATGCTGGAAAGCTTTTGGGGAAGATTAGATCAACACATTGGAGAAAAGTGGAGAAAACGCAGACAACAAACAACCTGAGGAGGCGTCACAGTGAGGGATCCCTCCTGCAGGATGGACAGATGTGCCATAGATGCCACCTGGACTGAACACATCAACAACAACAACAGTGGAACAGTCTGTAATTCAAGCGTCAGTTATAATAATGTTGGCATAACTTGTTTATTCATGAGTAATAATAGTAATGCAGTGGTAAGGCTGTGGTTTTAATAAACACAAACGACTCCTGGTGACGGCCATTAAAACACATCCTTAATAACATTACCACTGTTCTTAATGCAAGTATATTTATTAAATGTCATTTGTAATGTTTTATTTCGTCTTATGTTTCTGTTATTGTTCAGTGGCAGTTGGCAAACAACCCCTTGGTGCATCATATACAATATACAGGATGTGTGTGTGTGTGTGTGCGCGTGCGTGCGTGTGTGCGTGCGTGTGTGTTTGTCTATAGAAAAAGAGAAGACCCGCCATATCCGGCAACTACGTGCCAACGCGTCAGCGGTCACGTGGTCTGCCGGTCAGCTGACCGTTGTTTTCCGGGTTTGGTCTGCGTTGTCTTGAGCTTCAGTTTCCGCCTCTCTGAATCAGGTAAAGTGGCTTTTTAGTTTCATGAAAACGTTTCATCGTGTGTTAGCAACATTAGTTGACTTTAACCACGTGACACCGGGTCGAGTCTCTCTCTCACTGACGTGTCAGCCCCCCCCACCGCCCCCCCGCCAGATGAGGAGGATTATCACGGACTGTTTCAGCTGCTGTTCCTAATAAAGTGAACGCTGTGCAGGGCGGGGTCATGAACGCATCAGACAGCGACGAGGACTCCTACAATGAGAGGACGGCCCTGGTCCCGGCTGAGAATCCCGTCGTGCCGACCTACAGACCTGATCCTGACCTCACCCCCACAGATGACCTCCCACCCAAAAGGGCAAAGGTCAGGTTTTTGTGTAGCACATCTGAGCAGCTCCAGTCCGGTGTTTGGATGAGATGAGATGTTCTCCTCGTCTGGCTCTTGTACTTACTGTCGTGCTCTGTTGGTGCAGGCCGTGGCGAGCAGGCGGAGGGCGGCTCCAGCTGCTGTGGACGCCGGCGGTGGAGGAGGAGGAGGAGGAGGAGGCTCGGATCAGGAGGTGGATGTAGATGAGGAGGAACTGACTCTGAAGTATGGAGCCAAGCACGTCATCATGCTGTTCATCCCTGTGACTCTCTGCATGGCCGTTGTGGTCGCCACCATCAAGTCAGTCAGCTTCTACACCGAGAAGAGCGACCAGCAGCTGTAGGTTCAAGCTCCAGCCGCCGCCTGTACGACCTCCTCCACCGCTCACAGCTAACGGTGACGTTTGTCTCCACAGGATCTACACACCGTTCACAGAGAACACCGCGTCCGTCGGTCGCCGACTCCTCAACTCTGTGCTCAACACCATCATCATGATCAGCGTCATCGTGGTCATGACCATCTTCCTGGTTGTGCTCTACAAGTATCGCTGCTACAAGGTGAGGAAAGGTGACGTTGGGTGGAGCTGTAGTTCTGTCAGGTGGTGTAACTGTCTCCTCTGCTCCATGTCCAGTTCATCCATGGCTGGCTCATCCTGTCCTCCCTCATGCTGCTCTTCTGGTTCAGCTTCATGTACCTCGGGTGAGTTCCACTCCAGCTTCATAATCACAGTCACAGCAACAGTTAGAACTCGGCTGAACCCCGGGTCAGGTCCAGGTGTCATCCCGGGTCAGGTCCAGGTGTCATCCCGGGTCAGGTCCCGGTGTCATCCCGGGTCAGGTCCAGGTGTCATCCCGGGTCAGGTCCCGGTGCCCCCTTTAACTTGCTGTTCCTGTTTTCCAGCGAAGTGTTTAAGACGTACAACCTAGCTGTGGATTACCCCACCGTGGGGTTGATCATCTGGAACTTCGGAGCGGTGGGGATGGTCTGTATCCACTGGAAGGGCCCCCTCCAGCTGCAGCAGGCCTATCTGATCCTGATCAGTGCCCTGATGGCCCTGGTCTTCATCAAGTATCTGCCTGAGTGGTCAGCCTGGGTCATCCTGGGAGCCATCTCTATCTATGGTTGGTTGAAGACAAACATGAAAACACCATCATTGTCACTTTAATAATGTTAGTTTTAAATGTTCTGTTGTTGTTGTTGTTGTTCAGATGAAATCTGAGAACTGATCAATGACAACAGCTCATTTTTCACTGGTGTCATCACTGCATGTGTTTTCTCAGCTTGATAGACGTTTGTGTCCAGCGAATGTTGTCTCAGCCTTCCCATCATCCTTTGCTCAGGTTGTTTGTGTCGTTGCAGACTTGGTGGCCGTCCTGTCTCCTAAGGGACCTCTGAGGATGTTGGTGGAGACGGCTCAGGAACGCAACGAGCCCATCTTCCCCGCCCTCATCTACTCGTGTGAGTCAAAACGATCTGTTCAAAACAATCAATCATCCAAAGTTATATCACAGAAACAGGAAAGGGATCCTGGTGCTGTTGATCAGTGAAGTGATTTATTGATTTTGTGTGTCCAGCTGCCATGGTGTGGACAGTGGGGATGGCGAGCCCAGTGGACGTTCAGCACTCTGAAGAAGAACCAGGTACCACATTACAAGCTGAGAACAATGATTCAATGATTCCGATCATTTTGTGTTTTTAAGAATCTGTCCAAAACTGAATTCATGACTAGTCTGTAGGTATACTGTGTGTGTGTGTGTGTGTGTGTGTGTGTGCGTGCGTGCGTGCGTGCGTGCGTGCGTGCGTGCGTGCGTGTATAAGTTGATGTATTGAAATAGAAATGACTTCATGGCCTCCATAGCACACACCTGGCTGTGTGGTCATCAAATGAACTCTGTCCCTTTGGTTCAGGTGAGGAGGCAGAGCAGAGACATGGTGGCGTGGAGTCTGGCGGCCCACAGCCCCAGGTGTTTCCAGAAGATGAGCAGGAGGAGGACAGTGAGTTCACAAACACGGAGCTGCAGGGAAATGTTGGAGAGTCTGAAGTGTGACAGCTGTGTCTGTGCAGGGGGAGTGAAGCTGGGCCTTGGTGATTTCATCTTCTACAGCGTTCTGGTGGGAAAAGCTGCGGCGACCGGTGGAGACTGGAACACAACGCTCGCCTGCTTTGTGGCCATTCTCATCGTAAGTCATGGTTTTATATCACGTCGTCAAACTTGGTCTCTGACATCTGACGTTTTCCAGAGAAACATGAACTCATCCTCAAAGGCAGCATTTGAACATCTCAAGTTAAAATTACACAAACTACGTTTGGAAGACAGTTGAACATCAATAGGAATAAATGTTGTAGAGCAGGAAGTGACATCAGAGAATGGAATGTCAGCAGTAAACTCACCTGGATGTGATGTCACTCACCTGTACCTGTACCTGTCTCTGTCTCAGGGCCTGTGCCTGACTCTGCTGTTGTTGGCCATCTTTAAGAAAGCTCTGCCAGCGCTGCCCATCTCCATCACCTTTGGCCTCGTCTTCTACTTCTCCACTGACTTCCTGGTTCAGCCCTTCATGGATAACTTGGCAGCTCACCAGTTTTACATCTGAGACACCACAGCCCTGAATGCCCCCCTCCCCCAGCCCCCACCCACACACACACGCACACACACACCTACACATCATTGTCCTGCAGTCTCAGTTGCTTTATTGCATAAAGACTTCTTCCTGTGCCAATTCTCTGTGTGTCTCTTAAAGACCACAGGAAGTGATGTAACAGGTGGAGGAACCTAGGGGTCGTTTCTACAGCAGCAACATCACCTACCTGCTTAGTGATAGTTTAAAGGAAACATACACCTTTAGAGTCAGCTGATTGGCTGTAGCTCCTGTCACTAAAATATTCTTCACACAAACTGTTGGTGAGAATCTCATATCTGTGTTTACTAAAGAAACAGGTATTTTTGACGTTTGACATTTTTACTTCTATTTAAAAAGTCGTGTGTGTGTGTGTGTGAGTGTGTGTGTATGTGTGTGTGTCCGTTTAAAGGTGAATCAAAATGAGCTAACTTGGTGTAAACCAGGTTTAAAAACTCAGTGGATTCAGTTCCTAGTAAAAAAAACAGAATTTAATTGTGAAACAGAAATGTCCTCTGAAGACAGACGATGCTGTCTCATGCTGTCCCATACTCTTTTATACTGTCTTCTACTTCTATATGCAACCTGAAGGTTTTGTTTGTGTTACGAGTGATAGATTTATTGTCTGATTATAATGAACTGACATTAGAGACCTGACATCTTTGGTTTTGTTTTATTGATGTAGTTTAGACATTTCTTACTTTGACCTGAGAGGATTTTGATCTGAACCCTGAACTACTGTGTCTCCTCCACCTCCTTCTGGTTTCTCTGTAGATTGCTGGGGGAGACGTCTGGGTTCATATGTAACAATGTTGTGCAATAAAGACAAACATTAGCTGAAGAAATGAAATTGATTCCACTGAGTTTGACACCATCCTAATTTTTAATTCTTTTCAGCTGCAGTCAAACAGTCTACCACTTGAGGGCACTTGTATTACCTTTACATGATACATACTGTAATGTCCACATGGTCCCGGGAGACAGAGCTCACTGTGTAGAGGACAGTTTGTTGAAAATGTGATGACTCGGTGAAAATCAGACTTTTGAGACTTCACTGAACGTTGTCTGTTATTTTATCATAAGGTCAGTGATTTATTTCACATGAACTTTATACACGATGCGATTAACAAAAGATAAACATATAAAGACAAACTAGTTTATACACAATATATACAGGAGGCTATTGTATTATATACTATGACAAAAATAAAATGTAGAGGAAAATGAAGTGTATGAGAAATATTACGCTAATAGCATCCCTGCTAGGCTAACGTTAACGGTTAGCAGATATTAAAGGGATATTAGCCAATCAGTGACAGCTAGGGGCGGGTCTTCCTGTGCCGTAGTTGGGAAGACAATTGACGCACCGTACGTATCTTTTTGTACGTAACTTAACAACAGAATCGACCTTTATTCGATATATTGCGGAAATAGCCACAACAAACATGGCGGAAGGTAAGGGCTTTGTTGAGCGCCGACACAGTTTTCTCACGGGTTGATAGTATTTTTGTGTTCGTGTTGCGTGTCTATAGTTTTGTGTAAAGTTAGTCGATTTGTTTTAAACACCGTGTGTCGGTTTGACCGGTTAGTCTGGGTTTATTTATCCAATAGACAGCGTTAATGTGAAGCTAAGCTAACTTACCGTCGTTTACATAGCGTAGCACGGTCAGATAATTCAATGTGAGGCTGTTTAGTTTCTCGATCACAGCCCAGTGTGTATGTGCGTGTGTGTATGTGTGTATGTGTGTGTATGTTAACAGTGAGTTAAACAGTTGAATTCAATGTTTGTTTCATTGTATTTATGAACAAGAAAATTGACGTTTGCTGTTTGAATAATGCTCTGCTTTACATAGAGTCAGGTCAAACCAAACTATTTATCGATTACAAACCCCATTAACAGCCAAGTTAGAGACGACTTGTTAAAAACGTACTGAACATTGACCAATGAACCAAACCAATCTGCCAGTTTGCCATTTCACATAATTTTTAATGATTATTTTAACATCGATTTAAGACGAGTAATTCAAAGTAGCTCTATGGTTTTTATGATTTTCGTGTTTCATAGACTAAGGAAGGAAGAACTACATGGAAGCATGTTCTACATGTTTAACCTGACAGAACGGAGTCGAGTTAGAAAACTGATGTTGACTCAACAACAGGTCACAGTCACTGTCAAATCATTTGCTTGTTTTTTAGATCACGCAGATGCAGACCAGTCTATGGAGGGACACACACCAGTGAGTGACCCACAGCACCACAACACTACTCTGCCATTAAAGTCTGACATGAAACCAGATCCTGGTTTCAGATTGATATCAGTGTCTGTACCTACACCCAGTCTAGAGTTCTTTACACTGTAACTGCTTTAACTGTGTGATAGTGAGGATGTAGATGAATGGAGAAATGTGCAGATATCTGAATTGAGTGATTGTTTATTTGAAATGATCAGTTATGTATTGCTTATGGACAGGATTAACCAGTGACAATAAATCCTCCTGCAGGTGTCTGAAAACCCTCATGCAGAATATGGCCTAACAGAAAACATTCAGGTAACACAAACACACACAAACACACACAAACTCACACGCCCTGTATAATAAGATGAGGCAGACTGACTGCATGCATTGCTGCTACTCTTCCTCAGAGGACGGTGGAAAATGAGAAGGCAAACGCAGAGAAGATCTCCAAGCAGAAGGTGGATCTGCAGGCTCTGCCCACCAGAGCATACCTGGACCAGACTGTGGTCCCCATCCTGTTGCAGGGCCTGTCCGTACTCGCCAAAGAGAGGTGAGCAACATTCCGTGGTGTCTTTTAAGAAATACTTTTTTTCTCCATATCAGTTACCACAGAGGGGGAGGGGGCTGTGGTCTCTTGGTGTCAGACCTGTGTGACTGTAATGATCACATTAATGATGCTGAAGTCATCATCATCATGTCAAGTCATCTCTGCAGAGTGTTTTACTAAAGTGGTTTTATGTTTGAACCAGATTGGTCAGTGGATCAGGAAGAGAGTCCAACAGAAGTTAGAAAAATCTGGTCTGCCGAACGCCTTTGAGACAGAATGCAAGGTTCAAACTAAACGATAATGCGTATTGAGTCTTTTTTTTTTACGTTGTGTCTTTCAGACCTCCAAACCCGATCGAGTACCTGGCAGCGTTCCTGCTGAAGAACAAATCCCAGTTTGAGGAGAGAAACTAATGTTATTTCAGCACAGAATTGTCTTAGCTCCTTTGTTTGTTCATTATTTTTTTATTTTATCAGAATAAACACGTTGATGTAAAAAGGAGGTGACGTGTGGATTTAATTTGGAAAAGATGCAAAAAAAAGGTTCCTTTTTAAAGGACTAGTTTAACAGTGAGAAGGATGCACTCTGTTTCCTTCTAAAGATGAGATCTGAATCCAGAATCACCATGAACCCAGATCCTGTTAAGTCCTTAGCTGCTGCCATGTACACAAGGAAAACTCAGGTGAGTTAAATATTGCAGTAGAATAGAATAAGCTTTACTGTCATTGTAACAAGTACAACAAAATGACAAGTGGTTAAACACGTGACTTAAACAAAGTGGTTCAATCCCCTGCATCCACATGCATCCTTAGGCCTGACCCCTGACCCCTGACAGACGCTGTATGAATGTATGTGTATGGCCAAACGTGTAGAGTAAAGTGTGTTGTCGTTAAGACAAGAAAAGGGCTGAATAAATGTAGACCACTGACTATTTACTGAGATGTGATGATTGACAGCTGAGAGTCATGATTGGTCAGGAGGTTTTATTAGCAGGACCAGAATCAAAACAATGCTCTGAATTGTGAACAATACTCAGACTATGATAAAATGGTCTCGTTTATCTTTAGAAACATTTTCCCTCCATGCTGCTCTTTGGAACAGGACCATCTGGATGTGTCTGATCCTCCTTCCTCACAGGATGAAGGGGACCAGGGCTCTCCTGGAGCGAGGGTAGTCTTCAAACCTCTGCTGGTAGTCTCTGTGGATCAAACAGAAAGTAAATCCAGAGCAGACACTGGGCAGAAATCCAAGTTTATATCAATAACAGTTTTATATTGTATACAGAACCTATAATCTGCCGCCTGTGCTGGTCATAAGGCGCGGCATGAAGATACCTGTGGTGGTGGTAGGCCCGGGGCCCTATGGAGCAGACTGTGAAGAAGGCGAAGGCGAAGGCTGGTAGGGACCAAGCAGCTACAGCGTAACCAATCCACTCCACGATCTCCCCAAAGAAGTTGGCTCCGGACACGAATTCAAACATCCCCCCTGAGCGTGGAAATAAATCACCCTGTTCATGTGCCAGGCTTCTGAAACAGGATGTGGTGTACATGGAAGTCTGGGTTGAATCGAGAACTGGTTTGTGTGAGGGCCTGATACAGATCTGGATGTAGATCTACAGTTAATTATCCATTGATTGATTGAAATGGTGATCTACTGATCTGGAGTGAATCCAGATCAGTCTTGGGACAGGGTCTTTTTACCACGAGGGATCCTGTAGACCGTCTCTCCAGGTTTTCTCAGACTGCGCAGGATGTGGTCACTGTGGATGTTGATGCTCAGACCAATGGTGAACAGAAGAAGACCTGAATGCAAACAGGAAATTCAGGTCACGTTAACTGATCACCTGTATGAAGCAGTGCAGCTGATCTCAGGTCTGTAATCAATGAGCTCAGCATCACCTGCTGTAGTAGTACTGGACTGTTGTTAATAACCTGACAGAGGCTCAGGTGTGGTATGTGTGGTATGTAGTCACAGTTCATTCTGTATGGATAAATATGTGGACAGTGGCTGAGTGAACTCTTGATTTATTTTGGACTTGGGTTTTTTTTCATGTTTGTTGTGTTGATCTAGTCTCTGTATTATTGTGATTATTGTGTAGTTTGTTCCTTGAGTATGCTGAATTCTTTACTGAATTCTTTCTTTACAGACTGTCGCAGCTGACGACTTTGCTACCTGTCCGGTCATGTTGAGCACTCATAGTATTTACATTGTGACTCACCTGCAGCCAGGCGAGCATTAGTTTCCCAGGTGTGTTTGAAGTGGGCGCAGTGCAGCAGGTGGTGTCCCTGCAGGAAGCCGTTCAGGGAGCAGAAGATGGCGGCACAGAGGATGGTCTTCAGGGGGACAGGTTGTCCTCTTGTCAGGAAGGCGTAGATAAAACTCCTGAAGAACAGATTCCAGTCACATCTGCTTACACATCATTATTTACCTGTTTGACCTCAGCTCATCACAGACTGCTGCTGCTGCTGTTTACAGCTCGTCGGCCGTGTTCAGGCACGACAGTCTGCGTTTCCTGCATAGATTTGGTCTTTGTGTTTTTGTCTGTTAATTATCTGATGATCTGTGAATGCACTGCTGAAGACGACAGCACCGGTGGATTTGACCTGATGTCCCGTCAGGGTTCTGCTCAGGTGCTGAGCGACGCAGATGACAGACCAGGGTTTTTTCATGATTGTCCTCTGATCATCTTACACAAAGCCCTGAAACGCTCCTTCAATGTAAATGTTCAAAAGAAGTTCAGGATGTCTGGCAGCAAACCAGAAATATTGGTAGAAAGTATTTTAAATAACGTAACGTGTACCTCATATATTCAGATGTTGTAGTAAAACAAGAAGGACCAGATGCACAGGGATCTTATCTCAATAAGTCTCATCACCATTTGGCTTCCAGAGCATCTCTGCAGGGTCATGCAGCAAATATGAGTGGAATGTGGGACGTTTATCAGACTGAACAGCGTTTGCCTTCCTTCTCTTCACCTGGTTCACATCACATGTGTTTATATGCAGAAGTACAGAAATATACTTTTTTACTTCCTAACACTGCCATAGATACTTCTGTAAAAACACATCACTTTCATCTGGCAGCTGAACTCTTTTACTTCAGGTGGAAACTGAGGTGAAGGACAGGTGTGTGTCCCCGCTGCACAACAATACGAGGACACGTGACTGTGCAACAATACAACAATACAATAACAATCTAACCAACTTCACTGACCATCGTTACAGGAAGTAGTTAGTTACAGGTGGTAACTGTGAGGTCGTCAGACAAACTTGTTAGGGTTAGGGTTAGGGTCGCTTAACCTCTGACCTGTGGAAGTAGTGCAGCATGAAGGTGCAGAGCAGCAGCGTCCTCCCGGTTCCGCTCAGCGGCTCCTCGGTCAGAAGCAGCAGCGGAAACACGACGGACGGAACCTCCTGGACGAACCAGGCCAGCCTGGCCGAACAGCGGAGACCCCGGGCGGACGCGTAGCGGCCGTAGTCCGTGTGCTGCCGGGTCTGATGCCACAGGAAGAGCGCCCCCCCGCTGAGCAGGACCCAGCTGAGGACAGAGACAGGAGCCTCCAGACACCGCATCTCCAGGACCAGGGACCAGACTGAGGAGCAGGCGGCGTGAGGGGGTGGTGCGGGCTACAGCACGGTAATAATATCGATTATTACTGATATGAGTATTATTATTATTATTATTATTATTATTATTACAGTTAATAAGAAGATCTTCTTCTGGCGCTGTCTTCTGGCGTCGGAAAACAACTTCTCGATGCACGACGCTGCAGTCGCATCACATTCTGCCCCATTTGTCGCCTCTCATAGTCAACAGGGGGCGCTAGGTGCCTTTTCTACCCCAAGGCAGTTGATCTTAATGATCTGTGCAGTTCACTATTTGTTCACTAACTATCAAACGCACACTCACTGTTTGTGTGTGTGTTTGTATACGTTGGTATTTGTACACATATGTTGTTGTTGTGATCATCATTGATCAGTTATCAGCACTGTATCAATGGATTATCATATAATATTGATAATAAAATGATAATATGATAATGATAATGGCTAATCCATTATTTATCAATGAATATTTATCAATAACAAAGACGCTATGAGAAGTCCTAAACTGATCAGTCAGTTTAGGACCCACACTGTTTGTCAGAATGTGTGTAGTGAACACACACAAGACATAACTGTCAACCCTCGGCAACGTGTCTCCAAAGTCAAAACACGACAAGAGTGCCGCCTGCTGGCCGTGTCGGGTTTAGAGCACCAGTCGAACAGCATGAACCTGCAGATTGTGTTGTGGCAGAAAGAGGTGCATGAAATCAGGAGTCAGACGCAGGGGTCAGATGGTGGGGGGGGCGGCTTTCCCATATCACAAGCGGGGTGTGTGTGTGTGTGTGTGTGTGTTGGGGTTCCCAATATTTGTGTGCGTGTGGTGTTCTTCTCCATTTCCCACTTATTCCAGAAGTTTTCTATAACTTGGTGCACTAGCGCATGTGGCTTTAGTACAGGTCATGATGATGGGTTCCCTTTGAAGTCTCCGAAAGGGCAAAGGTCATTCGGACGGATTTTGTTTGTGTATATTTCTTGGGCCACCGTCCAGGCCTGGTGTTTTTCCAGCTTGCCTACGACCAATGGACTTTCCATCCAATGAGGAGCTATCATCTGCACCTTCTCAGAATAATAATAATAATAATAATAATAATAATAATAATAATAATAATACCGATGATAATAAAATGATCACTCAGACTGATCCAGTTTGTCTCTGAAGGCCTGTAACTACAGTTGGGGATCATTTATGGCCCTGATATCTGTTGACAACACGAGTAAAGTTATTTTCCAAATCTAATTTTTTCCTTTTTTTGGATTATTATCATTATTATTGTTGTTATTTTTAGTTGTTGTTCCTATTAGTACACAACAAACTGGAGGAACCACAGATAAACTGTGGAGAGAGGTGCGCAGGCAGTGCTTGTGTTGGCGCCCCCTGCCGGCAGCCTCCTCCTCCTCCTCGCGGCAGCAGCAGCAGCAGCAGCGGCTCCTCTCTCTCTCTGTTCCCGGAGAAACCGCCTCCATTTTACCGCCGACACCCGGCGCAGGCAGAGGCTCGAGCGGCGGACAGCGGCTGCAGCCCGGCGGCGGTGTGAGGCGGAGAGGCGGTGTGCAGCGGCCTGTGCGGGCGGATGGCGGCGCTGCGGCAGGGCGGCGGATTTGTGAGGATTTACGGGCGGAGATCAGCTGAGTGACGCCGGCGGAGGAGACGAGGAGCCCGGGCCTCGCGCTCTCAGGTGACCGCTTCATTCTACTGTTTATTCTTCTTGTTTATTACGAGGTGGCTTCGTGTCACGTGATGAGCGCGGTGATGAGCGCGGTGATGAGCGGCGGACAGGCCGCAGCTGCAGCCGCACGGCGGCCTCCATCACCGGACATCACCACCCAGCCTCCCTCCGGGCGGGGGGGGGGGGGGGGTATTTATTTTTAGGGGGGGTTATATAATGTCTACGCAGGACACCGTCGACCTGTCAATCATCTGATTTCACCTGCGGCCAGACCCACAGACCCGGTCCCACAGACCCGGTCCCACAGACCCGGTCCCGGTGTCCCGGTCCCGGTTTCCCGGTCCCGGTGTCTGTCTCACCGGACTCAGATTAGGCCTAACCCCCTGACCCCTGACCTTTAACATGTGACCTGCGTATCAGTTATCAGTCAAACCCTGATCGATACATTGACTCAGATCAATGAATCTTATTTTAACAACTAATGACAAATTAATCAGTTTAGAAAAGTCTGGTTTAAACATGTGGAGAGATGTAATCCACACACACACACACACGCACACACACACACACACACACACACACGAGGAACATTCAGTGGAGTTTGAGAAACACTCATGATCTTTCAGCAAGTTACAAGTACATGAACTGTCATACACACACACACACACACTGAGCACACATCAGTCAACACACACACACGCACACACACTGGCCTCTTATCTGTGGCTACACACATGTTATTATCAGATGTTTCTTCACTCGACTAAAACCCTGAGAAGCTCAGAGTTCATGTGTTTCTTCTTCTCGCTCCTCTGGTCTGGTCTGGTCTGGTCTGGTCTGGTCTGGTCTGGTCTGGACCATCCACCATGTTGTGGTGGTCAGCGTGTAGTTCTCCATCCTGACCACTGTCCCTCTGAGAGACCCTCACAGCGACTGGACCAACACAATCCCAGACAACACAAATTCATTTCAAGGTCCAGGACATGTGGTGGGTCACAGGTCTCTCATTTAGAAAGTGTGTGTGTGTGTATGTGCGTGTGCGTGCGTGCGTGCGTGCGTGTGTGTGTGTGTGCGTGCGTGTGTGTGTGCAGCTCTCAGATGAGTCATGCTGCTGCTGCTCAGTGACAACGGGGGGGGGAGGGGGGGACCAGTGGAATATTCCAGATAAAATGATTGCTGGCTCTTACTTCTCTGACCTTCATGATGATGTCATCAGCTGCTGACGATGAGGCCATCACTTGCATTTTGTGACAAAGGTCCCAGCTTAAAACTGGGTCAGGAGATGCAGTGTTGCCGTGGCAACAGGATCAGTAGGTCATGGAGGATCATGCAGGGCATGCTGGGAAATGCAGTCTGCTGTTTTTGAGCCATGTTTGTGTCTGCTTTCTGATTTTCTGCTGATTCTGGATCAGCTGAGTGGAACCAGTCTTCTGTTGTTGAGTGAACAGCAGCAGGACGAACAGACCTGTGGCACTGTGTCCAGCTGGGGGCGCTGGGCTTCCATTCGTAAGGTCACCCCAGCAGTTTTCAAAGCTGAAATTAAACTGAAATGTGTTGATTAATTTTTGGGTTAAACAGAATTCAGATATTAATATTTTCTAAATAAATACAAACGTTGAGAATGTGGAATGACACTATGACCCAACAACTGTTGTTATTACATTTATTCTTATTGTGTATTAATTTGGTTCTAAAAACATTGCCCCTGTTATTATAATAACACCACTTCATTTATTTAATTTCACTACAATAACAGCCAGTTATATGGTGCTTCATCTCTCAGCCATCTTTCTCCATCACTCACCCCCTCCTCACCTTTGGTGAGGCTCTAGTCAAAGTACAAATTTGATTTGAAAAATTCAGCATTGCACCTTTAAAATGCTATGGTGAGTGCCATTGTAGCAGTACGACACAGTGCCATCATGTTTTTTCTGTTGTTTGTAACATGTTTGTGCTTCTAATAAAGTTCTCCTCGTCCATCAGGTTCTCAGTGAGAATGCAGCATTGAGTCTGCTCAGAGTGCTGATTGTTACCATGGCGACATACGGCAGCAGCCAGGCATGTGGAAGTCAGGAGAACTGCTCAGCTCAGAACCAGTCCAAAGATTACTGTTACTCTGCCCGGATCCGCAGCACGGTACTGCAGGGGCTGCCGTTTGGGGGCGTGCCCACCGTGCTGGCCCTCGACTTCATGTGCTTCCTGGTGAGTCCCGCCCCCGCTGCAGGCGCTCAGTCATGTGACATTCAACCTGAAGCAGACATTCACTGAGTGTTGAAGAGTCAGCTTTGTCAGTATGTGTATTATGTTTCTGACTGTGACCTTTGACATCTGACTTACCATAAAGCGTCTAACAGGAAGTCCCCTGTCTTCTTCAGGTGCTGCTCTTTGTCTTTTCAATTTTGCGAAAGGTGGCATGGGACTATGGCCGCTTGGCGCTGGTCACCGACGCCGACAGGTAAACGAATGTTTTCATGTTTCTCTTGTTTGTCCAAGTCTCTGAAGACCTGAAATGTCTCACTCTGTTTGTCCAATAACCCATAAGACCTTTAGACCTTTACTGATTTAGACCTTTAATAATAGAAACAATGACAGTAACATGGGTTCATAGAAAAACCCTCATTAGACAAAGCCACTTTAATGAGTGGGAAAATAAAAAGAAATAAACAATCACATACCGGAGTCCTTTAGTCCTTCAGTCCATCAGTCCATCAGTCCTTCAGTCCATCTGTCCATCAGTCCTTCAGTCCATCAGTCCATCAGTCCATCAGTCCTTCAGTCCTTTAGTCCATCAGTCCTTCAGTCCATCTGTCCTTCAGTCCTTCAGTCCATCAGTCCTTCAGTCCATCAGTCCATCTGTCCATCAGTCCATCAGTCCTTCAGTCCATCTGTCCATCAGTCCTTCAGTCCATCAGTCCTTCAGTCCATCAGTCCTTCAGTCCTTCAGTCCATCAGTCCTTCAGTCCATCTGTCCTTCAGTCCTTCAGTCCATCAGTCCTTCAGTCCATCAGTCCTCTGTCTCAGTGTAAACGTGGATCGTGGATTCACGTGACCACTGTCCGGACCAGGTCCATGCTCTCTGCATTCAGGTCCTTCTGAAGACCTGTTGCTTTGAAAACTGTTTGACAGCCCACCAAAGAAGAATCACAGGTTTTTATTGATGGGGGAAATGTTTGTGTTCCTCTCACGTTGTCGTCCATTAAGTGACCTTTCTCTCTCACAGCAGTGTTTTGTTTTCTGTCTGTTTTTGTCCTGAAGACTGAAGAAGCCTGATAGAGACCTGGAGGAGCAGGAATAGTCTCTGCTTTCTCCACATGTGGTTTGTCCACTAACCTCCTCCTCCTCCTCTTCCTCCTCCTCCTTCTCCTCCTCCTCCTCCTCCTCCTCCTACTCCTCCCCCTCTTCCTCCTCCTCTTCCTCTTCCTCCTCCTCCTCCCCCTCTTCCTCCTCCTTCTCCTCCTCCTCCTCCTCCTCCCCCTCT
>JAFBJQ010000640.1:150392-180061 GCA_016785345.1 Trinectes maculatus
TCCTCCTCCCCCTCTTCCTCCTCCTCCTCCTCCTCCCCCTCCTCTTCTTCTTCTTCTCTCAGTAACAGGGTGCTGCTCTCCAACTGGTGCACTAACACAACTCTCTCATCTTTTCAGTCTGTGTGTGTTTGTTTATTGCGTATGAGGGTCATTTATAGATGGGTGATACACAGAGAGATGCGTGTTTTTGTAATTAGAGTTATTAATAAATAATTACTGTATTTGGTTGTTAAATATATAATAGAAGAATTAATCACAACACTCGTCTCTCTTAGCTCTAAACTGCTAAGTTGAAAGTAATCTGATGTTTGTTGATGCTGTTTGTCTTATGCCACAATAACTGACCAATTAGCTCCGCCCACACTTGCACACATAACATCGTAACACACACACACACACACACACACACACACAGTAAGGAGGCTAAATACTGCTGGTCCTGTTTATTTTGCTAATTGCAGGTTTGCAGGGTTTATTTTAAAACTGGGGTTTTGTTGCAGTGTGGATGAACAGGAAGTCTTAACTTTAATACCTGATGATGCAGGTGGCCGGTTCTGTTTGAAGAAATGATTTGATTGGATGTAATTGATTTTAAGATTGACGGTGATGTTTATAATATTGACAACAGGGCAACAGTCATCCAACAGTCCATACAACACCAAAACTGAGCTCTGTGTGTGTGTGTGTGTGTGTGTGTGTGTGTGTGTGTGTGTGTGTGTGTGCCTGCTTGTTCCACAGTCTTCTTGGGGCCTTCTATTCTATGCGCAGGTTGCAGGTGTTGTTTGGGGGTCTGGGTTTAGACTCAGATGAATATTTGGGCCTTATGAATGAAATAGTATAAATATAGTATATGTAGATCACTCTGATGCTAACAGGTAGAATGCTAACGCTGCTTCACGCTTCTCTCCATCTGAACGTTTATTCAGCCGGAAACGAGATAACTATGAGCCGGTGAAAAGGTAAAATGGCTGTTTGTGTTTGTAGCTCAGTGTCGTACCCTGTGACGTGATTGGCTAGTTAGCAAACCCAACAGATCAGCAGTTTTTCACCGTAGGACAGAAGGAGTTTGATGTTGTGTTTTGGACTCAGATCAGTTTCAGTTTAATTTCTTGAGGTCACAAGGTGGTACAATCCAAGATGGCGGCTGTGCGGGTCAGGGACAGTGAAAACTGTCGTGAAGTGATGGTTCTCTGAATCACTTGTCCTGGTCAATGTCTCTTTGCAGACGTTGTCATTACATCATATCATTTTAATGAACACTGCAGGGTGAAGGTGATGTTGTCGTTAGCTGCCATGAGGTTCATTAGAATAAGCTTCGAACAGTGTGTAGACAGGAAGCTGTTTGTGTTTGTGTGTATTCTACTTCCTCTTTTAGCCCCCTGTGTTTGGTGTTGAAGGCTCTAACATCACAGCACCAGTCAATATTCAGATGGAGAGGTCAAAGGTCAAAGTTTCTATATGCTAACAACTCAAGCTTAGCTGACTCCTCTCTGTCTGTTTCCACAGTGTTGCCTCGGCGATGCACTCAGAAACACCCGACCGCTATGAACGCCTCACCTCTGTCTCCAGCTCAGTGGACTTTGACCAGAGAGACAACGTAAGGACCCACACTGACCTCCTCCTCACCTGCAGGGTTCATTAACCCGACTGTTCAGTCATGTGACACCAGCTGCACACGTACAGGAAGCTGGATGAGACATCTGAAATATACATTTTTAGAAATGAAAACAAACAACAGCAGTGAAATGGATGCAAATACAGAGCACACTAAAAACAACATTTGAAGAGAGAGAGAGAGAACAAACCTCAGAAAGAGAGCGAGTGAGGGATGAAGCTTTGTCAGACTGGTTGTAATGTTAGTGATACAGTAATAGTAACGTCACTACCTACTACAACTACTAAATAATAATAAGTAATAATAACATTAATGATGATAACAACCATAACATTAATACTGGTGGTGTAACAGTGTCAGTGTTCTGTCTGTCTGTCTGTCTGCCTGTCTGTGTACTCCTGTAACAGCTGTGTGTTAGTAACAGACGTCTGCTTCTCTCAGTGACTCTGAGCTCTGTTTACCTGCAGGGCTTCTGCTCATGGCTGACGGCCATCTTCAGAATAAAGTGAGTGTTACCTCCTGACTCAGGATCACGCATCATTTCATAAACTGGTTTTATATCGTTTCTCAAATGTTTTAGATCAGTAAAATGTCCCCTGTGGATCAATATATAGCATGTTCTGTTCTATTCTATTCTATTCTATTCTATTCTATTCTATTCTATTCTATTCTTTTCTTTTCTATTCTAGCCATAACATAATCATAACCACATGATAGGTAGAGAATTGAATCAGTATTATATATATATATATATTATTACTGCTGTGACTGTTACTAAGTGGCAGTAGCCTCTCAGCTCTAATGAAGAAAGTGGCGTTTGCTGTGTCAGTACGATGCTATGACTTCATATCTTTATCAGTCATACAGACGGCTGCTCGCTGTATTTTGCATTGATTGTAGGTTGATGCCCCCTGGTGGCAGAAAGTTCCATGTTGTGTGTTTACATCTTGATGAACTGATTCCTCCTCCTGAAGGGATGAAGAGATCAGGGAGAAGTGCGGGGAGGACGCCGTCCACTACCTCTCCTTCCAGCGTCACATCATTGGCCTGCTGGTGGTAGTTGGAGTCCTCTCTGTCGGCATCGTCCTGCCTGTCAACTTCTCTGGAGACTTACTCGGTAAGAACACCACCAACACAACAACACGCCAACACAACAACACCTGCCTTTACTTCATGACCATCAAGTGTTTGCTGCTATGACTCGGCAGGACTCTGGACTGTAGTCCAGCTCACTCTCATTGCCTTCTCGCCTTGTGTTTTGGTTGATTGTAGTCAGAATTATCAGTATAGATGCTTTCCTGAGCCAAGGAGCACCTGGACCTCCGTCTAAAGAAGGTAACAGGGTCTGTGTTTGCTGTCTGATGGTGGTTTTAGTGCGACCTGGACTCAGTGTGATCAGGATCTGTAGTTCTTTGTTGTCTCCGTGTTTCAGTGGTGTAGTGACTCAGTCAGTAGAGACTTTATCAGTACAGTAGACACTCATGTGGTCCTAACCACAGGAACAAAATCCAGAATATGTGTAGAAGCCTCAGCAGGTAGAGCAGGTCAGACAATAGGTGGGACGTGTCTGGTGCTTCCTTGAAAAGACTTGAGGCCTCCATAGTGCTCAGACGTCAGAATGGACGGCAGCTGCAGGACAACCTCCATCGGATGAGAAAGATCATGTCATGTGACCAGAAGGTCCAGAACAGCTGCTCCACAGATTTGTACAGGATCCATGTTTAGCTCCAAACTGTTTCTCAGTGATAAACTCCTTTTCTTTTTTCTTCCAGAAAACAACGCCTACAGCTTTGGACGCACGACGATAGCCAACCTGCAGTCTGGGTGAGTGTCTGTTGGCTGTGTGGGCTGCTGATTGGCCCATAAGTGGCCATGTGATTAACTAAAGGGACACATTAAGGGCGTTTTCACACAGCGAGTTTGATTATTTGTTGCGCACCAGGCAGTAAAATTGTTACTCTGTAGCATACAGACTGCGGTGTGGTCCGCGTTCACACCTGCTAACAAACCAGAATTGGTCCGATTTACATTTTTGCCTAAAAAAATCCACTCGGGAGAACCGGGGGTGGGGATGGGCGGGCAGGCGAGCCATGGACAGGCGGCAAGGGCCTCTGGCTGGCCATGGCTCACTTGGCCGCCCGCCCCCACCCCCTGTTAGTATTGATACGGGGACAAGGGGAGAAAGAGCCAGCTCCGCCTCTGCCCGCCCCGGGACGATCCCGTGGCCGTTCCATGGGAATTTTTCCACAGTGGGGCTTTCCACTCCGCGTTGCCGGCCAGAGGCTCTCGTCGCCCGGCTTCCCATCCACCCCCACCCATGATGCATTTCGAATGGTTCGCTTGGACCCGAGTTGGTCCAGGTTCGCATTCTCACCAGAGGGACTGCACCAGAGGGACCGCACCAGAGGCTGGCTTCTGGTGCGCAGTCAAGCGAACCGAGACCACCTCTTTTTGGAGGTCTGGGTCCGCTTGTTTTAGTGCGCACACCAATGAAAATGACCCAAACTAAGAGCTTTTGGTACGAATGGACCGTTTGGTGCTGTTGGTGTGAAAGCACCCTAAGACTCCAGTGAAGAGATCCAGACTGTGTTGAGTCTTTGTCAGGAGATAGAAATGTTCAGTATCTAAAAAGTGTTTCCAGTTTCTCCCCACAGATGTTTCCAAAGCAAACGCCTCTGTTTTGAGTTCAGTGATTTAGAAAAAGAAAATTAAAGCAGAAAACTGAATTTAGACTCAGATTAAGACTGAGTCCAGCAGACAGGGTTTCCAGCAGTGTTTAAAATATAATATAATAATGATAATAATAATAATACCTGTATTAAATTAATGAATTTCTGTGTTGTCCAGGACAAACCTGCTGTGGCTCCACACGTCATTTGCCTTCATGTATTTGCTCTTGACCGTCTACAGCATGAGGAGACACACGTCTAAGATGCACTACAAGGAGGACGACCTGGTAGGAAACGCTCAACAAGCGTGACTCAGGTTGACTGCAACTGGTGTGTTAATCCCTGCTTTCTGTTTTCCAGGTGAAACGCACTTTATTCATTAACGGCATCTCTAAATATGCTGAGGAGAATCAGATCAAGCAGCATTTTGAGTGAGTTCACTCAGCTTCTTTCTGGGGTTTTGTTTTTTTCAGATCTGTGTTTTGTTCATGATGAGGACCTGTCTTCTCTGTTATTTTCAGACAGGCATATGAGAACTGCACGGTGCTGGAGGCCCGCATCTGCTACAACGTGGCCAAACTGATGGCTCTGAACGCTGAGAGGTGAGACAGGCTATCAGGGCCCAGTGCATGATGGGATACCACCTCAACACCTGTTGATATAAATCACACATGTAAAGACACATGTAACGCTTGACAAGTAACACGTAAACTATAATCTACTCATGATTTTTCAAATGTAACTAGGGCGAATCAAAGTTACATATTTGTAATCTGATTACATTCAGTCTTCTGGGCCAAACGTCTCGCTGATGATGATGTCGACCATAACAAACCTCCAGATATCCACAGAGAAACTGGAGGCTGCAGAAGAGAAGCTTTCAGTGACAGTTGTCTGTACATCTCTGAGTTCCTGGAGAACATCAGCTGATGTTGCAGTCAGCTGACTCAGTGTTAACAGACTCAGGTCAAACAGTGACTCCATGTGTTTGTGTTTTACAGGAAGAAAACGGAGCGCAGTAAGAAGTTCTTCACCGACCTGATGGCCAAGGAACACGTCCCCACTATGATCAACCCCAAACCCTGTGGACATCTCTGCTGCTGTGCCATCACCGGCTGTGAGGAGGTGAAGCTCCAGAGGCTGTATCCTCGTTCCACACACACACACACACACACACACACACTCATATATATATATGTATGTATATGCTTGACGTATTTCTACCACAGCAGCTGAACTTTGGTCGACAGCTGTCTTGTGACCATTTTCCTGAACATGACCGTACTCCACCTTCGAGACAGTTCCTCTAGTGCCACCTGCAGGCCAACATGTTGGTCATTCTGCCTGTAATGAAACAAGTCCACTTGTCTTGTCTTTCCTGCAGGAGGAGGCAGTCAGTTACTACACCAAAAGAGAGGCCAAGCTGAAGGAGGAGTACAGAAAGGAGAAGGAGAAGGTCCACACCAAACCGCTGGGCATGGCCTTTGTCACTTTTCAGAACGAGGCTATGACCGCCATGTGAGCCGCACCCTGACCCAGGCGCATCTTCACCCCATTTCCTTTGTTTTTATTTGTTTATTATTCATGAACACTGCTTTAACCTGCTTGGTCTCCACAGCATTCTGAAGGACTTCAACGCCTGTCAAGTTCAGGGTTGTCGATGTCATCAGGAACCACGTTCCTCTCAGTTCAGTGAGGCTCTTCATGTCCACAACTGGAGTGTTTCATATGCACCTGACCCACAGAACGTCCGCTGGTAGGTCCACAAACTCCACCTGCCTAAGACCAGAGCAAGCAAACGGGCCTTCTCAGACCAGCTGATGCTGTGTGCTGGTTTGTTTCTGTAGGGAGCACTTGTCGCTGGGTGGGATCTCCTGGTGGATCCGCTGCTTCATCATCAACTGCATTCTCTTCATTCTGCTCTTCTTCCTTACCACTCCCGCCATCATCATCTCCACCATGGATAAGTTCAACGTTACCAAGCCTGTGGAATATCTCAATGTAAGAACCCACAGGCTGAGCAGGTCTTCAGTACGATGGGATCATTCATCATCAGTCCTCTGACTCTCTGACCTTCTGACCTTCTGCTGCTTCCTGCTTTCTGTGCCTTTGTTGATTGTTTTGTACAGAATCCCATCGTGACTCAGTTCTTCCCAACTTTGCTTCTCTGGGCTTTCTCTGCTCTGCTGCCGACCATTGTCTATTACTCTGCCTTCTTCGAGGCTCACTGGACCAGGTAACTCTTCTGTCTCCTCTTCATCAGTACCACCACAAACATGGTGTCAGTAGTGCCATGGTTATCACAGACGTCATGTCAGGACACGTCTAAGATAATGTCCACTGAGACAAGTCCAGGTCGGGTGTTGTGTCGGACTTGTCCCGTTAAAATGTCAGATTATCTGAGAGGGGTCAGAGGTCAGGTCAGTGTCTGAAACATGTTTAAAATAAGGTTTAATCGTGTCTGTTTACATAAATAAGATCAAGTCTCTGTTTTCTAGTCATGAAAGGCAAGTAAACCTCAGTCTGACCCCTGACCTGAGCATTTGTGTGTTTCTGCAGGTCTGGAGAAAACAGGACCACGATGCACAAATGCTACACCTTTCTGATCTTCATGGTGCTGCTGCTGCCATCTCTTGGACTCAGCAGGTGATACAGTCTGCTCTGTCTTTGTAAACGTCTGGAATGAACTGTGACCTCTGCTGTTCTAACAATAATGTCTGTCTTTTTTTTAGTTTGGATGTTTTCTTCCGCTGGCTCTTTGATAGAAAATTCCTGGCTGATGCTAAAGTCAGGTTTGAGTAAGTCATCATCTGTTCTGTTACAGTGTGTTATAGTGTGTTATAGTGTGTTATAGTGCGTTATAGTGCGTTATAGTGTGTTATAGTGCGTTATAGTGCGTTATAGTGCGTTATAGTGCGTTATAGTGCGTTATAGTGTGTTATAGTGTGTTATAGTGTGTTATAGTGCGTTATAGTGCGTTGTAGTGTGTTATAGTGTGTTATAGTGTGTTGTAGTGTGTCAGTCACACTCGCCGTCACACCGACAGTCAGCTTACTTCAGATAATGTGCTCAAACCATGAGACCTTCTTGCTGTGAGGCACAAGTAATAACTACTGCAGAACCATGGCACCAGTTTGCATTTGGAAGCATTGACCTATTAAAATAAATTTTTAATTTCCAGTTCTTAATGAAATATTCAAAGTTACATTTAATTTTTTGTTAAAATGTCGAATTACTGCCAAAACGACAACTTACAATCTTTTTTAATCCATTTTCTATGTAAGAAATTCACAGTAAGTTTCTAGTGAGATTATAGAACATTCTGCATTGAAATCATTTGCGTTGGTAAATGTATCTGTATCTTTTCCCGGTCTGTATTGTACATATAACAAATCATCTGTAACTGATCAGATCGCTTTAAGGGATGTTTGGCTTTAAGGGCATTTCTCTCTTCAGGTGCGTCTTCTTACCAGATAACGGAGCATTCTTTGTCAACTACGTCATTGCCTCTGCGTTCATTGGGAATGCCATGGACCTGCTGAGGATCCCCGGCCTTCTCATGTATATGATTCGGCTGTGCCTGGCTCGCTCTGCTGCTGATCGCCGCAATGTCAAGAGGGTGAGGACAGACACGGCTGTGATCAGTTTGTCAACACGTCCATTATTATCTGTGTGTGGACTTCACACTGAAGAAATCATCATGTGTTGTCTTTTCAGCACCAAGCCTACGAGTTCCAGTTTGGAGCAGCCTATGCCTGGATGATGAACGTCTTCACGGTGGTGATGGCTTATAGCATCACCTGCCCCATCATTGTCCCCTTTGGTAAGTCTGTAACAGCATGAGTAACATCATGTAGCTGAAGTACTGAGAAGAATACTCTCAGTACTTCGGTTCAATTTAACTCAAGTCACAGTCTCAACAAGGTAATCTCTTATTGGTCCTTCATGACAAGTCCAGTACACGTTATCTCGTTATTATTTGTCAAATTAGGTGAACAAAAAACCCCAGATGATTCCATATTATTAATTTGCGGCCACGTGTTAAAGCCATGTCACCAGACAGGCTCTGTAAATTGAGATTTGCCAACATGTGACAAAACAATCAGGGGAAACCACTGTGTCGCAGGTCTGATGTACATGCTGCTGAAACACCTGGTGGACCGATACAACATGTACTATGCCTACCTACCTTCCAAACTGGACAAGAAGATCCACTCTGGAGCTGTCACCCAGGTGGTGGCTGCACCCATCCTGTGTCTCTTCTGGCTCTTCTTCTTCTCCACCGTACGCACAGGTAACCATCGAGCCGCGCCATTTTATCTTTCATATTGATTAGGGTCCTTTGAATTATTTTGTCCAGTAAAAGAAAGACATCATGTTATGAACAACAGATATGACTGGTAGCTAAATGCCCATTCATGCATGTGTGACAGGCTTCAAGACGCTGATCTCCATGTTTACTCTGGTGGTGCTGATTGTCACCATCGTGGTCTGTTTGTCCCACGTGTGTTTCGGACACTTTAAGTATCTGAGTGCTCACAACTACAAGGTACACAAGCTGTTTCATTACAGGTTCTGAAAACTCTGCATCTTCTCTCAGTTCACTGTCTCAGTCTCTTTGTCTCAGATTGACACCAAGGAAAATGACGCAGACACCGTTGAGAATGGACGCCCAGCTCGTCCGTCGTCTTCGCCCTCCACCAAGTCTCAGGTGAGTTGATCCGACTGACTTATAATCTCAGTGTATAGTTTATTTAATGAGAGCGGGTCAGTTCTTGAGCCTGTTTGCTGAGAGATGTGAGAGAAAGGAGCCGTACTATGAGGAATTTAAACTCTGTTTTAACACCTGTTGCTCAGTTTCACCTGAACCTTGTCCAAATCACATTTAGTTTTTACCAGAGCAGAATTCTGATTCTGACTTTGACCAGATCTTTTCTCTCTGTTGCTACATTTATCAAAGATACATTTCAGTCAGTGTTAAATAAAGTGTGAGAATCGATCCTGGGTCTGTTCATGATGCAGGAGCTAATGATGATGAACTGTCATAGACTATGAACCTCCCTCTGATGGTTAAACCTTGTTTGTTCTGCGTCTGTGTGGTCCAGAAGCAGCAGCAGCAGCAGCAGCAGCAGATGTACATCGCCCAGGTTCTCCAGGACCCAAACTCAGATGATCCCAGAGGAGGCAGTGGAGAGGAGGACCGTGGGTCATCTCAGGATGAGGAGATGCTAAATGGAAGGAACAGTATAAATGAGGCGGATTTCCAGTCAGGGGAGGACAGTCTGATCGCCAACGAGGTTCACCAGTAGCTGGGGTCGGAACCCGAGAGAACGGGCAGAGCTAATTTACTGTCCATCCCCAGACAACAGTGGGAGAATTAGTCGGAATGGAGGATCATTAAACACACAGATATACAAATAGACTGACAGTTAGCTCCACCCCCTCCACGCTCAAAGACTCGACCCTGACGTTTGATGTTGGCATCTGGATCACCGACACCTTGTCCATCTGTGGAAACCCGATGGACATTAAACTGTTCCACAAGAAGATACGAAGATACTACGCATAACCACAAAGCCAAACGTTTGTGTTTTTTCTTTTTTTCGGGGAATGCTGGACAGGGTTTAAAGTTTAGTGCCTGGGCTTGGTTTTGTTTGTTTGTACTCGTGACCTAAATCCATATCCCACTGCAGGAGAACAGAATCGGATCCAGTTGTCAAAGCCGAGGCTGTTGCTGTGTTTTTCCTTGGCCTCGCCAAGGCCTCGCCAAGCTCCCATAGTAGTAGAGGCCTTACTGATATTGCAGTCGTTTTCCTCTCCTCATATTCTTCCCTCCCTTCGTGTGGAACCCATCAGTTGTGAATTGTGCCGATGCATTCAACACATAACCTGAAGGCTTTGGATTTTTTTGTTCTGCTAAGCTTTTGTTACATTTTGTTAAAATTGATATTTGGATGGAAGATGTTGCCTTCTTTGGACAACGTCATCCAACACTGTATCATACTGGCCAATGAACTCGCCATCCCTCACTCCATTCCAATCTAAGCAACGCACCGCACCCTTCTGCCTGCTGGAGGAAGGTTTTCAGCTCTCTGCTTCAGTCAAGGAAGCAGAGTTTTGATTTCACCTGAACGACCTTAAACCATAACTGGAAAAGGGGATGGGGAGGTTTAGCAATCAAACATTTGAATTGACTGTAGAAGGTTTGAAGAGGGCCCTGTCCAGAGGTAGTTGATTCCCTTGAGTTCAGGTAGATACAGAAGAGCAAGCTTATCCACTGGACAGTCGACCACCAACGACTGAAGTTGTCAGGACTCCCAAGGGGAGGAAGAAAATTGTATTTTCAATTGTGCACTGTCTCTGTTTGTGTGAGTGTGTGTGTGTCCAATAGATTATGTATAACAACCTGCATCATGGCCAGTAATATCACCAGGCAGCCAAACAGCGCTACAGTGGGATCACATGTCTCCAGTGTCAGTGTCAGACCATCTGTCAGTCGAGTGTAGACGTGAAATGAAACGTTTCCCTTCACTCAGATGTTTCCCTTTAGAAAGAATAGGAATCACGTTGAACTGTCCCATCCTCTAATTAATCCCAATTATCCCTATTTACTAGAATAGTGCTTCAGGTCAAATCTGAAATGTTCAACAGGCTGAAAAGAGGGAAAACACAGCTGAAGCTAACTAACGAAACAAACATTAGCTACATGTAGCTCCAGACGTTTGTTAAAATATGTTAGCGCACACGATGTCTCTTAATTTTATGATTATGATTGGCGAAATGACAGAAGAAGACACAACAGGGATATGACAGGGTGTGAAAGATGTGAAGTTGCATTATGGGAAGTGTTTTTTTCTATTTGAATAGTTTGTGTGCATCAAACGCTGTGTGAAAGACATTGTATATGACTGCTGTGATGTCCTCACACAAGGTCCATCTTTCTGCTGTCACCAGTAAAAAGTGATAATTGATTTGCAAACTATAATTATATAATTCATTACATATAAATAAATGTTTTTTTACTACATGTACATGTAGATAAAAAGCACTCGTGACATTGACATGGTGGGGCAGCGTGTCCTCCTGCCATGTCAACAGGAGAGATGATGCTGCTTCATTAGGCTGTGAGGGAACACATGGCCACAGGAACGTAACACACTCAAGTGCAGAAAAGGAAATAGTCTCAGGTTGTTTGTTTTCTTACAGTAATGTTTACATCAGTTCTCGTTGCTCATTTTAATTCTTCTCACGTTACTTTGCTGTGTGTGTGTGTGTGTGTGTGTGTGTCAGAGGACACAGAGCTGGAGAATGATGAAAGCTATGGCCACCAGTAGGTTGGATTGAGTTGGTGGCTACTTACTGGAGAACCTGCAGGATTTGTGGTCAGATGATGTTGAGATATTTTAGTTTCCTCTTCACTTCCAGCCAGGAGCCAGATACTTGACACTCCACCCACATATGTATGCACGTCAGTATGAAACTGAAACAGCATCTGAGATTAGAGTCTGAGATGGAACATGGTATCTCCTGAGCTCTCGACAGAATGTTGTTACAAGTTGTTACTGAGTCTGACTAAAATGTTTCATTTGAGTCCAATCATCTTGCCTCAAACGTTTTTGTTGCACTTTCTTGTTTTAGCGTCACAGAGGAGGATTTAGGGTTTGAAGAAAATCGGAAAGTCTTCCTATCACTTCAGTGTTCGTTGAGGTTTAGATTGATGTTCCAGTGATTAGATGTTTAAACCCCTCTCATACAGGAGAACACACACTGTGGTCCAAAGCTCTACTGTGGTCCAAAGAGTGGTAGAGCTTGGTAGTCACATGACCTGAGATTTTGAAATCTATTGGATTCTTGACATTAAGGTTCATACATTAAAATACAACAGCAATTTCTTAAAGGTTGGATATGACAGGTGTCTTTGCTGCAAGTCTTTTGGCAGCAGCAGGTGGTGATGGTCGAGGTTCTTCAGCCATTGTTGTTGTTGAAAAACCAGAGGATGTAACACGACCTCGTACAGCAGACAGGATGAGCCTGTTAGCATGCTAAACACAATAAACACAACCCTAATGCTGAAGTTAGTTTGTTAGCAACGGCATTTGTGACAGCTGGGTCATTCAGGGTCATTCTGATTTGGCCTGGTTCTTTGGTTACGAGCTGCTGTGTTCACTGACACCTGGGGGTTTTCAGAAGTGAAAAAAGAAGACTGATATTTTTGTAACCTGTTGACTGAAGTATTTGATATTGAACACGTGTTCAGAACATGTTGACAGCTGTGACAGTGTACTGTGTAACTAAAGTTTTTAATAATTGGACACTGCTCTTTGCTTTTCATATTTTTTTAAATTGTTGCTGAATTTACTTACGTTTTGAAAAAGAGAATGTGAACTAAGAGAGTGTCGCGTCAGCTAGAAGCTGCTTTACCTGACAAACATGTACAAATGCGTGTAAATAGGAACTGCACTGTTGTCCTCAGAGACAAACACGACTCAGTGTCTAATCTCACTCATTCCTATCATCACCTGCTCCATTTCATGTGTTTAATTTATTGCTGTGACACTATTTATTTTTACTTTGGTTTTTCAGGTTGTATATACAGTGAAACATTTGTCCTATTTATGTTACTTGACCAATAAAAATGGCTTCATCCTCTTCTGTTTTCTTGTTAACATTGACCACACACAGGGCGATTGACCTTCACACCATCACCCTTCATCTCTTCAGAGACCTCACGTCTGATTTAACTGAATTTAAATTTGTACTTTTTCAGTTATAGATTCAAACTTAACATAAACATTCAGCATCGTATCTGTTTACTTTTACACGGCCAGCCAATCAGGGCGAAGGCACCCGGGTCATGTGACTTCCAGCGCCGTCATACATTCAAGTAAACGAACGGAAGAAGAGTAAATGTTAATGTAAATGTAAATGTCCTCAGTTGTAATGTAATATTTGTGTTTATAATCACAGAGATCGAGAAGCAGCCACAAGGTGGCGCCAACGATGCTCACAGGTCGAAGATAGAGGAAGTAGTAGGGCGGAGCTCAGGCCTACGTCACAAAGCAGCGCCGGTCAGTCTGTTAGCAGCTACAGCTAACGTGATGTCTACAGCGTCCAAGGTGGTGCTCGCGCTCTCCGTGGCTCTGACTCTGGGCACCGTGGCTGCCGTTCACCTCACACAGGCCTGGGACCGACAGGTACACGCAGCCGGACCGAGCCGAGCCGGGCCGGGCCGGACCGAGCCGGTCTAACCGGAGCTCACTGGACCTTCACGGGCCGTTTCAAAGTCGACCCCTGCGGGGTTCGCGGTTCCACGGACGCGCTACAGCCGGTGACGTTTGCGGACCGAATTCAGTCCGGTGACTTTTACCGAACAAACCCAAAACGGTACCGTCAGGATAAACAGCGTAGCCACATCCGGTACGGACCTTTCAAAATAGAAGCTCGGATCCAAGTTTTGTACAGATATGTGAAGCAGCTGCTCGTACATGTTGTGCAACACAGACCATAATATTACTGTTAAAGAGACAGGACTTCTGATAGACCCGGGTATTAACGAAGCACCGGGTCGGTTACGTGTTACTGACCAGTAACCCGATCAGTAATCTGACCGGATTACTGACCGGATTACTGACCAGTAACCCGATCAGTAATCTGACCGGATTACTGACCAGTGACAGCGGGTTGAACTTCGACCTAGTTGAAGTTCGACCGCTCAGTGTTACTTTATTTTGAAGGGGAGTGGTGTGTGTCCTGCTCTGTGTGAAACCGAACCTTTCGTCACGTGACGTCTGCTGTGTTGAGCTCTTCATGTGGTGATGTGGAGCTGCAGGTTCGACGCTGTGGGAATAAACCGGAAACAGTGACAGGTGGACTCTGATGTGTCGTCTCCTTGTCCTGCAGCGCCTCCACCAGGGTGTAGTCAGGGATCTGGAGCGGTGGGAGAGGAAGAAGGAGAATCTGAGGAGGTTGGAGGAGCAGAAGATCCTGACCAGACACCTGGAGGAGGAGAGAGAACGCAGAGGAACAGAGCTCCACCCACAGGACCACTGAGGGAGGTCAGCACTGACGCACCTGCCACATAGTCATTCACATTCACAGATCAGAGTGTCACAGGGTGTAACATCCCCTGACCTCTGACCTACGAACATCACAGTGAGGGATGCTTCTCTGTGACATCCCGCATGTACACAACACATCAACACAATAACTAAACATAAAGAGAGAGCGATAGAAGGCAAAGAGCTAAAACTGGTTGTTATGTTCAGAATGATATCATTGACGTGGTGTTAATTATATATATTTATGTAAATAATAAATATGACAATATGAATATAAATATAAATATGGATCCAGCAGCTCTGGATCATATTCCATATCCTCTGGACATATGTACATATGCATTCTGCTTCTATGGATTTTCTGTACCAGAAGTACAGTAAGCCTGCACTTTGAGAGCAGAGTGTTTTTGTAGGATCATATGTAGCTTTAGGGTCTTTGATTTATGTTGGTGTCGTCACATTTAGAGCTTTATATTATATATAATGAAGACAGGACAGATATGATCTCTTGTTGTGTCAGTCTCTGTTTGACTGTGCCTCTCTTCACTTGTCCAGGTGTAGCTCTGTGTACCAGGGGCTCAGTGATGGACAGCAGCAGTGAGCCTCTCGGGGGCGCTGAAGATGAGGCGGTCTGCACGTCAGCCTCTGAGGGTCTGGAGGAGGGGGAGGTGGAGGGTGAGACTCTGTTGATTGTGGAGTCAGAAGATCAGGGCTCAGTGGATCTGTCACATGATCAGAGTGGCGACTCCCTGACCAGTGACGTGGGAGAGGAGGCGGACGGAGGCTGGGCTTGTGAGGACATGTCCTTCTACTGTGACCGCTGCCACAAGTGGACACCTGCAGGTAAGACAGCCAATTAGAGCACAGTCAGACTGGACAAAACACAAAGTGTACACAACCTGTCACACCCGTTGTCCGGGCAACAGATCACCAGCTAATCACAGGGCATCATCCAAAAAAAAAAAACCCAACCAGTTACACTCACATTACACGTTACGTCACGTTACAGTCACTGAGTCAGTTTAGCGTCTGGAACACTGCATGTAACCTGCACAGACACAGGAGAACATGGAACACAGAACGACCCCAGCTGAACAGAACCAGGAGTCAAACCAAAGAGAGAAGCACCTTGCCTCCCGAGGAACAAACAGATAAGCACAGATAAAATAAAAGCAAACAACAAAAATATAAGCTAGACACAGATAACAAAACACAAACACACACCTTAAGTGGAAGTGAGTTGATCCTCAGAATCCAGATCCAGATATTTGTTCTGGACCTGAGCTCTGTAGACAACCACAGAGAAATACACAACAAGCATAAATAATCATAGCAGTTTTGTTCAATAACATGGCTTATTGATTGGTTAATGAAACTGTGTCTTCAGCTCAGCTCCATGGTGAACAGCCCAGCTACCTGAAGGGAGACAACTTCTTCAAATTCATATGCTCCGACTGCTCCGAGGACGGCAAGGAGAGCTTCGAGAGGATGAGACTCACCTGGCAGCAGGTACGTACCCGCTGCTGACAGGCAAACACCTCTGTTTGACACATCTGAGTGAAACATCACCACTGGATTCACTCAGACAGTAAAAACCTGACAGTGCTGTGGTTGTACAGAGTAAACGTTAAGATGGCAGACATGTCTGTAGGTCAGTTTTATTCAAAACATTTTGAAACCAAGAGGAAGACATGGTGGTTTATTATTGACTGTGATTTGTCTGTGCTGTGTTTGTGCCAGGTGGTGATGTTGGCCATGTACAATCTGTCTCTGGAGGGGACAGGTCGTCAGGGTTACTTCAGGTGGAAGGAGGACATATGTGCTTTCATTGGCCGACACTGGAACTTCCTGTTGGGAACGAGGTCACTCTTTACATCGCCTTGTTTTTCTTCTACATTGAATTTGCTCTTTAGATACAGGATTATGTGTTTGTTTTTAAAGATGTGTACCTTTTTATTTTCATTATAACAGAATATGTTCATTTACTTGCTTCTTGGTCTTGTTTCTACATTGTTTCTAGTGGTTATTAGCTGTGAAGCATGTTAGCAGGAGCAGCCCGGCGGCTGTGGCGTGGTGGTTGCTCTGCTGCTCTTGATGAGTCGGAGAGATGATGAGTTTTTGACCTGTTGACTGTCTCTCTGCAGGAAGAAGACATCGACGTGGTGGAGCACAGTGGCCGGCTGCCTGTCGGTTGGTAGTCCAACTTTCTTCCGCTCTGGAGCTCAAGAGTTCGGAGAGCCCGGCTGGTGGAAGCTGGTCCAGAATAGACCACCCACCCTGAGACCAGAGGTGGACAAAAACACCACCAAGACTAAAGGTATCCTCTACCAGGATCTCTCTGAGCACAGGCTCCACCCCCCGCAAGTCAACGAAGAATAGTGAAGACAATATTTTGTTGTTTCTCTGCAGCCTCCAAACCTGCCATTGACCCAATCATCACAGTAGAAGGTCTGAGGAAACGAGGAGCCCGAAACCCTGTGGAGAATGCCATGCAGCTGAAGGAGAAGCGTTCTCGGACGCAGGAGGCCAAGGACATTCGAAGGGCTCAGAAGGAAGCTGTGGGAGGATATGCTGACCGCAGTGCCTCCTCTACACCCGTCAAGTTGGGTGGAGGTCGCAGTGGCAGCACCGGACGCCGGCCTGATCTCATCCTGGAAAAAGGTGAGGTTATTGATTTCTCCTCCCTCAGCTCTTCAGACCGAACACCGCTCACCAGCCCGTCGCCGTCACCTTCACCTGACTTCTCCGCTCCGGGGACGCCAGCGTCTCACTCAGCTACACCCAGCCTGTTGTCAGAGGCAGACCTCATCCCTGATGCTATGCCTCCACAGGCACTCTTCCATGGTGAGTCAGCTTCTGAGTGGTCCAGGTGTTTTAATCTGGGTGTGTACTTTAGGGCTGCAACGATTAGTCGCCGTCGTCGTCGTCGTCGACTATTAAATATCGTCAACAAGAAATTTTGTCGTCGTCTAGTCGAATATTATTTTAAGCAGCATGATGAACGCCATTCAATTCATTAGAATACATGCAAATAAAGTTGCAATGCGCCACCGGAAAAGTAAGGGGCAATAGCCTGCACCACCTGCGTCCATATTGAACTAAACACTGAAGAAGTTCAATAGCAAAGTCGATGCAGTAGCAACGATGGCTGAAGCAGAGGCGCATAGTGATGTTAGCGTGAGAACGTAGCAAATAAATAATCGATAATCGTTGACTAATCGAAAAATTAGATTATAGATTAGTCGACTACAAAAATAATCATTAGTTGCAGCCCTAGTGTACTTGTAGTGATGACATGTCCTTTGTCCCCCAGATGATGAGGAGATAGAGACAGAGGGGATGATTGATCCAGGGATGGAGTACATTCCTCCTCCCAACACCAGCCTTGTGGCTCGGAAGAAGCTCCATGGAGCACCACCTCACATGAAATGTGAGGCAGAGAGTGAGGACGATGAAGCGCGTGAGCACGAGGAAGACTTTGAAGAGCCGGTCGGACAAAGGGAAGGTCCGCCTGTCTCCGGGGGGCGCTGTGTTGGTGGATCTGAGCGGAGGAGGATATCTCATCCACAGAAAGCAGACAGATCTGACCACACCTCCCAGAATCCCTGTTACACCTTCCTCACTCTCTACGAGGAGAAGATGCTGCTACGCCGGCTGGATGCCTGCCCACTTGCCCTGGCCGTCACCCCGCAGGCCAAACGCCTCCACAGGAAACTGATGATTCGCCAGGCGAAGAGGCAGAGAGGGCTCCCCCTGCTGGACATTGACAGGGCCGTCAGCGCCACCATCAGTCTGGTTGGAGGGATCTATGGTGCCCAGGAGGCAGGGACACTGATGGAAGGTGGCATCTTAGGGAAATACTGCACCAACAGCCAGGAGCTCCGTATTCTTGATCGCTTTCAGGTATCTATACTCTTCACCTTGTCTCACTCACTCAGGCTGCCTCTCTGACAGGTCCACTTGATAGGTCAGAGTTCAGGAAGTAGTATGACTTCTGGACAAGCTTCATTAGGTCTGCTCCTGGAATCATGATTTATGATGGGAGTTGGACGGCTGCTGTGTTGTTGGACACTCGCGAAATATTTCTTATTACAGAATCTAAGAAGATTTAAGACACATGAAGTAGTGACATTCGTCTGAGTGGATCACTATAGTGTTAAAGGGAAACACGGCCACGACGCTTAACATTAAGAGCAGTGGGGAAACATGGGGATTTATATTATATTTTATATTCAAAACTGTGAATGTCAACGGATGGAGTTGGTAAAACCTGAAGGCCACTGAGAGGACGCTGATCTAAACCTTATGTGACTGTGTTAATGTGCAGACTAACCTTCATGGCAGACGGGGGGTCCAGCAGCAGTCCATGACCTTCTGGCATCGTCTAATGGGAGCAGAAGGCAGCTTGGACCAGAGCATAAAGAGTCCGTACACCTCCCGCATTCTGAAACCCTACATCAGGTAAAGAGTGCCCTGAAACCTTCAGTCCAGGAGAGATGGTTTCAGGACACGAGGACTGGTGGTACAGTCCTTGTAGTCTTGCTCTGTTATTGTTGTGTTATTGTGTTGACGTGTTGTTTACATGCAGCATCCATTACATTTGACTTTAGTTGTCGTCTTATTAAATGATTGGCAGGAGCACAGCAGCAGCATTTAACTGTGGTTGTGTCTTAGGAGGGATTATGAGAGTCGTCCAGTGAAGCTGAGGTTGCTGGCGGAGATCAGAGCGCACCCTCACAGAACTGAGCCCGGCTGGGTCCCTCAGCCCGAGGCCCCAATAGACTACTGCTACGTCCGGCCAAACCACATCCCCTCTGTAAATGCCATGTGTCATGACGGCTTCTGGCCAGGTAGCAGATGCATCCTTTTACTTACACGTCCTGATCCTGACTCTTCCATTCTGGTCCCACAGTTGTTTACCATCACCATCTTCTTTCAGGCGTGGACTTGTCTGAGTGTCTGCAGTACCCAGACTTTAGCGTTGTTGTCCTCTATAAGAAAGTAGTGGTCGGCTTTGGTTTCATGGTGCCGGATGTGAAATATAATGAGGCCTACATCTCCTTCCTGTTGGTCCACCCTGAATGGAGGAGAGCTGGCATCGGCACCTTCATGATCTACCATCTCATCCAGGTGAGGTCCTGCAGGTCAGGTTGTCCATCAGGGAGCAGTGTTTATCAAAACACAAACTCAATGACGCCAGTTTCTTACTGGTCAGAAGTGAATCCCCCTGCCTCGTGTTTTGTTACATATTTGTGATGTCATTGTGTTTCAGACGTGTATGGGTAAAGATGTGACGCTGCATGTGTCAGCGAGTAATCCTGCCATGCTGCTGTACCAGAAGTTTGGCTTCAAAGCTGAGGAGTACATTCTGGACTTCTATGATAAATACTACCCTGTGGACAGCACAGAGTGTCGCCACGCCTTCCTGCTTCGACTGAGACGCTGAAGTGACATCACGTTGTGTTCATCTCACTTTCAAATGAACAAAAGTCCTGTCCAGCAGCGATGTGGTCAGTGAGCCGGTCCAACCATGCTGATCAGGGAGATCTGACATTTGTGAAAGTGAAAGTGTCACGTAGGTTACAGCCAATCAGGATAAAGACTATAAAGATGATTTTTGTCTTCATGAATGTCTTGACTTTGGTTTAGATGTGTTTTTATGTTCATGTTAAATAATTGTGAGTCACAGTGAAAGACAAATGCAGCATTTTAAAATGTAGGTTCCATGGACAGTCAAATATTTTCAGTCATAAGACACATTTGGCAGTTTGTCCCTCAGTGGGGGGGGGGGTCCTTGAGATGTGATGCTGTCCCCCTCTACAGTAAAAAGGAAGTAACAGCCACTGTCTAATTTTAAAATTCGACATGAAAATAAAAGGATGCGACAGATGTGACAGAGGCTGTGTTTACTGACATGGCATCGACTTCAGGGTCTCAAACATCACTGATTCTTCAGTGGTCAAATTAACACCCAAACAAAGTTTCCAGATATGAAAGTGAAATCTAACATTAATAACATAATATGGAATATTGAACAGTCCTTGATCAGTGTACACACGTCTATTTAAAGTACAGTCAGAACACAGTGAACCTGGTCCCTTCACGTTCACCACGTTCAGCCCAGTCAGAAAACATCCAGGTTCAGCCTTGGTTTTCCCACTTTGCCCAGTAACTCCCGTCCGGTGCGAGCAGCCAACAGAGACACCATGTCATTACAGCCTGAGCTGACTGCCACATCGTACGCCGTCTGACCAGCAGCGTTTCTCCGCCTCCAGCTGGCCCCGCAGCTGAGGAACCAGGTGTGACAGCAATGGTTTACCAGGGGCCTGCTCCATAAAGCAGGATGACCAAATAAACCAGGTTTATTTCGTTAGTCTGGCTTATTTTCCAGTGGATCCGGTTCCATAAAGCAAGCTCAGCCTAGTTCACACTCAGTTACCACGACAACTTATGCTGGCAAACTAGCCTGGTCTGGACCAGGCTAAATGTCAGACATAGCCTGAGTCGCCGCTTAATGGAGTAATGAAGTCATATAATATAATGAAGTCATATAATCATATATTTTCTTTCAGATAAGTGTCACTGTTAAGCGGCGACTCGGGCTAAGCCTGACATTTAGCCTGGTCCAGACCAGGCTAGTTTGCCAGCATAAGTTGCCGTGGTAACTGAGTGTGAACTAGGCTGAGCTTGCTTCATGGAACCGGATCCACTGGAAAATAAGCCAGACTAACGAAATAAGCCTGGCTTATCTGGTAATCCTGTTTTATGGAACAGGCCCCTGACCAGCTGTGGTGTGACCTTTGACCTTTACACTGTTTACTGTTTGAAAGCCAGTGGGGTGTGTGTGTGTATGTACAGGTTTATCTTACCTGAGCAGGACCTCAGCAGACCGCAGAGCCTCTGAGCCCAGAGCTGCAGCTTCATGCAGAGCTGTGTTCTTCATCCTGAGGAAGAAGAGGCTCATCACATCAACACATGGGAAACACTCCGCCCACTCTGCTGTGATGTCCAGCAGTTAATGTCCTTCATGTTTACATCTGATTAACTGATTCAAACGAGTGGACATTTGTTAAGTAAACTTAAGATGGGGACAAACTGATTGGTCAACATCTTGGGCTCTGTTATCTTTATCTGACTGAGGGGATGAACAATGAAAACAGGTGTCCTGATCCTTTATGTCCATGTGCTCCAGTGTATCATCACGTGACAGACTGAGGATGTGATCTTACTGTCCAGACTGCTGATCCACATCAGCTCCACTCTGCACCAAAACAGGAAGTACGTCACTGTGACCATTTATCACTGCAACTGCCAGCGCATGTCGGCTGTCATTGCCGCAGCAGGAGGGGTCTGCCCCCTGGTGGCCAACAAACAAACAGCAGGACAGCATTTGTCATTCCTCAAGCTTTGTGCAGCACATTGTGTTGCCACCTGGACCAAAATGTGCCACGTGAATAAAGTTCTGCTTGTTTGGCTGCAGATACTGACACCTGATCAAGGAGCTGCTGGATAACGCTGATCTGACCTCGACCTGGAACCAGCTCCTTCAGCAGCTGGACATCCTTCATCTGCAATCAACCATTCACAGAAGAGCGTTCATTAGTGACGCAGCAGGAAGTCAGACAGCAGGAGAGGTGTGCTTCACGACAGGTAACTCACATCAGGCCAAGACAACTCGCTGTCATTGCTACATGCAGATACAGCCCCCCCTGTTCACAGGTTCTTACCATGGGTTTGGGGGTGGGGTTTGGTTTGTGGGCTTTCATCAGACTGGTGGTTTGATAAAATCCTGCAGGACACAAACAAAACCAGGGTTGATGTGGGGGTGTGAGGTTATTAAACCGTTTGGTGTGCTATCATGATAAATTACAAAAATATGACGACATTATCAGTAACAACAGCAAAATCCACATCCACTGACCAGTGTGAGGATTGATTTATATTATACATATATATAACATATATATGTCATATATATGTCATATATATGACATATATATGTCATATATATGACAGGTAAGGGCTGCAGGTTGTTATGAATAATAAAGGTACAGATGTGCTGCTGTTGAGGGCAGCTCTTACTGAGATTGCTGCTTTTGGGCAGTGTCTCTGTAACGCTGCTCAGACTCTCAGTTTGTCCTGCCAGAGTTTGTCCTGCTGGTTCCACTCTGTCCCCTGCTGAATCTGCAGCACCACCTAGAGGACACACCTGAAACAAACTCACCTGTCACGTTAACTTCATTCAGTGAGAGGCAGAGTTCTGATCTTATTTTAAACAGACCTGTTTGTCTTCCTGTTTCGCCAGTGCAAAGCTGAGGGTCAAACTGACTTCATAACCATCTTCTTCAACCACAGCAGAAACCATCTGAAGACATGAAATGACACAGAGGAGCACACACACCTGCTCACCTGAGTCAGCAAACAGTCTGAACTGAGAGGAATAACTGCCCCAACAAGATCCAATCATGAATGAGCTTTTCTACACCATCACTGGTGTCCACTGTCCAATCCCTGATCGATCAGTGGACAACTGTGTAAAAGGCTCAACTGAAGTTGGACAGGATTAGGATTTAGTCTATTAATAAAAGAAACATTTAAAACGTCTTTAGAAGAGTATAATGTTAAACAAAGAGGGGGAAGCCATTTATTATGTAAAGTATCTGACTGAACCAAACCAGCTGACTGAAATGCAACTTTTAAAAACCAAGTGAAAGATAAAAATATGAATCTGAAAGGCAGGTGGATCATTTAGAATGGTACAGGTGATGTGAGGGACAGGTGAGGTGAGGGACAGGTGGTGTGAGGGACAGGTGAGGTGTAGGACAGGTGATGTGAAGGACAGGTGATGTGAGGGACAGGTGATGTGAGGGACAGGTGAGGTGAGGGACAGGTGATGTGAGGGACAGGTGATGTGAAGGACAGGTGATGTGAGGGACAGGTGATGTGAGGGACAGGCGATGTGAAGGACAGGTGATGTGAGGGACAGGTGAGGTGTAGGACAGGTGGTGTGAGGGACAGGTGAGGTGTAGGACAGGTGATGTGAGGGACAGGTGATGTGAGGGACAGGTGAGCTGAGGGACAGGTGAGGTGAGGGACAGGTGGTGTGAGGGACAGGTGTGGCATACCCGGCCCAGGCGAGGCTCTCCCAGTATACTCCTGAAGGGGGCATTGTTCTGCGTGTAACTCCTCAGGTGAGCACACACATGATCCAACTGCTTCCTCCAATAACCTGAAGACAGGAACGAGTTATCAGACAGATAATAGTAGTAGTAGTAGTAGTAGTAGTAGTAGTAGTAGTAGTAGTAGTAATATGAGTACCAGTAGTAGTAGTCGGACCCGTCGCTATGGGCGGGCCATAGGGGGCCTGGCCCGCCCATAGCAATGGGTGTGCCCCCCCACTGGAGGCACACATTAAAAAAAATAAATAAATAAATAAAAAACTTGATTTGGTTTTATAATTGCGCGTCGAGGCTACTGGGCTGCTTCGTGCCATTACACAGCGCAGTTTTCTGTTCATTGCGCACCTTGTTATGAAACTGTTGTCACTTTTCGAGCCACCGAACAGACTACTACAAGCCGAAGATATGGACTTGTTCACTGCGGTGACCCTTGTGACAGCTCTAACAGACAGAAGACAAACTAAAGTAAAGTAAATGTCCTCAGCCGTGTTGGAACCCGAGCAGAGACGAGTTAGCTTGAATAAGTTTCTGTTGCTTACCACAGGTGCAGAATGGGCAGGAGGGGGCGCCAGAGAGCCGAGCCGACTGGTCAGTAAAGGAGGACCTGATTGAAGAAAACAGTTTTGTATCATCCCACGCTCTGATTGCAAACAGAGGGACATCATATAAACTGATCTGTGGTCTGTTCTACATGTTTCTACGTTCAGACATCGTGACTTCAGTCCATGTTTCAAACTGTGTGTTCAACATCATCATGGATGTGTGTGTGGATGTGAATATGATGTCAGAACAGACCTGGAGGCCTCAGTGAAGAACCTGCTAAGTTCTCAGGAGAACGAGAGCTTCCTCTGGTTGGACACTGTAACATACACAGCTGATGTCAGCAGCTGATGTCAGCAGGTTTAAGAGCTGATCACATTCAGGGAGATACTGGGACATGATTTTCTACCTGCTCATTGCTCTGGAGGAAGTTCCTCTCTGACAACTTCCTGTCATCTGAGTCCACAACTTCAACAGAGAAAACTTTAGTCACCGTGGAGCTCTGCCTGCCATCACTGCAGAGAGACAGACATGTCAGTGACCCGGAGGACATTCAGGGCTGCCTGGATCAGATGTTCATTTACCTGGAGACAGCTACAGCTTTGACACACACTTGACCAGCAGGCAACAGAATTGGATCACTGTACTTCCTGCTGCTGGGTGCTGACCCGCGGCCTGCAGCCATGGGCTTTGTCCCATCCAGAGTGTAGAAGATGAGCACACCTGGAGTGTCTTCAGGGAGACAAACACAGGTATATACATATATATGTGTGTGTGTGTGTGTGTGTGTGTCTGTGTGTATATATATACTGTATATATATGTATATATATATATAATAGTAGCTTCAGCTAAATAAGGGTTCGTCTGTAGTAAAGTGCAAAATGATCAGCATTAAAATGAGATGAATTATTGTTGTGGTTGTACCTGATTGGATGGAGACAGGTGTGGCGGTGTTGATGTGACTCTTGGCTCTGTGCGTCTGCAGGTGAACGATGGGAATAATGAGCGGAGCAGACACTGATCCTGCTGTCATGATGATGTCTGTAAATCAATCAATCAATCAATCAATAATTCAATCAGCAGCAGTGAACATCACCTTTAGTACCTGTGTGTGCGTGTGTGTGCGTGTGTGTGTGTGTGTGTGTGTGTGTGTGTGCGCGACAGAAATAAAACTGACCTTGGATAAAGTACAGGTAGGTCAAAGTTTTTTGTTATTATTATTTTTAGTTCATTTAATAGGGACAATGCATATTTATTGCTGTATGAAAAATACACCCATGTAAAACATGTAAACAGCACTCGTTCACTATAAATTAAAAGGTTCACATAATGATGACATAGACATCAACAAAACAAACAAGCAAGCAAGCAAACAAATAGACATAGGTTCTAATATTATTTCTTATTATTTGAGTTATACCTGGCTTCACGCTTTGTTTACTCAGTGGAAGAAACTACACAACTACACAACTACACAACTCACGTTACAATAGAACCAAAAAGAAAACTTACTCATAAAGTTTTTATAATAAACATCAAAAATTCCTAATTTTTCTTACTCGATGTGATTCCAAGATAGTGATTTGATGATCGCCGGTCAGCGCCGTTTACAAAAGTGTCACCATAGCAACCTGACGTCAAACAGAACCTGTGGGTTGTTGGAGGTCCATGGACCGCCGAATCTGTTCCCGTCTATCCTCAAAAAACATGGTGAAATAACAAATAATACTTATGTTTAAATCAATTCACTTTTATTGCACAAAAACTGAAATGATTTTTGTTTAACTTTGAACTGGCTCAGATTTTTAAACAGGCAGGTTTTAGGACGCCCCGCCGCCTAGCATGTCTGACCCATGCTAACAGGCTAACTGCCACTTAGGAAAACACGGAGAGTGGAGCCTACGGCAATGGCTGAAGTTAAAGTGAAGAAGGAGACGAACGTTTCGGATCTTGCCGAGATTGAGAACAGGTTAGTCGGACAGCGTTCGTGTGAGTTACCGCTTTGTCGTTCAGGTGGACATTTATTCACTTTCTGAACGACAGAGATACAATCAGCTCCACACAGCATCTTCAGCTGCTAATTCACTCATATCAATTCACGCCGGTGTAGAAACGTGTTGCCGAACTGGAACACGTGTTTTTCTACATTTAATAACAAAATAATCTTATGTTTTGTGACTTGATAAACCTGAAAACAAGTGAGTTCGATGGTAATCGATATTATTGTAAACACAGTTCAGGTGTCATGATTGGTAGAAGTACACAATCCACGAGGAGTTTTTCTCTTTAATCTTTGGGTTTGGACAATACGAAGACAATAACAAAAAGAGTATCAGGGATAAAGAAAATAAAATGTTTTCATCCGGGCACAAAACAGTATGTAACAGCATTCTGTTTCTTTTCTATACTGTTATTCTATTTCTAACAGATTTACACTAGGTCCTCTCTCTCTCTCTCTGTGTGTGTTTGTGTGTGTGTCTGTGTGCGTGCGTGCGTGCATGTTGTAGAATCAAGGAGCTGTGTCAGCAGTTTCCTCATGGCATCACAGACCAGGTGATCCAGAATGACCTGCCTCACCTGGAGCCGCAGCAGAGAGCCATGGCCATCAACAAGCTGCTCTCATTGGTCAGTCTGATGATGATGATGTCAGCGCTGAATCCTGATTCTCAGCTGGTTGTCTTTCTGAAGGTGTTATTGATTATTCATGGCTGATGTCAGTTGGTCTAAACCTGGGTCTTGACCTGTTCCAGGGTCAGCTGGACCTGTTGAGGAACAGCTCAGGTCTCCTATACAGACTGAAGGACTCCCAGAGCTCTGGGTAGACACACACACACACACACACACACACACACACACACACACACACACACACACACAAGGACACACTTATTCTGTTATAATATTAGCATCACGTTGTGTTAAAAGTTGGACCCCTGATGTTTGTCTGGAAGCCCTCTGATACCCTACGGTTCATCCTGTTTCAGGAAGATGAAAGGTTCGGACAACCAGGAGAAGCTGGTGTATCAGATCATAGAAGATGCAGGAAACAAAGGTTGGTGTCTGCTCCTGTACCTGCTCTTTATCCACCCAGCAGTTTGTAATGTGCGCTGTATTTCTGCAGGAATCTGGAGCAGAGACATTCGATTTAAGAGCAACCTTCCTCTGACTGAGATCAACAAGATCCTAAAGAACCTGGAGAGCAAGAAACTCATCAAAGCTGTCAAATCTGTGGCAGTGAGTTCGCCAATCAATCGTTTGTTCAGACCTTGACCAGCTGAGAACCATTAGGGAAAAAAAGTCACTGAAGCTGAAACATGGAGACTCCAGTTTTGACCTGCTGACATTTGTGTTGGTTTTGTGCAGGCGTCCAAGAAGAAGGTGTACATGCTCTACAACCTCCAGCCTGACCGCTCTGTCACAGGCGGTGCCTGGTACAGTGACCAGGATTTTGAATCAGAGTTTGTTGAAGTTCTCAACCAGCAGTGTTTCAAGTTCCTGCAAAGCAAAGTAAAAAACCTAATGTAAAATGTCATTTGATTTTAAAGAGGCGGTGTGGGTTCAGTGAAGGGTTTGTGGTCCAGGTGTCTGTGTTGGTCAGCTGATGAGCTTTATGTGTGTTCAGGCTGAAGCAGCGAGGGAGAGCAAACAGAGTCCCATGGTGCAGAGGAACAGCTCCCTCGCCACCTCACATGAAGTCTGGAAATACATCTGTGAGCTGGGAATCAGTAAGGTGATGATCCTCTCATGACATCAGTCAGCCACGCTACGCATCCACAAAGCTCAGTCTCAGTTTGACTGAGATGTGTTCACAGGTAGATCTGTCCATGGACGACATCGAGACCATCCTCAACACTTTGATTTATGATGGGAAAGTGGAGATGACTGTCATCGCTGCTAAGGAGGGAACAGTGGGCAGTGTGGACGGACAGATGAAACTGTACCGCGGAGTCAACCCCGTCCTCCAACCCACTGGCCTCATCAAGACGCCCTGTGGCCTCTGCCCGGTAACACACTTTACTCACACACTCGTCTGATGGAGGTTTCACCTGTCTGTTCTCTAATCCACTGCCCCCCCGCTCCACAGGTGTTTGATGACTGTCACGAAGGAGGAGAGATCTCTCCTTCTAACTGTATTTACATGACGGAGTGGTTGGACTTCTGACCGCTGCTCTGGGATCAGAGATCCTGCTCTTTGTTCTGTTTATCACTAAGTCAAAGGGAAGTGAAACGTGGACACATGCTAAAGACGGAGAACAGAACCTCATCTGGATCCAGACACCTGATCTGGCCCTGCTGAACGCCACTGGCTGGGTTTTCAGTGGCAGTGACATTGATCCCTGATTGAGATGAACATGTTGATCAGAAACCTCAATGAAAACAAAGTATCAGGAAACTGAGAGTTAACTTTGGCCAAAGCCTTCAAAGTAGACAAGCAGGAAAATGCCATGTATTTTCATCTGGACATGTTTGTTGTGTTGTCATACTAAAATACACAATACAACAAAATACACAAACCAAATGTTATCTCATCACCAACGCGCTGCCTAACGATTTGTCTGAATTGACCCTTTCAGCTTCAGGACCTTGGTAAATGTGTTGGACTGACTTTGTCCTCTGGGACATGATGATGTTAAAGGTTATTAGTCAGACCTCTGAGTGGACGTCCTGGAGCCTGTAATGGGCTGAGTGCTGAAGGTCAGCACGGATCACTTTACACAGCAGCAGCTCCTTAGCTTCCATCATTCCATCTTCTCATATCGACAGGTTCAGGAACCTCTCCGATGTTCTGCTCATTGGTCAAATGTTCCAGTTCTTATCTTCTATATTGTGTAATTAGTCCAAGTGCTACAGTAAGTTGTAATATCTTTAGAACAATAAAGGACATGTTTTTTCTTTGTCAGCAGACAATAGCTAATGGCTTCAGATCCATTAAGAACATTCATTATTCATCACCACAGACAGAACCAGCGTGTGACATCACTTCCTCCTGATCATCAAACTCAGGCTGAGTCCAAGTCTCACTTATTTACTACAAATCTGCTACATTTACCAAACCACCGCTCACAGGAGCTGGGGTCACAGGGGACCAGTGGGGCCACAGAGGACCAGTGGGGTCACAGAGGACCAGTGGGGTCACAGGGGACCGGTGGGGCCAGAGTCTCGGTGTTCTGAAGGGTGGAGGATGATGAGGACGATAAGAGATAACAGTGGTTTGTAATTGCCACAGACTAATTATATAATAATGTAGATAAGATCTGGTTCTTTGGTCTTGATTTGAGTCTTAAGTTTATCAGGACCGGGTTCTGGATCAGGTCTGGAAGGTGTTTGGATGTGATCTGTGGGGGAGTTTGTTGTGTAGCTGCTGTTGTCAGAATCTCAGAGGATGAACTGGACACTGCTGAACCCTGCGGCCTGTAGGGGGCGCTGAGATCAGTTTAGGCCTCTGTTGTTTTCTCTGAGCTGGACTGAACGCACAGTTCAGATTTGTCCCTGAACGCAACACAAAACCAGAACGTCAGTGAGATCCGGACCCGGCCAGACCCGCACTGAGGCGGAGGAGGAGGAGGGGTGAGTGGAGGGGAGGGGGGGCGGGGGGAGGGGAGGCGC
>JAFBJQ010000641.1:0-131586 GCA_016785345.1 Trinectes maculatus
CGAGACGTAAGGGGTTAGTATGTCGAAAATTGCCCAAAATGGACATCGTTAAAAGTGGAAAAAACGCGCCAGATTGGCAGAAAATAGTGTGAAATCATCCCACAGAATGATATTTTCTCGATTAGACGCCAGAAAACCTCATTTTCGCATGGATCAAGATAAAAAAAAACGTAACGGGTTAGTATGTCGAAAATTGCCCCAAAATAGCAAAAACTTAAAAGTGATAATAACGCACTGGATTGGCAGGAAATTGCGTGAAATCACCTCCCAGAGTGATTTTGTTGTTGTTGTTGTTGTTTGAAGGACAGAAAACCTCTTTTTCTGATAGTTCAAAAAATTAAAAAACACTGTTACGTGTCTGGTGTGTCAAAATTCCCAATGATGCCAAAAAATAAAAAAAATGAAATACCAGGCTAAAATGCCATAAAATAGAATGAAATCACCATCCATAATGATATTTTGTTGACTAAACACCAGATAACATAATTTTCTGAGATGTCAAAAATGACAAAAAAAGTAAAGGGTTTTGTAGTATGTCGAAAATTGCCAAGAATGCCGACAAATAAAAATTTGAAATAAATACTATATCATAATATAGTATGTCGTCAAAAATCATTTAAAAATGTCAGTGTATAGTATGCAGTCAAAAATTATGAATAAACGCCAAAGTATAGTACGTCTTCAAAAATTATGAATAAACGTCATAGTATCGTACGTCTTCAAAAATTATGAATAAACGCCATCGTATAGTACGTCTTCAAAAATCTGGAAAAAAAGTAATAGTATAATATGTCGTCAAAAGTCAGGAAAAAACATCATAATATACTATGTTGTCAAAAATCATGAAAAAAACGTCATAGTAAAGTATGTCGTGAAAAATGACATGAAAAATCATAGTATAGTATGTCATCAAAAACTATGAAAAACGTCATCGTATATTATCAAAAATTATGAAAAAACGTCATAGTATAGTATGTCGTCAAAAATCAGGAAAAACGTTATAGTATCGTATGTCGTCAAAAATCAGGAAAAACGTTATAGTATCGTATGTCGTCAAAAATCAGGAAAAACGTTATAGTATGGTATGTCGTCAAAAATAATTTAAAAACGTCAATATATAGTATGTCATCAAAAACTGTGAAAAACATTATAGTATAGTATGTTGTCAAAAATTACAAAAAAAGTCATTGTATAGTATGTCATCAAAAATCATTTTAAAAAGTCACAGTATAGTATGTCGTTAAAAATGATGAAAAAACGCTATAGTATGTTGTCAAAAATTATGAAAAATCGTCATAATATAGTATGTTGTCAAAAATCATGAAAAAACATCAAAAACGTCGTCGTCAAAAATTATGAAAAACATCATAGTGTAGTATGTTGTCAAAAATCATTAAAATAGTCATAGTATAGTATGTTGTCAAAAATGACGAAAAAAAAGTCATTGTATTGTATGCTTTCATTGAACACTGAATTTCTAAACAATCTCTCCAATAGTAGTTCAGATATTTCAGTATGGGTGAAAGCAGCTGCCAGTAGAATTGCTAATAATATCCAAACAATGCATTGACACTGTTGGGTGAATGGCTTTTACGAAACTCTCTGGATTCATGAGAGACTGTAAATGACACCCGTGAATCCTCATTTTTACCTCAGAGATGAGGAAGTCATCCTAGACGGGTGGGATCCACTAAGACAAAAAAAGGCTGATTTGCATGTGAGGCACCAGTTTCAGGAAACACACACGAAAAGCATCAACTGCCATGCAAATGACAGCCAAATGAAATTCAAAACAGGACCATAGTGGAGGAGTGGTTATAGAGGTCACAGCACAGGAGTGTTTTAGTGTTCAGTATAAATAGCACTATCTTGCAATTTGTCCAAACTCTCATGTGAGGTTTTGACTTTAGGTTGAAAGGTCTGTTAAGTTTTGCCACAACAGCTCGCTGGGGAAGCACATACCATGACATCAGAATAGTGGAAGCAGCACCGTAGACAATAAGTCTCTGTGCCGGAGAAGAGCCAAGGCGTGGCCTAGCTGTACAGAGGCTCTTGTCAGTGGACCAACAGGCCCCAGCAGCTGTTTAAACCTCTGTCTGTATCTCTGTCACATATGCTATTCCAATATATCATGAAAGCTGGCATAGCCTCAGGACAAAGGATCAACAGATTTATGTAAAATCCCTTTACCCCTGTGTATCTCTCCTCTGTCAGTCTCTCGCTCTCTCTCGCTCTGTGTGTGTGTGTGTGTGTGTGTGTGTGTGTGTGTGTGTGTGTGTGTGTGTGTGTGTGTGTCCATGCTGAGTTCCAGATCAGGAACGCGGGATGGAGGTGGAGTAGGAGGGGAGCCCCAGAGAAAGAAACATAGTTCAACATAGCAAAACAAAGAGCCAATGGACAAAATAGCCCCCACTAAGAGTAGAAATGGGGGGATAGTAGCATAGATAAGTGGTGTGTGTCTGTGTGTCTGTCTGTCCACATGACAGCACATTATTTACACTGACTTTGTCCTGTGTCAGTGCCAGAGGAGAAAGGAGAGAAAGGAGACCTTTGCAGACATGTAGCTGTTGACCAGCCTCTGCCAGAGTATTTAAGTATATTCCAGTTTAAAGGCCACATCTTCAAAGTTCTGTGAAGTCTCCCAGGTCATGACAGAAAGCTCCATGGTGAAGAACCTCACCATGATGAATTTCACATAGAATGAGGAGAGACCTATGGGAGCGAGTGGAGCTGTTAGTGTGTAACAGAGCCTCAGGGACAAACCACCTGGGCTGTCAAAATGAGTCTGGCTGGCCTTTAAAACCAGTTCAATTCAGGGTGTGCAAACAGTGGATGAGCATCACTGAGTGTGCATCAACAGAGTATCAACACAAAACCCACCTGCCCTTCAGTGTAAGACTCATAAAAACAAAAACAACAAAAGCCCTGTGTGATACACCCAGCCTCGAGGGGCCGCCACAGCAATCTATTCAGCCTGCATTCACCTGTGAGCAGGATTCAGTAGATTATTAAAAGCTTCCGTCCACATGGGCCACTGCCATTATGAATTTGGGGGAGGGGGAGGTTACATGATGATTGGGCTATTGTTGGAGCTTCTGGCTGTGAGCTCCGAATTCTTTTTTTTTTTTTTTTTTTTTGGTTTGTTTAGCCAGTCGACCGTTTTCTTCTGAAACCGCAGTCCATTTGTATTATTGTAAATTCAGTCAGCTTCCACTGAGTGAGCATCATGTAGCCACAGCATACACTGTATAAACACACACATTCAACACAGATTACCAACCTCCATAAATATTAAATAAGATCTGGTTTCTTTTCTGCCTTTTGTTTACCACAAAGTGCAGCTTCTTCCCGCTTGAAATATAAACAAGCATCATGTGATGGTGTAGTGAGAGAGACAGAGCAGTGTGTCTGATTGTTGCCTTGTCTCTGGTCAGATCCCTCTGGATGACTGTGCTGGCCTGTCACTGTGCAGTGTGAACTTAGTGACCCCTCACACACAGCTGCACGCCGACAGACACACAGTCTCCTGCTTTATCCTGAGATCAAGATCAGTGAGGACATCTTCACTTGAAGACTGGCCTCACACCACAGTCACACACACACTCTGTACAGGCAGTGTCAAACACAGGCCCTTTGCTATGTTAATGCTGTCGGCCAGGTCAGTCTCAAGACAATGACTGCCACCTAGTGGTGGTTCAATAATGAGGGATGTTTTCCACTTTAAGATGAGGTCAATTTTTATTGAAAAAGTTGTGATTAGAAAGGACAAATGATCCAGAGTTTAAATATGTCAATCTATATCAGAGGATCGTGACTGTAAGTAAAGCAAAGTGATTAAATAAGCAAATATAAGAATCAAAACAGTAAGTAAACATCCTTAAATGTTCCTCAGCACAGTCATTTCACATTATGTATTGCTGAGACATTGTTAAAAGAATTGACAACATAAACCTTGCTAAAAAAAAAAAATAAGTTTATAACATGCCATATAAATAAAAACCAAAGTGTTTTTATTTATATATATTTTTTATATATATATAAGCCTATTTTTCACATAGGGTTACCCTAACCCTATCTGAAAAAGTTTTTATTGTTAATGAGCATTCATGTTGTTCGTCACCATGTTCACCTGGCATGACTGTTCGAAAGTGTTAACAGGCACGGTAGTGTAAAGGCCCCATGTTGCTGTTATATGGAAATAGAAACTAGAATAGTGACATCATTCTACAAAGTCTCTTTTCTGTTTGTCCCTGTCTCATGTAGGTGCTAAACTTTAATGGGTTTACATTGTCCTTTTCTTAGTCCACAGTCACTGAAACCATAACAAAGCAAATATTGAAGATAAATAATTTTACATCTTGCCACCTATATCAGACAAAGACTGACTGATGATGCTTTCTTAAATTACATAGCATACAATGGGCACTGCTAAATTATTCTGGGTTTAAGTTCACAAAATATCTAGCTGACACATCTGCAAGTAACTGCAAATCAAATAATACCAATAATTCAGAGTTAATGTGATGATCTGTTTCTGATGTCAGTACCCAGCAGTTTCCATGGGAACTCCTCATCACAGCCGCACACACCACATAAATGATGCAGCCAGTTCTACACACATACAAAACGGTCTACAAGTAGTATTGATTTATTCAAAGATTCATGCGTGTTGTTTTTATAACGTTACAACAGTAAACAAAATAGTACAACATAAAACTGACAAAGAAAAAAACTACAAAAGGAGACAAAAAGTCTCTAAAGAGTTACTGATAATTTAGCCTTCTGTTGTATATGACATTAAAAAAACTACTGCAGAGATGTTCCTGCCCAAATCACATACAACTGCAGTAACCTGTATCGTACATCATCATAGATGAGCTCTTCACTGACAGTAACTGATATCCTAAACCAACGTGTGATGAAAAAAAAATCCTCAAACATTTTTCTTTCTTTTTTTCAACATTTTTAAAAACCACAATCTTGCTCCTTTTATCCATCAAGCAGCTTGAGGATGCTTTCCCTCTCCTTCAGTGCTTTCCACGCTTGGTCCTTCTCCTTCTTGGTTGGTGTGCGTTTCTTCTGTCTGGCTGCCATGATTCGTCGAAATCCCTCCATCACCTCATTGTCGGATACTCTGACTCTCTGCCTTAGCTCCTGCTTCCGCATCTCCTCTTTTGCCAACCTGTGAGACACCAGCAATTATGAAGTCAATGCCAACTGCTTACTTTATGGTACATGAGGCCATGAAAATGGCCTGTGTCCTCACCTGAGCAGCTCCTGCTTGCGAGCTCTGTTATGTGCACTTAGGGCTTTTAGCTCTGCTTGTCTCTTCTGCAATTCTGCCAAGACCTCATCCTCAGAGTCACCTCCTGGCCCAGGTCGCTCTTCAGAATCCAGCAGACCCTGGGCTACCAGCTCCTCTTTGATCCGCGCCTCCAGCGAACGTGTGTGAGGAACACTGAAAATAAACACAGACAAGAGATCCATGAAGTGATATAAAAACTAAAATATTAAGGAGGGTCACTTCGAATGAACTGTATCAAGCCAATGTTAAAGAAGGGTCTGAGAGCAATTTATCAGAATGGATGTCTACACCCTTTCATAAAGTGTGAACATTTTAGGTTCATACCTTTGCAGAACAGCTCTGTCTATTGAAAGCGTTAACGGTTTACTAAAATACAGCTGCAGCAGTCAGTGGAACAATTATTGTAGTGTTTACTACCCAACCACTGACAATGGCTGCGATTGTATATCTTCCAGAGAGAAGTAGTTTTGGTGTTTCAACAAGCTGTAGGACATACAGTATACCTAAACGCTTTCCCTTGGCTGCGAGGAGATGTTCCAGCACCATCGTTAGCATCCCTCCCTGAGATGTCTGGTATAGGAGAATCCTCCATGGGGGATATAATGTTCTCCTGAAAGAAAAGCCATCAATTATGATCACATGTCAGTTTGTCATGTTTCAATGTGCCTATTTTAGATGCCAGATAATTCCTTAGTCATTTATAAAGGCCACAAATGGAAGTTTTATCAGTGTCGTACTAAATAACAAAATCTGTCTGACCTCTACAAGGGCCTGGAGCAAACGTTGGGTGAGTGGCCCAAAGGGACAGCCATCCTCTGGAGACTCATGTTGGGATTCTGACTTTTTCATTAGAGAGTCCACATCTGCAGTTGTTAAATCAGGTAATGATTGTTAAGGTAGATACATGCATGTGTGCATCATACAGTCTGGTATGTTTGTACAAAGAGCAAACAAAACTGCTAAAAATTTATTTATGGAACACTTACTGATCACAGTCTAATACTAAGTCAGTCAAACTTTGGTGATATCAATTTGCCCATTAATGAAACAACTGAGTCACATTATCAGATGTCATCATAGGCTGCTTCAGACTGTGGCTTCAGTTTCTTACTTTGATTTTGATTCTAGTCCTCGTCGATTATTTTGGTTTTCACTGATTGTTACATCAATTAATTTATAACAAATGATCCAATGCACACTTGAATAATATGTTCTTTAAGATCCAGTGTGTGATTTAAGTGTTCCCTTCATTTTTTGAGCAGTGCATTTTAAGGCGAAGGCTGCAGTCCTCGGTTACCTTTTGCATCCAGTTCAGACAGCGGTCCTCCCATGAGGCTCTTCTTCTTGTCATTGGCTCTTGCTCCTTCTCTCTGCTCCTCCAACAGATCCTCTTGAGCCCACCGCTGAGAGTAGTGTTTCCCCAGTGCTGGAATCTACAGGTAACACAGACAGCACCAAAACTCAACACAAAAAAACAGACCTTTGGTCATGCCCTGAGTAATGTTTTGTATAAGAATAAAGCTTACTTTATAATACTCAGCTTCATCCTCAGGGGGTTTTAGAAGCTCTTCTAGCAATCGTATCTCTTCATTTGTAATATCACTGCAATATGGCTCCACTGATGCCCAGAATCTGAAAAGAATATGAGTATTAATTTCAATATTACTATTGAATACTGAAAATAAATATATATTAACAAATAATAAATATTAACAGTCATAATGAAATACAAAAATTCCTTATAAGAAAATTAGACAGTAGTCTTCCAAAAGTCCTGTGTGAAAACAACCTCAAACACCCCACTAAATTGAATAAAAACATGACTTGACTTGAGGAACATACAAACCCTGAATGCATTGCAAATATAAACAGAATGAAGATCCTTTGTTGCTGACCTGTTGGGAGCATCATTTTTAGGAGTGCGGGGAATGTCTTGAGGATCCTCTGTAAACTCATACTCCTGGACTTTTGGCTGCAGGTTTTTGGATTTGGGTCTGCCTGGACCAGGACCAGGTCCATGGCTACCTTTGCCATCCAACTTCTGTTTCTTTGGTTTGTGGCGGGACGTGGCAGCTGGGTCTGGATCTTTCCCCAGTTTCAGAAAGCGCTTATCGCCCTTCTTGTCCTGCCAGTCTGTAAGGATCTGGACCACGGCAGAGTTTTCATTCACCAACAACAGATGATAACTACAAAACTTAAGATACATAAACAAAGTAGATGAGACTATGTCCATCTTTGTCCTACCTGTCTTTGCTCCTCCAGGGCTCGGAGACGGCGGCTGGCTGAGGACAGGAGTGTCTCCAGCTCCAACTGCAGGGTGTCCAGCTCCTCAATGCCGATCCCATCGTCCTCGGAGCGGCCCAGCACAGCGGTGTAGCGGGGACACACTTTGACGTGCTCGACTGGCTTGAAGTCGTAGTATTTGAGCGGGGGACAGTCCTTCAACTCACTCATGATGCTGGGTGACCTGATGCTACCTGGACACAGGACAGTGTGGACAACAGGTGATGAGCCACAGCAGTGATTCTCGCTATCTGTGTTTGTTTACATGTCTCCATTACGTACCAACACACCACGTACACAATCAAACACGCGCGCACTCTGACGCACGTACACGCGCAGCTGCTTTACTGAGGCAGAGCTCGCTGGGCAAAAACTGGCCAGATTACCATTAAATATTATTATATGCCACTAATATCTGACACTTCCATACACAGACATTTAACACTAATGAGCACTAAAATCACAGGAGGTGCACGGAACAAATACAATTTATAGATATACATCTTTAAATGTTTAAGCAAAGCCGTAGTATATACCTTCACTGAATGGCGTCCATGTTGGAAAAACCATTGTTCTCAGATAGGGGTGTTGAATACAATTAAATTACATTTAGACCTTGTTTATGACCTAATAACATTCCTAACAACAATATTAAAGTAAAACAGTGAGGCAAAATGTGAAGGTAAAAATTCGAATCACACCATCTATCAAAAAAATTGACAAAATATGAACGGTTAATCCTGAAATTAAAGTAGTATCGTCGGAACAAACCACCTTCTGATAAGGAGTTGTAAATTCATTAACCCTACACCCATAATTTAGCACATGGGTCGTTTAACGTATAAATAACAAGGCGTTTTAATGTATTTTATTCGATGATAGGTTAAAATGAGTCAAAATGATTCGTGAAGCTACGGTCGCTGAGGGTTGTCTCTCCCATTCGCAAAGCAGAATGGACGCATCGAGGGGTATGCTCGTTTTATTCACAAATAGAGTCACTTGGGTGGAGTTGTGCGTGCTAAGATCTGTTTGTGGGTCGCAGAGGAACCCGCCTCCCCAAACGAAGTCGGTAATGAACAACGAGCGCGCACTATCTCTAACCGGGGATGTAGGATTTACGGAAGAGGAGTCACAGGCGTGGCTGAGGAACTTCCGTCTTTGACAGCACAAAAATGGTAAGATTGCTGCACCAAATCTGTCTTATATTTCATTATTCGACAATTTATCTCCGATAAATACTGCTACCGTCAAGGCGAGCGTAGCAAGTTAGCCTTGTGTTTGTGACAGACGGGGTTTCTGATTGGCTGCAGTGAATGAGATGACGGGCATCACTGACAGGGGTAGAAACTAAAATGACTGAGCTGTTCTCTATTTTGTGCTCTCGACCTACTTGCTTCTTATTTCTATGACTAGTTGTTCACCGCTACCCGTCCTATCTACACTAATGCAAGTAAAATAATTCATGTCCTATGAAAGATCATATATAAAATGGCATTGAATGGCTCTACTAGAAGAAAAAAAACAATGCTTCCCTGCACACTTCTCATTTTGGCTCCTGACCTCTTTCTCTGTTCCCTGGGATTTAATCATAACAGTGGGGGATTTGCACCCTATAACATTGTCTCTATTGTGCCCAACTCAGACACTGATCTTGTTCAACTTCTCCCCAGACAGCGACTCTGCGTCCCTACTTAAATGCTGTGAGGGCCACCTTGCAGGCAGCCCTCTGCCTGGAGAATTTCTCCTCACAGGTGGTGGAACGTCACAACAAGCCAGAGGTGGAGGTCAGGTATGTTGAATTGCATAGTTGGAGAAACATAGTTGGAGTCTCACTACTTCACCATGTTTCTTGTGCCCTTAAGCTGTTTGTAGAGCATCTACTGCTGTCACACAAGTACAGGCTTGTGCAAACTTGCACAGGTAAATTCAGGAGGAAAAACTTACCATGCATGGGCAAGGCTTCAGAATAAGCCAGTGGGAACATGCTGGGGCCCGTTTGCAGTTGTCCTAGTACAAAGAGAAGATTGGGGAGTTTTCATTGTTGATGCAGGCAGGGTCTACGTTACAATGATGTTTTTGAGTATCTGGTAAACACAACAGTATAAACATGACAATGTTGGATTTTGTATGTGATTATAGAAGCAGTAAGGAGCTGTTGCTGCAGCCTGTGGTGATCAGCCGCAATGACAAGGAGAAGGTTCTGATCGAGGGATCCATCAACTCTGTCAGAGTTAGCATCGCTGTCAAACAGGTGACTAAATAATCAGGCAGAATAGCAGTAGTTGTAGTAGTTAATTGTTATAGGATAGTCACACACAGTCCTAAATGTAATCTAATATCTTATCTTATCTTATCTTAATGCCTTTTCTCATATCATGACTGTAGGCTGATGAGATTGAGAAGATCCTTTGCCACAAGTTCATGCGCTTCATGATGATGAGAGCTGAGAATTTTTTCATTCTAAGGAGGAAACCAGTAGAGGTGAGAGACGGTGTGGGGGAAGGGTTGTCAGTGTTGTATGTATTGGGATGAAAAAGTGACTGTCAAAAGAGGAATCAATACACAGCATACAGGAAGAATAAAAAATAAGGAACACAGCTTACGTCAGACAACTATACATAGACAGAAACTATACAAAATTAAAATATTATAATTAATTTCAAAAAACTTTATTGGTCCACAAGAGACCATTGAAAAGCTCGTAGCGCAGTTAGTGCAATCAGATCAACAAGACAACAATGTGGGGCTAGGGGGCTGATGAGGCAGATGTGTGCTGGAGTTGCATTGCATAATAACTGCAGTGGGCATGTCAATGAATACTGTTTTACAAGTAATATTTTCTGACATGTCCCACCAGCTTCTTTGACTCACAGCTGTCATATTTCACTGTGATTTCAGGGATATGATATTAGCTTCTTGATTACCAACTTCCACACGGAGCAGATGTACAAACACAAGCTAGTGGACTTTGTCATCCACTTCATGGAAGAGATTGACAAGGAGATCAGTGAGATGAAATTGTCCGTTAACGCAAGGGCCCGTATCGTTGCAGAGGAATTCCTCAAGAATGTAAGAAATATGTTCTCCGCTCTAAAGAATGTTTCTTTTTTTTTTCTTACTTACAAATGTGAAAAGGCATTGCTGTAAAAAAACAAAACAAAAACAAAAAAAACAATTGCTGACATGGAAAATAATTAATCTTTTCTTTTCCACAGTTCTAATGATGATGTTTGTCTGTGGTCCCACACAAACTGGGGAACACTCCAAGGGCCTATCAGAGAGTAGAGAGGTAAAGGAGTGAATCAGTGAGGGGATGAAAGGAACATGACCAATCTGATGATGACACCCGTTGCACGTGCTCAAGTATTTCCCTGTATTTATGGATTTCAATGACTGTATATAATGAAATATTTACCAGTTTCATTTTCAGCCAGTTAGAACAAATCCCCAAACAGAGGCGGGTCCTTAAAGTATTAATCAAGTTGATATCCATGACTACAGGGGCATGAAAGACGTGCTGCCACAAATAAAATGGCCAGCTTTTTGTATTTTGTCTGTTTGAGTCTGTTTTTCTGTCATTGATGTTTTAAAAAAATGAAATCTCCACATTTGTCTGTAAAGAAGCAACCAAACCCCATGTATGAAAATAAACATAGACAATAAAAGTCATTTGTTTTATACCTGTTGTTGTTATCATGGACGGAATTTTGATTTCAGAGGTGGGGGGGGCATGTGGTTTGAGTGCTAGTGTGTGTGTGTGTGAAGGGGGGGTGCGGATGCACGCGCACGTGGACACCGATTTAACCGTTAATGTAAATGAAACATATGATATTAGAATTTGTCTACCCCGGTAGAACAAACGCCCGACATGTTAATGTTACAGTGGCAGATTAACACGGTCGGCTGACTAGCAAACAGGCAAGTGCTGTTTACAACCTGATGGAGTGACAGCGGGGACGGCCAATCACACAAGAAACGGCTGAGCCAATCGAGGAGCTCGTAGGCGGTCTGAACTAAAGGAAACATGCTTTAGCTTGAGCGGCCGTTTTCCGCTCGGTCCTAGTGCTTGACAGGTTTCTGTTTACTGTAGCGTAACATTGTTTTGGGACGGTAAAAACTGCGGGGGATCAAAACGGCGCTTTGAAAAAATGCGGTAGACACGCCCCTCCACCCCAAATTACGCCCCCGTCTGTATCAGAATTTTTCTTTTAAAGAAATGCAGCATGGCTTCTCTACTCCTTTAGGTTTGGTGTTAATTGTGGTTCAGGCCAGGTAAGATTACCTGCGTTTTATGGCCAGCAAATATTAATGCTGCGATAATGTATAAGAAAATAATTTTGATACAATTTTTGAACAATTGACCCATTAACTCATTAAATGTGATATACATCAGCTCTTTTTATAATGTTATGTTGACATATTTCCATTAATGGTTCGTCCACCATTTGCCCCTTCTGTATTAAACCGTTTGGAACCTTCCACTTCCTGTTTGCTAGTCGGCACTTCCACCACGAGGAATGAGGAATAGAACGGGCAGCATGTGGTAAAGTTGTGGGGGGTTTTAAATTAAAAATATCTCTTCACTGCTCTACATGCAAACACACACACTTTAAATATGTGTGTTTACACGCACCTTCACCTTAAATTGTTTTTGTTTTCATGTATGAGGGCTGAGTTGACAGCAGCTGATCAGAACCTGTAATTGCTCCACTGAGACCAAACCTCAAACCTGAAGATTCACTCACAGCCTGACATGTAGATAAGGGGAAAGGTGTGCCAAATTTCGATGAGGTAACATGCAGTTTGTGATCATCTGCTGTGATGTATGTATGTATGTTTAGAATATACATTAATCTCCACACTGTCCATTTTTGGCAATGAATCATCTTAGTATTTTAACCTATCATTGTTAATGCAGTATTAGTATTCATTTAGAGGAAAAGGTTTCATCCATGTACCAACACACAAATGATGGGACACACTTGTTGATCCAAAATTCTACAAACAAAAGCATCTGGGTCATTTTACGAAACCGGCGCCATTTGCGTCCGCAAATGGCGCCGGTTTCGTAAATGTAAATTGTCATAAGTTGTTAATTGAAGTGTTAGTATTAATGACATGATTAATGGTTTAATGGCATAGTAAAAGTAAAACATTTTAGACATTATTAGTAAGGATATGGCTCTTGAAGAGTCCAGTTCAAGAGCCAGCACGTTCCCATATTATTTGACTTTGCTGATATGCTGTTTTTGTCTGTTAGACAGGGTCTGTCAAGCATAGCCTTTGTTTTAAAAAACCTAATTCATAAAACTTGTAATGTAATGAAAATGATATTTTAGACTGAATTGTGTATTTTCTAGCTCAGCTAGTTGACGCCCTGCAGCAGTTTTAAGGTGAAATGTTTTGTTGTTAGGGTTAGCAACGACTTCAATTGCAATAAATAACTGGAAAATTTGGGGTGTTCTAAAACTTTTGACCGTTAGAGTGTGTGTGTGTGTGTCATACCCCTGGATAATTTTGACTTAAAGTTACTTTTATTCAACAAAGGGTTTTTTTGACCGGAATTGACTCGAGTCTACAAGAAGATAATAAGATGATGTACAAGAGGCATCATTGTTGAAAAAGTAATTTCTCTGCATTTGAACAAAAGTGGCATATCCAAAATTATTCATACCCTTCACAACAACCAATAGAAAAGCCTTTATTGGCTTGGGGTATGAATCATTTTGGGACTGACTTTATATATACACTCTAATGTATCCAAATGTAGTATTCAATAAATAAATATGTCATGTTTTTCTTTGAATCAATCGAATTCTTCAATGAATCCCTATAGTCGACTAACATATTTGCACTTCTATGCATTGAATTAGTACAGTACCTGTGTATACTGAATATACACATTTATATCCAAAGTTAATAACATTTTTGATAAATTGGGTCAAAAGCACATGAAATAGGGACAGTCAGTCATCCACCCTGGAACCTGACTTTCCACCCTATAACAGTGTCTTGAAAGGGAATGAAACGCTATATAAATGAGTGTTGTATAATGATCCTTATGTGGATCAATTAATCCATGGAACGTTTACTTGAGAATAGGACGTAAAAGAGCACATATAGTTCCTATAATGAAGCCCTAAATGTGTGGAAATCATATTTCAAGGAAAAGAATCCAAATGATGAAAAAGTCCAATTAGAAAACAATTATAGTATAGTGTACTGTACCATACTATAACACTTATTTGACTCATGACTTTTGTTTTAAATGGTGTGTGTTTTTCTGTTATGGAGTGGTCAAAAACAACTCCTGGGTATGTGCAAAAAGGCACCTGTTTTGTAGAATGATCTGATTCCTGTTTGTATCTTGTCTTTATAGAGATGCGGTTATACTTGTGTGATGCAATTTTTGCACACAAACAGCTAAGCGATGCTCTGTGCCGTTTTGGTAAACCACAAAGGCTGTATGTTAGTCCAAATGATGATGTGAGCTGATTAAGTAATTTCTACAGTAATTCAGTGCAAACCTCTCTGATTCCTCTGTAGCCTCACTGTGTGCCACAGTGTGCCGCTGGCCTCAAAGGAGAATTCTGCTTCAGTCACGCTGGGAGGCTTTGAAGTGACAATATACAGCTGGGAGAGTGTAGCACTGGAAGTACACACTCTTTGTTTACACACAGATTGCAAGTTAATTGTCAACTTAATTATTGTGTTACCGATAGAGGAGTAAATGTCATAAAGTCAGAACTGCAGTTGTAGTTCTTATTGTGTGTTGTGTTAGAGAAGCTGAAATATAAATGTTCATAGATGATGTTGGATAACAGTGTTTTTGCAAGTTCGTCTGTGGCTAAATTTAAAGGTGTACGACAAAGCATTGGTTTATGATAGCCATCGTAAACAGGGGGTTTGATCTGCAGATGACTTGAACAAGACCTTCAGCGGTGTTCTGATGTTTAATTCTACATGTGTCTCATTTAGATTAACCTACATCTCAGAGAATGGCAAAGACCCGGTGAGGCGCATGCTCCTGTTGGACTTTGCTAAGAGAATCACTGTGAATGAGGCTCTTTATCATCCTTGGCTGAAGGTAAGATCATATAGTCGTATATTGAGTGAAGGAGAGGTGCTTTGACTTGAGATGTGTCTAAATGTGTTATCGTTGTGAAGCTGCACTTTGTTTAGTAATCATCTGTTTGAAAGGAAGACGGTTTATTTATCAGGAGAAGAGATGTTGACAGCAGTCTTGTTTTTTTATTAGATGTTTGTTAGTCTATTTTGAAATTGTGAAGATGTCACAGATATGCAAGTGATTTCATAGTTGTTTTGGTGACATTGAGTGATTTTGAGTGAGAAGACAAAGCATGAAATTGGAAGAGCAGCAATAGGTTGTCATTTAGTGTCAGCCTGATGGGAGTGGAAAGGAAAGGTATTTTGTTTTCCAGGTGGCAGAAGGAGTCGTGGAGTGCAGCAGAGATAGCGTCGAGGATAGGGGTTTGTTTTTTTCGACCCGTGTAACATTGCCTAAACACTCGTGTGGCCAGTTTAGTTATTATGTGTTGAGTTTAGAATATGTTGTTGGGTTGGAATGTTGGAAGAAGTGCTTGCTTTTAGTTGCTTGTTGAACAGAGAGTTGGACTAAATGAGGTCATTTTGGCCTTTCCTTAAGAATGTGTAGTGCAGGGTCATGAAATCCCAAACTTGTCTTCTGACTTATTTACACACATTAGTTTCTTTTTATTGTGTTGCTTTAGCTGGAGGTTGAATAAGAACAGTAGTAACAGTAGCCATGATCTTCAGTGCATCATTTCATGGATAGCGGTGTAGTTTGAATGACTGTCCATTTGTGTAGTGTGCTTGTATTAGATTAGAAATGTGTTGTTATAAAAGTAGGCCAACCAAGTCAATATTTGTGGTGACACTATGTTTTGGATGTTGTGAAACGTCTTATACCATGTAAGTTAGAAGTTGTATCTGAGTTGTTTTTTGTTGTAGTTTGGCGTGTCAGTAGGTGCATTTGTCAGTGTGTAAATCCTCTTGTCTGTCGATTAGAACAGATGTGTGTGAAAGAGTGTGTTATGTTGACAGGAGCAGTTGTGAGAAACACAAACTAAGTCTAAGGGTGTCAATATGTTGATTAGTACACATGCAAATGGGAAAGTGTGTCTTTGTTGCAAGCAGAATTGTACTTTGGAAGAAGGCGTCGTCTCCAATTGAAATAGTGTGAAATAGCCATATATTTCAAATTCACATCACACTGTATGTTTGTGTTGCAAGTAGTTTGGTCCTGGCCACCTCTTCTTAGCTGTTTGTCCATATCATCATGGATCAGGCAGAGAAATTGTGTCATTTTGGCTTTTTGAATCTTCCCACAGGGCCAAAGATTGGTGTTGCAATTGAGTTTTTTCTTTGTGCTGAGTGAGTATGTGCATTTCTAACCTGTTTGTGTGTGTGCATGTGGTTGTCAGGTGTGGAGGTTTCAAAGTATTTGTTAGTAACTGGCATGGCTATTGTGATATTTGGTGAGAGTATATTTATGATGCCATTTGTGTGTTTCAGGCAAATGAAGCACAGCCTCATTTCATTCCTCCACCAACCATTCTCTCTCTCTCCTTCCCTCCCTCCCCCTCTGTTTCTCTCAAAGTCTTGCAGTCCTGCACGTCACAATAGGTAAGAAGCAGCATATTTCTATATATTATTGGTTTGATAATGGACTGACATTGTCCTTATTGTTTCCCAGGGTTTCCAGTTGGACTCAGAAGACTAAGGCCAATGTCCATGGCTGTTGGTGAGGATTGTTTTGTGAATAAACATTTGATATGTGTTCATGGTGGTGCTATGTGTTTTTTTTGAGGAGGGGCCGGGGGTGTGTGTGTGGGGGGGGGGGCAGTCAAGGCCTTCAGGACTTAGAGGAATTTTAGGAACTAAACTTGTTCAAACCAACAAAGTATTTTTTTGCCAAAAACACCTTAGTAGCTAACTTAGCAACTAACATTAAAGCGAAAAAAAACAAACAACTTCAGCTTGAGCTCTGATTGAAAAGCCCAAGCAAAAACTGAGTGTAGCACTTACCTTACGAACCGGACCACAGCAGACAAAGGTGACCAACAAACCAAGCTAAAGATCACATGACAGGCACTAACACTAACACGACAACAGCTAACAACACATCTAAAACCAGGCCACGAGCCAAACTAACAATATTCTAAGGTAAAGCAAGTGTTGAAGGAAAAAAAACAATCTGAGTCTAGTTCCAAGTTTGCTGAGGTGGTGTAAGTTTATTGAAGTTCCAGGTCGTGGTGAGCCTACCGACACAGAGTGGGACTGGTAGCAGAGACTCTTCTGGACTGCTCTCAGAGCACACATATACCTTCTCTCCAGGTGTGGTTACAGACAGTTCATGAATAGATCGTATAGTGGTTGTGTATTAGTTAGTCTTTCAACTGTCTTACACAGGAGTATGAACTCAGTAGAGGGTAGGGATGGCTCACAGGGTTAGGGTTAGGAGGGTTAGGGTTAGGGTTAGGGTTAGGGTTAGGGAAAAACCTTTTGGCTGGGTTTGCCCCAGACAGGTAATGGCAATTGTCCTTTAGTATGTAAGTTTTCTTCTTCACAAGCAACCTTCTAACTTAAAGCTAATACCACAACTAAATAACACACACCTCCTTAAACAACACCCTACATGCTCAGCTCTTTTAGGGTTAGGGTTAGGGTTAGGGTTAGGGTTAGGGTTAGGGTTAGGGGTAGGGTTGTCCAAAAGGACAAATCAGGAAACCGGGCCAAGAGCCAAGTAGCGAGCTATCAACATTCTAAACTAAAGCTAACCAAATTGTAATCTCCATCTTATCATATTCTAAGCTAAAGCTACCACCACAACTACCTAACAGACTGACGCACATCTCCTTTATCACCCTACGTGCCGGCTCTTTTAGCGGCCCAGCTTCCAAAAGGACAAATCAGGAAACCAGGCCAAGAGTCGAGCACAACCAACAACAATTACAAAAATACTAAGCCAGCAATAAAAGCTAACACTAACACAAATACAACCTACATGCAGAGTTCTCACAACCAGCCTCCAAAACAAAAACCAGGAGACCAAGACAAGAGCCAAGCAAAAAGCTAACACTCAAGCCACTAACTAAAAGTACAACAACAGCTGCAAAGGTACATACCTAAGCCGCCATCTCTGCTGCACTCCACTACTCCTTCTGCCACCTGGAAAACAACTCCTCCATCCTACATCAGGATGCTCTGACGACAGCACTGCCTTCAACACGGCCATCCCCCATAAACTCACCCACAAACTGCTCACACTTGGCCTGCACTCCACCCTCTGTGACTGGCTCCTAGACTTTCTGGCTGGCAGTGTCCAGTCAGTCAGGATTGGTTATAGGACTTCAGCCAGCATCATCACCAACACTGGCACCCCCAGGGATGTGTCTTCAGCTCCCTCCTCTACACCCTGATCACCCATGACTGTGTCACCCATGACTGTGATGAAGCGACAGGAGGGAGGTGGCCGTCTAGTGGCTTGGTGTGAGGACAACAATTTCTCCCTCAACACATGTAAGACAAAGGAGATGATAGTGGACATGAGGAAGGAGAGCAGACCTCACCAACTACTGTTTATCCGGGAGCTTGAAGGGGAGAGGGTGAGCAGCTTCAAATACCTGGGTGTGCACATCACCTGGACACTGAACACTTCACAGCTGGCCAAGAAGGCTCAGCAACGACTGTATTTCCTGAGGAGACTGGGGAAGTTTGGTATGTTGCCCAAGATCCTCAGCAACTTCTACAGCTGCGTTGTTGAGACCATCTTAACCAGCTACATTACAGCGTGGTATGGCAACACTACTGCTGTGGACCACAGTTGCCTGCAGAGAGTGGTTAGGACTGCTGAGAGGATCACCAGGACTCCACAGCCCTCTGCAGAGCATCTAACCACGGCAGAGTCCACAGACGAGCTGCTGCCATGCTCAAAGACCCTACCCACCCACAACACAGAGCCGGAGGTACAAGAGTGTGAAATGCAGAACATCCAGGCTAAAAAACTCCTTCTTCTTCCCTAACCCTAACCCTAACCCTCTGCCATCAGACTCCTTACCACTTGACAGGAGTCACAACCACGGACTACCTCACCACTGCACATTTGTACACAATAATTTGCACATGTAAATATCATGCATATCGACATATATATTTCCTCTCTGCCTTTGTATTTCTCTATTGTATTTTTTATTACTGTGTTTTGGAAAGAAAGAGAGAAAGAAAGAGAGAGACGCACACACACACACACACACACAGCGAGAGCTACAGAGAGCGAGCGAGCAAAAGAGAGAGGGAAATATCATGCATATTGATATATATATATTTCCTCTCTGCCTTTGTATTTCTCGGTTGTATTTTTTATTACTGTATTTTGGAAAGAAAGAGAGAGAGAAAGAGAGAGAGACACACACACACACAGAGCAAGAGCTACAGAGAGCGAGCAAGCAAAAGAGAGAGCGAGAGAGAGACACACGCACACAGAGAGTGAGAGACACACACTGGATTTCAGTAGATTATTCACTTTATTTCAACAATAAAACAACAACAACAACACCAGTGAACGCATGCAACAAAACTGTGACTTTTAGCACAAACAAGAGAATACAAGGGATCCTTGTGTTACGACCGTAAACCTAACCCTAACCACTAACCCCTAACCCTAACCCTAACCCTAACCCTAACCCTAAACCCTAACCCTAAACCCTAACCCTAACCCTAACCCTAACCCGCCCTAACCCTAACCCACCCTAACCCTAACCCTAACCCTAACCCCTAACCCTAACCCTAACCCTAACCCCTAACCCCGGTAAGGAGATGCACACGGACACAGATGCATTCGGGATCGTGGCGATACCGTTGGTTTATTCACAACACAGGGTCTACACCAGGGGTGTCAAACGTACGGCCCGCCAGGGGGTCCAGACCGGCCCTTGGGATAAAGCTGCAATATGAAAAAATACACAAAAATCAAAAAATCATGAACTTCATTTTTTTTTATAAATATGCTGTTAAGAATTCTCCAAGTCAGAAATGAGTTTGTATTCATGCCTTTGTTTTGAAGTGAAAGTTTTATTTTGTAGGCAGTTTAGGCACTTCCCTTTCCTGCCTCCCGTATACCGACCGAGCTGTTGTTTACAGTGGTACGGCAGTCTCTGACGATGTAGGTTACAGTACGTTCATGGTGATGTCAAATGAATGTAACATACCTTTTCTGATAGTGATGTGTTGCTCCTGCAGTATATTTACACTCGTTAAAACGTTTGTTTTCACCCGTTAGCATGATCGCGAGTTAGCATCTATAAGCTAACTGAGCTGGAGGAAGTTTGTTATGACTGGTAGCCTCGGTAGTACCTTTGGTTTACATGTGTCTGCTACATAATTAAAAGTTAGAGCTACGTTCATTAATACTAAGTGGATGACACTGAGATGTACAGGGGGTCCTCGAGTTACGTCAGTCGCGAATTACGTCGTTTTCGTGGTTACGACACGTCTCCCATGAACTTCCTTGTATTTATTTGCTGTGAAGTGGTTACTGTATTTGGCTGCATATATAAGGCAGTACACAGTGATAATTTGGTTCCTTATTTGTGTTCAAACCCTGTGTTGTGAATAAACCTACCTAAACCTCTGTGTCCGTGTGCATCTCCTTACTGGCTGCCGCTGCCCCCCCCCCCCCCCCCCCCCCCCCCCCCCCCCCCCCCCTCCCCCCGGGTTAGGGTTAGGGTTTCACATAAGTAAACACGGCTGTGGAGGTGCTGGAGAGAAAAAAAAGCCGGCAGGCGCGCTGAGAGACAAAGAGAGTGCTCAGCAACGAGTTCCCGTGCGAAGTCTGTACGTATTTACGGGGCAAACCGCTAAATCCGAAACAAGGAAGTTCACGGGAGATGTGTCGTAACCACGAAAACGACGTAATTCGCGACCGACGTAACTCGAGGACCCCCTGTAATCACAAATAAAATACAATAAATAAAAAATAAAAAAATACTCAACTGCAATTTTCTGGGGTTTTGAACCTTGATTTGCAGCTGGAACAAATGTAGCTTCAAAACCTGTGCAAAATTGATTAATAAATTAGATTATAGAAAACATTGCTTAACATTAAAGTCCTAAATCACACACAAACACCAAAGTCACTTACCACAAAAGCCGCTGATGATGACGCATCTGCGACTTCACGGTGACCGAAATCCTCTCACACCACCTACAAGCTGGAAAACAACACAGGATCACTTTGCGTTACCTCAGGCTTCCACATCACACCAGATAAGGCAACTACAAACACAACACTTGCCTGCGAACAACCACAGCACAAAGCCACACACAAACACACACACACTTACTTCTGGGAGCCGGGATCAGGAACACAACAACGTCAACGGACTCCTCTCTGCATCACGAGAAATTCCACACGTTACTATGTGACGGAGCAGCCCCATCACTGAGTGCAGGCACCCCCCTCCTTCCAGGGATTGACGATGTGCTGCAATCTGGACAGGTAGTCTGCCACAACCTTGCCTTTCCTGTGCCGGATGTTAAACTTGAATGTTTGAAGTGAGATGTACCAACGTGTGAGGCAACTGTTGCGGTCCTTCATGGAGTTGATCCAGGTGAGAGCACGATGATCCGTCTCCAGGTCAAACTCTCGTCCCAACAAGTAATAGCGCAGGCTCTCCAATGCTCACTTAATGGCCAGACCCTCTTTTTCAACTGTGGAGTACCTTGTCTCTCGTGGCTGGAGCTTGTGACTTAGGTACAGGACTGGATGCTCGGTTCCGGCCTCCCCTTGAGCCAAGACTGCTCCAAGGCCCACTGCTGAGGCATCCACTTGGACCAGGAATCTCCTGCTGAAATCTGGGCTTGTGAGAACTGGCAAAGAACACAAACAATTCTTCATAGAGTCAAAGGCTGCTTGGCACTCTTCTGGCCAGGTTACAGGATTCTTCTGATCTTTAAAGTTAAAGCTATGAGTGGGGTGGCAATGGTGGAGAACTGGGGAACGAATCATCTGTACCACCCTACCAGACCCAGGAAGGACCGTACCTCCTTCTTGGTCCGTGGTTGAGGACATTTCTGGACGGCTTCCACTTTATCCACTTGTGGACGCACCTCTCCTCTCCCCAACTGGTATCCCAGATACCAAGTTTATTGTCGGGCCCCGTCACACTTAGCCGGGTTAAGAGTCAGACCAGCTTTCTATATTTTCTGGAAGACAAGAGAGATATGTTGAACATGTTCTGACCATGTGCTGAAGATCACGACATCATCCAGGTAGGAGGCATTGTCGTGGTCACAGCCCTGAACAACTCTGTCCATCAATCTCAGTCACTTGAACTGGAAGAGTCCTGCAGGTGTCTGGAATTAGGTGTATGGTCGACTTGACTCTTCCAGTGGCACCTTCCAGTAGCCCTTGCACAGATCCAGAGTAGTGATGCATTTGGCTGCACCAATCTTCTCCAGTAGATTGTCAACCCTTGGCATGGGGCTATCAAACGCTGAGATGGCACTGAGCTTCCTGAAGTCAGTACATATCTGGAGGGAACTATCCTTTTTGAAGACGATCACCACTGGACTGCACCACTCTAAGTTGGATGGCTCGATCACCCCAAGCTTCAGCATCTCTTCCACCTCAGCCTGCAGTTTTCCCACCAGTTGTTGTGGGACACACAGGCGGATTGCCTGGCCATCTTTTAGGCAAATCACATTCTCTACCAGGTTGGTCCTGGCCCGGACTGGCGGTGAATAAGGAGGGGACCTCACTGAACACCTGAAGGAGCTGTGCTGCCTGTTTGGGTTTCAGATGCACCAGGACAGGATCTGCAGATGCCTTGAAGGTCTCTGGTCCGGTGTCTGGCTCATCTTCGTCACCAACCTTTCTGGCCAGCAGAACCTTCACTGGGGCATGGTCTGGATGCTCCTTCCATTCCTTCAACAGATTCACATGGTATGTTTGCTTTGTCTTTTTCTAGTCAGGGCGGTGAACCTCGTAGGTGACTGGACCCATCTTTCTGGTGATTGTGTAGGGCCCTTTCCATTTTGCCAGTAATTTGTGACTGGATGAGGGAAGCAACAGAAGGATCTTTTGGCCAGGCTGGAACTCACGATGTCGGGCCTGTTGGTCGTATTAGATCTTCTGGCTGTTTTGTGTGGAGGTTGACCTCAGCCTCCTCCTGGTACTTTGCGAGCCGCTCTCTCATTGCAGCACAAACTGCAAAATCCCTCTGTCACTTTGCATGGGGGATGGGGCTTCCCACCCCCTTTGTAGTGGGTCCAGTGGGCCTTGCACATCCCAACCATACAACAGTTCAAATGGATAAACGCCGGTTGATGCATGGGGAACTTCACAGTAGGCAAAGAGTAGAAAGGGTAGCCAGCTGTCCCAGTCCGTTCCGGTGTCATCCACGAACTTATTCAGCATCCTCATTAGGGTCTGGTTGAATCTTTCCACCAGGCCATCAGTCTGTGGATGGTATGGTGTGGTTTTGATTGCTATGCCAAGTTGTTTCTGGAAGAGCTGCATGAGCTTGGAGGTGAAGTTGGTACCCTGGTCCGTCATGATCTCATCTGGTATGCCCGCCCTTGAGAACAATTGGTCCAAGGCCTGTACAACAACAGGGGCAGTGATGGGGCGTAGGGAAACGGCCTCTGGGAAGCGGCTGGCATAGTCACAAACAAGTAGGATGTACTGGTGTCCACCACTACTATTCTGTTCTGGCTGACAGATAGCAAACCAAATGGGGTACCCAGTAGATTTGATTGAGGTCACTTTACTGAATCTTCTCTCTTTTTTTGATAAAACTGCAATACAGATGAATACACGAATGTTAAAATACAGACACATGAAATCTCTTACATTCCAGTAAACACATATCAGCACATGAATGCATCCACATGTACTATTACAATATAAACACAGCAATAAAGATGCAAATTCACCTATACAACACAACAAAGCTTACCAATGAACTGAATTAACCATAATAGCTTAACTAGCCTCTTGCTAACAGTTAGCTTTGCGATTAGCATTAGCATCGTTAGCACGGTTTTCGTGACTTAAAATACATGCCTCAAACATCACCTTGAAGATCACAATGTCATGAAACGACTAAAATAACCCAAGTGCATCTATACTCACTGTTGGTTCCACTCCAAGGCTCTAACAACCAACTCTCTGTGGTGAAGCACTTGCAGCCTGCATGAACACTGGAAGGCTCAGTAACAAAAACTGCAATAACTTAAATTCACCACCAGGGGGAGACTTAATCCTTTTGAGTCACTGACAGTCAGTCAGAACTGAGGGAGTCAGAATACTCACGCTTGGTATTACTTTGTTATACCACTATCTACTCTTTCTTCTGTGGCATAATTAAAACAACATCACAATGGGTCTAAGGTACTCCCTTGGCTAAGAGTCTTCACTATGACCTTACGGATCTTGCCATCCGAGCTAGCAATAGCTTTAACTATCCGTCCAAGAGGCCACTCGTTCTGTTTTACTTGAACATCCTTTATTTGAACAATATCACCTTCCTGGATGTCAGGCTTCTCCAAGATCCACTTCCTCTGTGGTTGAAGTGTTGCTAGGTACTCCAATCTCCATCTTTTCCAGAGGGAGTCTGCCAAGTTCTGGACCTCGCGCCATTGTACCTTGCACAGATTGTCCAATTCAAAGTCTCCCAGGGGTCCCGGTGTAACACTCGCCTTCTGGGTGAGCAGAGTGGCAGGTGAGAGCATTTCAGGTATCTCAGCATCATATGAGACTGGGACCAGTGGTCGAGCATTCATGATAGCCATAACCTCGGCCATCAGGGTTGATAGGACTTCATCAGACAGTCGGGATCGCACCATCCTTCACGAGCAGTCCATCCAGGATGCGTCTTGCTACTCCAATTAGCCTCTCCCATGCTCCTTCCACGTGCAAAGAATTGGGAGCATTAAAGGTCCATGAACATCCCTGCTCCTGCAGGTAGTGTTTGATCTCAGGGTCTTTTGTGTTAATTTGAAGTTCCCTGCATGCACCGATGAAATTTGTTCCTCTGTCCGACCTTTGGTGTTTGACAGGCCCACATATGGATAGAAAGTGCCTCAAGGCGTTGTTGAAGCTCGAGGTTGACATAGATTCAATAACTTCAAGGTGCACAGCTCTTGTACGCAGACAAGCAAAAATGACCGCCCACATCTTGCTCTCCGCAGCTCCACCCCGTGTCCGCAGAGTGGTGACAGTCCACGGGCCAAAAACATCAAGCCCTACATGCGTAAAAGGCAGGTCCATTGTCAACCTGTCAGCTGGTAGATCAGACATCTTCTGAACTTCTCTCTTGCCTCTCAACTTCTTACAGATGACACATTTGAATGATGATGATCAAGGTGAGTCTCCTCCCTCCTACTATCCATACACCTGCGGTGCGCAACGCACCCTCTGTGAAGTGGCGACCTTGGTGAGCTACCTTATTGTAATAGTGTCGGACAAGGAGAGTGGTCATATGATGTGATGGCCAGCTGGTAGGATGAGTGGATGCTTCTCTTGGTCTTGCAAATCAGCCCTGTGTATCCAACCTCTAACTCTAATCAGTCTGCTCTTGTCAACGACGGGATCCAGCTTTGCAAGGGGACTTTGATAGCGCACTTTGATACCCTGAGTTAAGCATTTCAGCTCCTCTTTATAAACATCCTCCTGCACAGCCTTGAAGATATAAATCTTCGCTTGAGAACGATCTGCGGTGAGCAGCTGACTCTGCAGTGAGCAGCTGACTGCATTGATGCCATCCCTTACAACTATCAGTCCTAGCTTCTTAGAATGACTTGATTACATGAATGAGAAATGCCACACCTCTTACTAGACTCTTCCGAGTAGAGAAGCGTTCAGATCTTGTTGCTCCACGGGACTGCTCTGTGACCTTGGTTAAAAGAGAGGTGACTTGTGGCCAAACGTCTTTGTCTTTGTCTGGGTCTACAAGCTCAAATGTTTCTGCTTCATTTTCTTGACCTGTGTTCAACTGACTGCGAAAAGGGGGGCCAATCAACCATCTGGACAAGGACAGGTGAGCTGCTGGAATTGGCCTGGTTTCCTGGTCTTCAGGGCTTTGGTTAGTCAACACATACTGCCACTGTTTTGATTCAGTAGAGCCTCGAATGTGAACTACTTGGTTAGCTACTTTAGTATAAACCTTCGTGAACTGTTGTGGATGTAGCCCAGCACAATGCCACGACCTGTGTAGAACCTGACAGCTTGCAGCTCCATATCTATTTCAGATAGGATCACTTCTGCCAGCTTGACCGCCAAGACTGCTGCACACAACTCCAGGCGAGGTACCGTGTGCATGGGGTAAGGAGCTAGCTTTGATTTGCCCATCACAAACCCTACATGTCATTTTCCATCAGAATCCAAGGCACGCAGGAAGGCTACAGCAGCTATAGCCATCGTTGAAGCATCTGCAAAAACACATAGTTCTGTCCATTTACAACATGACCTAGAGACTTAAATGTAAGCTCTCTGAATGTGAACCTGTTCGAGCTCAATCAAGGAGCTGGTCTGTGCTTTCCACTATGTCTCTTTCTCTGGTAGGAGAGGTGTGTCCCACTCATACTGCTCTGAGGAAACGTCTCTCACCAATGCCTTGCACTGTGATGTGAGAAGCGAATCCAAGGGGATCATAAAGACTGTTTACTGTGGACAGGATACCTCTACAAGTGGATGGTTTGACATCTCTGGTTACTCTGAAGATGAAACTGTCCGTCTGGAGTTCCCAGCTTAAACCCAAACTCCTCTGGAGGGGCAAGGGGTCTGCTCCCAAATCGAGATCATGAAAGTCACTTGCTCATTCTTCCATAGGAAAAGCCTCTGTTACCTTTGGGCTATTCGAGGCTACTTTGTGAAGTCTTAAGTTGGATTCAGCTAGTAGGGTCTTAGTTCGCTGCAGAAGATTGATAGCTTCAACCTCAGCTTTCAACACAATCATTCCGGACAGTCTCATCACAAAGCTGGACACTCATGGCCTTCCTCCTCTCACATGTGCCTGGATAAAGGACTTTCTCACCAGCCGTCCCCAGACTGTGAGACTTGGCCCCCACCTCTCCTCCACTCGCACGCTGAGCACCAGCTCCCAACAGAGAGGAGGCCCTGCAGCTGACAGCCTGGTGTTCGGTGAACACCAAGTGGTCACCAAAAAGGCTGAGCAACAGCTACACTTCCTGAGAGTCCTCAGGAAGCAACCTGGCCCCAAACCTGCTGCTGACCTTCTACCGTTCATCCATCGAGAGCCTGCTGACATACTGTATCACAGCAGGGTACAGCAGCTTCATCATGGCAGACAGGGAGAAGCGAGTAGAGAGTAGTAAAGGCAGCACAGATCATTGGCGGCCCTCTCCCCACCCTGATGGACATTTACACCTCACAATGCCTCACCAGAGCTAAAAACATCATCAAGGACAGCTCTCGGCTTTGGACTGTTTGACCTGTTGCCCTCAGGGAGGCGTTACAGGTGCATCAGAATGAAAACAAACAGACTCAAAAACAGCTTTTTCCCAGAAGCCATGAACTCACACATGCACTGACTAAATAGTCTTACCCCCAGCCCCCGGACTTTCTTTACCCACCTACTGTGCAGTATTTAAGTATTATTGACACTGTGCAATATATGCAAACTGTGAAATACCATACTCTCACTGCTCAATATACATTGCAAATTGTATGTATACTCTCAGACCAAGCACCTTTTTGCACCACTATTGATGCTGTATATTTTATATTTTATGTTGATATATTTTATGTACATGTTTGCACTGTGAAGAAGTGGCTTCTAATCTCATTGTACATGTGTATAATGACAATAAAAGGCATTCTATTATTCTATTCTAAATCCAAAGCTCATCCCGGAAACAATAAACACATCAATCATGATGTCAGCAATTATGCTTGTATGTCTAAAAATAGAGGGTATTGCAGCGCTTGGACACATTCCCTGCAGTAAACACAGTTTCTTTTTCATCTCAGGCCCATTTACTGGTCTCAACTTGTGTAAAATAGTGAAGTGTCTTTCGCAAAAGGGCCGGCTCTAAGAGCCAATGCTTTGTAGTGAATCAGAAGAGCCGACTCCCCACTTTCTTATTAGCTCTGCTCACAGACCTGAGGACAAGGGCAAAACTGATGGGCACACCATGCAGCCAGTCATAACTAAGACATTGGATCATACCATTATGTTAAAGCAGAGGAGCAATAGATGCTTCATCATGCGTAGGCATAGTCCAGATACAGACAGTGAGACTACTGGAGACAACAGTGAAAACAATATGAGTGATACCTGTAAAAGAAGCACGATTTGATGGCTGAAATTTAAGGAAACTGGAAACAGCAGAGCAGAGTGACAAACTCGCACCGACACATAAGAACTGTCCATCCCTTGGTTCAATAGGAGGAGAGAGGGCAAACTAGGTCTCCATCTACTGACCCTGGTGAGTCTGGTCCCAAACCAACAACACCTGTCGGAGCAACACATTAAAAGAGTTTGGTTCTGTTTTTGACATTGTAGATTTGTTTGCAATGGTTTGTTACTCAGTGAAAAGTTTGTTGTGTTAAACAGGGGGAAAATGTAAGATAAATAAAAACACTGAATGCAAAAGAGCTTTTAAACACATAAACCATTAATGTTTGCTTAGTTGGGCTAAAATATGATGCTACAAATGGTAACGAGTAAAGAGCCGATCGGGAGCCGAAAGAGCCGCTCTTCTTTCCCGAACTTCCCATCATTAACTACTAATTAGTGAAATGCATAAATGGTTGCATTATATGGAGCCCGTCTGGTGACACTGGTGGAAAAACATTTATCTTGCGGCCACAAAATAGCATCTCGTGGACAAGAGATACTTAAGTCGCGCATTAATAATAATAATAATAATCATCTCGTGGCCACGACTTACACATATGCGGTTTTATCTTAAACTAGCAATCAGCTGATGTGACTGATGACAGATGAGAGAAAATGGTGTATAAAAATAAGAGATTTATTATCGTGGAGTTGTGACATTTTGGAGTCTTGATCCACATTAACAAACAGCTTACAGTTTTGTATTTTCCAACAATTTGTGTGCTCAGAAGTGAATTAGACTGAGTGACTGAATTAGAGGCATGTTTTGATGTCATTGTTCTGCATGTTGAATCATAATTTATATAACTTATGTGTTTCAGGTGAGATCATACAATATAGTTACTGTTGCACATACAGTAGTTTAAGATTACCTGTTCTTGGATTACCCATACATAAAATTTAAATTTAAAGTTTTTTTTTACTATAGAAAATAATAGTGACCATTCGATCCACATTGACAAAATAGTTATCTTGATAGTTTGGGTTTTTAAAGTTGGCTTGTACTCAAATTGCACATCATCACAGAAGACACCTACAGGTAAAACAATACAATACAGCAACACTTTCACCATATGGCAGGAAGATACGAGAATACTGAATGACAACACACAATTAATACTTATAATATATTGCAGTGACCTTCAGTGTTAATTATGCTGAGATCATCCTGAATCTGAATCAGATGTGACCCAAGTGTTAAAACCCTCCTCTGTGCAAAACAACAGTTTGATTCACAAATAAACTGAAACTGTCACCACGTGACTTCAAAATCTTAACACCGAGGTCCGAACGTGCATCTTCCTTTTAGGTTCCTTCTAAGAAAAGACAGACACCAGGATTTTGGTAATTTTAAAGAGGAGGAGGTACTGTACATCACCTAGACAATCACCACTGTGAAAAGGCTGTGTAGAATGGAAAGGTGAAAAAAACACAAAGTCCATTACAAGGCATAGAGGGACAGAGGCTTCATCCTAACTTCATCCTCCAGATAGCAGCAGCGTGTCAGAGGTGAGGAGGGACCGTCTGCAGAGCGTCTCGGGTTGTACGATGGACATTCACATTCTGGAAAGAGGAACGAAGCCATGTCACATCTTTATTGTTGAAATATGTATCTGTTTAACAACCAGGCATTTCACACAACAAATCCTTACAACTGGACTTTAGTTATCATAGACCCAGCACCTTAAAACACAGATCAAAGTCGCTAGGGGCATACATTGTCAATGTAACTCATTGTGTCTAACGCATGTTCCAATTTCCAGGTCTTATTTTCCATTACATTTTGAACTTTTAGTGTTCAGACTCTAGTCCAGCAATGTGGCCACAGATAACCTGTATGACCCTGGTTTAACAAACCACTTTTCATACTCACTGACATGTTCGCAGCAACTATACATTATTCATTGAAACTGTACTTCCATCATTTTATGAGTACCTGGTTCATGTGCAAGAGAGGGCCTTTGTAAACTTTATATTTGTGTTTTTAAGAAAATATTTATGCTTTTTAACAAGGTCTCAGTATTTAAATAATGTGTTGTGTAACAGAAATGTGTGTTTGACAGTGATCGTTTTGTTCAGCCTGATGAATAGCAACACTTTGTCCCCCAGAGTCTATGCATATGTATGAATAGGGAGATCTCTGAGGCCTTCAGTTTCCATGGCAGAGTAAGCAGCAGCAATTACACTGCACTAAACCTCCCATCCAAACATAGACAGGAGGGGAAGGACGAGACTTGTCTGCTCTCCAGATGGCATGAGAAGGAAATATCAGCTAAGGAGTTGAGACATCATTTTTATATTTTATATGTTATAATTTAACTTAAAGGTAAATCATATAATAAAAGATCCTGACTTTCAGATGTTGAAGCTTTCACGTTAAAGAGAAGAGTGTGATCGAGATACAGGAAACGGTTAAAACGAGTTTATTCAGGAACAGTAAACAGAAGTATTGTCCGATTCTCCTCGGTGATGTGAACTTCCTGTAGGAAACCTTCATATTGTAGAACAAAAAAAACAACATATTTCTGTACTTCTACAGTCTTCAAATGACAGCATCAGACATCCTACATCTCGGGACAAATGGTATAATAGGACAATGATGAAGGTACTAGACAGAGTTGAAATTTAAAAAGAACAACTCTGTTTTTAGTGTGCAAATATAATATAATATAATATATATAATATTACGTCTGGAGTTTTCTGACTCCAACAGGAATATACTGATGAAGACAATTGTAACATGAATATGTTAAACCAGTTCAACCGCCAGGAACAATAACTAAAAACTACACTAAGTTCAAGAAAAGGTGCTGGAGTTTTCACTGATTCACAGTTAGTGTCTGTAAAAAAAATTATCCGTTCTCCATGAAAAGGGAGAATGTGCAGGACACAAGATCTGTGTCAGGATTCATAAGCAAGAATTCAAAACTGGATTCCAGTCAATTACCAACATCATGACGTTTAAAATACAAGTGAAGACAAACAAAGGAGAGTGGAGAAGACAATATTCTGCATTTGGCAGATACACTGTGCATCAGGAGGGTACAGTGTGCGTAATGAAGGGTAAGTGAGTGGGGGATTGGGGAAGGGTGAGGGGCACTGCCTCATTGGTGAGCTGGCACTGTTAGCAAAGCTTCCTCTGACATCCGCGACACCTCTACGTTCTGTTTGTAAAAAACACAAAGAGGGGGGGGATCAACACACATGCGGGGGCAAGAGATCCACCACACACAAACGAAGCGAAAGACTCGGAAAAAAGTGCACAGTTCACATTGTAAGTTTGTTTTTCACATGGCTGAGATTTTTACCTACTACAGCCTCTAACATCACTATAAATGATTGCCCAAATGAACTATATGTTATGGCAGTGACAATTTTCTATGCACTGCAGTTTACTCCACCAGTGCTGTTCAGTATCAATAAAGCTGTGGAACATAGTCCACTCAGAGGCTTGTGTATATTAAGGGTGTGTGGGTAATAAGGGTGTGTGGGGAATAATATGGCCCAGCAAAAGCTGTGGGAACTTTCATGTGTGTTTGATATCCTCTTAATAACCCTCTAATAATCCAGCACAAAGCCTGTTGTGAGCTCATGACCGTAAGGCACACCTTACACCTCTGTTAATGTGTCAGCTGTATTGTGTGTGTGTTTGTGTCCTGATACCAACCTCGGGTCTTTGCCTGTGTGTGTCGACTGCTTCCACGTTCAAGCCGATGGACTCAACTTTGCAGCCTGAGCCGGCAGAAAGGAGAGAATATTAGTTCATGGAACAGAAGAGAGACTGAATGCAAGTAATATGCAGTGCCAAAACATGTCCTACCGTAGGCCACCGGTGTTAGCTTCAGCACAGTGTGCAATGGGCACTTCAGATACGGTAGTTCCTCTGTGTGGAGATGAACAAACACACCAACAGTAAATAAAACTACCAGAATTTACAGGGAACTCACTCTGTATCATCATATCAGTATCAGTTAGCAAGTGTCTCATTCAGAATAGTGTAAGTATTTTACTTAATCTAAAAATGACTACAGGGGGTCCTCGAGTTACGTCGGTCGCGAATTACGTCGTTTTCGTAGTTACGACACATCTCCCGTGAACTTCCTTGTTTCGGATTAAGCGGTTTGCCCCGTAAATACGTACAGACTTCACACGGGAACTCGTTGAAGAGCGTTCTCTCTGTCTCTCAACGCTGCAGAGAGACAGAGAGACGTGCTGCAAGGCCTGCCGGCTCTGCAACACCTCCACAGCTGTGTTTACTTATGTGAAGTGGCTGGCCGGCCAGCGGGGGAAGGGGCAGCCGGTAAGGAGATGCACACGGACACAGATGCGTTCGGGATCGTGGCGATACCGTAGGTTTATTCACAACACAGGGTCTACACGGTTGATATCAGAAATCTAAAGGAAATGCTCATTACACTCGCGATTTCAACCCCTACGGTGTGTCAAGAGGGACAAAAGGCAATTCACCATAATAAACTCTTATTTTAGCATGGTGTTAAAGCGACATCTGGTGGCACAATGTATGCATAATGGCACAATGATTACGACACATTCTCAGGAACGGATCTCCGACGTAACTCGAGGACCCCCTGTATACGCAAAATCTCTGATGATCATTGAACTGTTTATTAATCATCCTTCTGGAGAATCCATTTTCCTTTAGTGAAATCTTTCACATCCAACAATGCTTTTAATCAGCACCTGAAGAAGTAGACTAAACAGAATCTGCATTTTCCTGTATATGTCCTGAATCAGCCTATTTAAAGACTCCAGCCTTGGCTTTAGTAAGAAAAAAAACTAAAAACCTACCTGCTGTTTTGTCCAGGAAATAGGCCAATAAGCAACGCATGACAGCCTGGTGACAGATCACCAGCACGTTCTCCTGCCTCTCCAGCTCCATGATGACGGGCTCCAGTCGCTGCACCAGGTCCTCATAGGACTGTGGGAGGAGACAAACCGAAAAAGCCAAATCAGACACATTAAAAACAAAATGATTTCATCTGAAACTGATGACTGAAGAATCATCATAAAGCAAAAACAACTTTATCTGTGTTTTCTAGTGAGGATAATTTATGATCAGGATGTAGCTGCAGCTTTACATCTGAACTTTGTAGAAAAAGAGCTGTAAATTTAAAGCCTCTACTCTGTCCATCTACTATAGTCAGTCTAGACTTATACTGCGATAACAAGATTTGCCAAAACAACAGCATCATCTCTGTGTGTGTGTGTGTGTCTGCCCAGCCAGCTAATGTCCATATCCATCTTCCTGTGTGAGATTAATGGAGAAATAATGGGCTAGACAAAAAGTGAGAACAGACCAGCAGGCATTCAGGCCCACAGTGAACAACTTGATCTCCCCATACACTAACACCCACACACCCACACACACACAAGACTCAGTTTCCTGCCAAATGTCTGAGAACCTTCTCATCCAAGCCGAGGCTCATTAGCTGCGTGGTCGTGACCTGCAGCCATCTGGATATAGTATCACTGTTGTGTGTCTGTGTGAGTATCTGTGCGTGCATGAGAGTGTGTAATTATATTCACAGTGGATGGCTGCATTTGTAAAATTCAAACAGACACACTGTCATTCAGCATGCTACCTCAATGTCAGCAAAGAACAGCACAATAAAAATGTTACACAGCCACATCATATATATCCTGATGGTTCAGAAATCAACTGTTTGCCACTGACCTCTCCTTTTGGGTAGCGATAGCGGTATTTGTCCTGGTCTCTCAGAGCAAACTCCAGAGGATAGTTCTCCTGGATCTCCTCATACATCATCTCCTCACACACACCCTGTAATGACGTCACACACAGGTTAAACCCCATCAACACAACGCAGATGTCAGTGCTTGGCAGTCAGCAGCACTGTACTTACTGCGTCGATCTCGTTCAGGACCTTCCACTGTTCATAGGGGGCACCGAGAGCCTCAGCTGTCTGGATAGTTCTCTTCATCTGACTGGTCCACACCTTTAGGTCACTGATGCCCTGTGCCTTCATGAACTGGTTCAGCTTCTTACCAAACTGGATGGAGGAGGGAAAAATTACTTAATTATCTCACTGAGCCAAAAAATAAAAGAACTGTTCTGAGGATCTGATTGTGACAAGGTTGTATGTACCTCTTTGCCTCTAGGGGTGAGGCCAGAGTCTCCTCCGATGCGTCCCTTGACATTGAGCTCGCTCTCACCATGCCGGCACAGGTAGATGGAGCGTGGTGTGATGTGGATGTTCATGAGGTAGTAGACGATCCGGCTCTGAATGTGGTCCAAGACTCGGTTCACCAGATATCGCTGACCCACATCCATGATTTTGATGAAGGAGAGATCCCTGAGAGCAGACGCACATTGTGACATGACTGATCCAAGACCAATGTATAGATCCAAGGACTAGCCCACCTTACAGTATTTATGTCATAACAACCATAATACACTTTTCCCATAATGTAAAAAGGTAAATATTTAAGAATTAGACTGAAGTACATGCTCCAGCTGACAGAAATACTACATGACTGCCCCGTTGCTATAATGAAAAAACAAAATATATGTGACATCAATCCCATCCTCATATTCACAAACTTTCCTCTCACCTGTCCAGGACTTCATCCAGTGTCTCATAGGAGTTTTCATAACATTTGATCCTCTTCATGAAATCTTCCACAGCTTCGTCTGTGTTACAGTTGGTGTAGTCGGGGCTACTCAGCTTCACTTGCTGAAAAGAGACAAAGCACAGGGGTGAATCCAACACAGAAGTTCATTTTCTCCTGCAATAAAGATGAAAATAAAAGATACTCACCACAATGTTCTCCTGTATGACATCTGGGTCTTCACACACAGACTCCACAAAGAACACCTAGGAGAAAAGTCAGGGGGGTTAGTGTGAATATCAAATCGTGTTGTATCCAGTCCGAGAACAATGACACAACAAATTACCTTAAATTCATTCTGCTCAGCAAACTGGACAATGGTTTCCCTTCTTTCTCTGGTGGTGTTTGTTGCATCAAAAACCTGTCCAAAAGAGAAGTGTATGAGGCGCTGTATTCTACCAGCACAGATCATGTGACAGAACAATGAACATTTGACCTACTGCAACTTGGCCTTTTTCTTCGATGAGGTACTGTCGCACATCATTCAACGCAGCTGAAGCACACTCCCTGAGAAAAAGTAAGAAAACACTGGTCATAAATATCTCCTGGCTGGCGATTAAATGTGTTTCATTTGGCTGTCTAAAGCCAGAAGCTGCCCTTACTGTCTGATCTTCAGCCCCTCTTCATTGTCCGGACGGAAGAACTCAAAAGACTTGTAGATCTTCACACACTCTCTCCTGTACTGGCCAACATTGAACTCTGGAAGATGAACAGCGTCAATAATCCTCAGGAATTGTTATTTATTCTAGTTTAGTCAAAGTTTATGTGACTCTCTCCCACACTGGAGCAAACAAACCCTAAAGTCCTACCTCTGGTCGGAACCCCGATCCAGTTGAGATAGCGGGTCAGTTTCTTGGAGATATAGGTCTTCCCCCTGGCAGGAAGGCCCACGGTCACGATCAGGGTGGGACAGTTGGTCATGCAAACTGCAGTGAGAGATAGATTGCACACAATGCACATGTTACACATAAAAAACATCTCTGCATCAAATTCACTTTGTTTCACATCTGCAACACCTCATTTTATGTGACTTCTATAGATTTAATATTAACACCAGATTGGCACTATCAGTGTGTCTGAGTAATCCAGCCTCATATGCCAGAAAGAGTGTGTGTTGTCAGCAAGGGGCAGTGGTTGCGGTGACTCCAGGACTTGGCAAAACAGCTGTTGCAAAACACTCTCAAGACATCAGGAGCGAGCAGACAGTGTGTGCACAGATGACTGGGTCAGAGAGCACAGGAGTTTTTTTTTTATAGGAGCTACTTCACCAATATGTTGCATCTGAAGATGGAGGAAAAAAGGGACTGACATATAGGAACAAGACACAAGACCATGATCAAACAGCTTTTGAGATGTGAGGCCTTTGGACTGTTTGGCTCCCATGTCTCCAGTGTTGGTTTGTTTGTCTCATGTCCCTCAGCAAAACTCTCACAAGCGGATTGGAAACATCCCTTCAAGGTCAGGTGACATGTGAGTGCACATAACAAAGCAACAAAGCAACAAAGCAACAAAGCAACACAACCATAGTGCCCATCACTCACATGACCCCACAGTCCCTGTTTACCACCGCCGGGTGCTGCACCTAGCACGCGGTAACAAGAAGGGGGGACATCCCGGTAGTGTCTCCTTCCTCCCGGCACGGAGCAGCCTCCACCAGCAGCAGCTCTCGTGTGTATACTTATATAACCAGGTGGACCAGATGGCTGCTGCTGCTACCGCTGCAGCGACACATCTCAACATGTGTGTGGCCGCGGCGACGTTAGCTAGCGCGTGGAAACAAACACGCTGATGCTAACGCGAACGTTAATGGCGAAGTGCCCACAAATACAACATACGTCAGACAAGGGGAAAGAAATATGTCTCCCGCCGATACTGACTTAAGCTAGCACCCAAACAACGCACGTGCTAACAGCTGTCGCCACGTCGTCTCACGCACCCTTCCGCTGAGAGATGTGTTTTTCGGGACGGCCATTGATATACGGCATCCAGATCTTCTTCAGGGGGTTCTGGGTGAGTTCCCGGGGATTGGACGCCGCTGTGTCCATTCCGACAGGCGGGCAGCTGGAGGCGGCCGCGGCGGGAACGCGGGCTCCTTTCCCGTGATGCTCCTGTGAAGGTGACCGGTGTTTCATCCGCGCTGCTCGGTGGAATGGATGCAGCCGCTCGATGCTTCTCTCCGCGCTGTCGTCACGTGCCGGGTCTGACCACGTTAGCTCACCGTAATGAGAGTAATATAGGCGCAGCGCACTGCTCTCATCCACCGTAACGCTACGAGCTGCGCTCTCCCAGAGACACCACGATAACAACAACATCAACAACACATCACATCACTGTGTTTATTTCTATTCAGTGGTTTGTTGTGTCCTTTAAACTAAACGTTGCATTAACATTACATTATATTTCCCCTTCTTTCATGTGATGGTGAACTGAAGCAGCAGCGCTGTACAAACTCAGTGACCCACAAGACTCCACACAGAGCTGTCCCACAGGCCTGAGAGGAACTACAGAGACATGCCTCAGTGGATTTTTCACTACATGAGCAACTCCTGTCACATTACATTGTGATTTAATTGGGTGTTTATTAAACGAGAAATAATTATAGAAACCTTAACGAACCTCAATCAGTTCGAAATTCTTGTACTCAGGCCCATTTGAACCTGTAATAATCAAAATAGCGTCTATATCCATCACACATGCAACAAAACATCACAATCAGTAAGACACAGCACAGATGATCACACGAAAGAAATTATAGACTATCTAATGGAAAGGTCAAGAAGGTCATACTCATCAACTGGAAAAACCCACTGAAGCAAAGTTGGCTTTAAAACTAAAAGCTTAGTCATAATTTTTTGTTGAACAGCATTTAGAACCCAGCTTAAATCCTTCACAATGCAAACACACGTGTGGGAGTTCAGGGACATCAAACTAATAAAATATAATATGAACCTCCAATAAATCAGCCAAGAACACAAGTACCTTTTGATTTAAATCATACACTGCTCCGCTTATCCTACAGAAACTGAAACGACTAGTAAAGCCTACAGCTTTAGTTTTCCTTCCATGACATGTAAATATATTTTCTTGGAAAAAGTCTATTATCAAAAATATCCTCACTGTCCACTGGTACTGTGCAGTTTTCACAGATAAAATCAGAAAAAATGAAACGTCATAATGAGTACATGAAAAACAATAGGGACAATACTTGTATTGGACGGGTTGTGTTTTTAAACACCGCACATACTGTCCGTTAGTATTTACATTTACAGGGGCTTACTCCATGCGCATGTGCAAAGAATAACCAGCAGGTGGCAGCATCACCTCCTCCCTGTAATTGTGCATGACCCTGAGCTGTGTGAACCAACGGTGTGTGACACAGCTATAATGAAATCCAGCTAATCAGCTCTGCCAGACCATCGTTTGGTTATTCTTGTTTTCACGCTCACAAAGTTCAGCATCAGTGAAATAAATCTGCGCTGACAAGCTTCACACAGACAGGGCTGTTCCCGGGTCAGTTAATAGTCAATGTTCAGATGAGTGGGTCTATCTGTTCATCTGTTCCTTCCCTTTAGAATGATCTCATGCACTCTTTTCATCAGTGTGGTGGAACAACGGGGCACGTGACCTACATACGATGAGATGCAGGGTTTCTAATTAAAGCTAGTAGACTGTGCTACATGTCAGGTTCATCAGGCCCACGTGACATACATGACACCCTATCTAACTTTCTTTTCTTTTTTTTAAATTTACTGTTTATTGATATTCAGAATCAGACATTCACCTCCATCACACACATCTTATGTGCATCTATCTTACATCTGTTGTCTGCCCCAAATTCCAAAATAGCTTTTTTATTTTGTATCTGAAGAATCTTGACTGGTTTTCAATGGGGTTAAATGAGGTATCTCACACAGTGTACCCTGGGACAAGAACAGGAAATAGATGAGAGCTCGAGCTCCTCCTCCTCCTCCTCCTGCCAGCAGCTGCCACCGGCTCTGACTGCAGCCGTCACTCTCCACTACAATAGCCATCAGCTGATACAGTTAACAACGTGAACAACAACAACATTACCCGTCAGCAATGTTCACCAAGCAAGGAGACCGATCCAGCTCATAAACCACCATTCAGCGTTTCGCTACACAAACACTATATGTGTGTGTGTGTGTGTGTGTGTTATTACATGTACATGACGTTCACCAGCAACACAACAGGCAAGCAGGAAGCGACAAAGCACCAATCTCGGCAACATCATCTCCACCATGACACAGGTATCAGAAATACAAGTCATGACACCGTGACATCATAACAATGACCGAGCAGACAGCACAGAGTCACATCAGTCCACGCGCAGCCTCCGGCTCGTTTGTTTGTTTTCGTATATTTTCACCCACAGCGCTGAATGCAAACATCCGCCGACCCCACATCCTCTGTGTTAAAGCCCAGCTGCAGCTCTGACTCTGAGAAACTGCACCGTGGTCGCGCGCTGTTGTTATGTAGGGGAAAGGTGACAGCGCCGACACACCGACAACACACACACACACACACACACACACACTCTTGTTTACGTCTTGAATGGCTGCTCGTCCTATCACTCGCTGCCAGACTCGGTCTCCGTCTTCAGCTTAAAGATGCATGATCTCCCCTCCAGCCCCCAGTGAAGGCATCTTACCCGATCTGTCCTGGCTCTGTGTGAGCCTGGATCTGCTGGAGCCGCCTCTCATCATCAGCGCAGAGCCAGGCGGCGTGTGTGTGTGTGTATGTGTGTGTGTGTGTGTGTGTGTGCGTCCAGCTGCAGCCTGCTCTGATGCTGCTCACCCTGCACACACCCACTGTGAGTGTGGAGGACCTCAGGCCGGAAGAAAGGCTTTCTCCAAAACTGGAGGCACTGAGGTGGAAGCCTACCTGCCCCCTCCCCAGATCCCACCCACCCCCTGACAGCGGGGGAATGTCCCCACCCGTCCACACAGGACATGAGCTGGGACCATCCCCATGATCCAGTTTACACCCAGTACAGCACACTGCCTGGGACAGACACAATAATGTTCACAGTCCTGTGATGACTCATCTCACACAAATCCCTTTAAAAAACAGAGAAACGCACAGGACACGTGTTGACTTGATGAATGTTGCTATTCAAAGCTTAGGGCCTTGCATAATTATGGAAGGAAGAGTTGCCTGTTCCAGGAAGAGTCAAACTAGCTGAACTTGTTTTTCCTCGTTGTGCATATGACGTAGGTGATTCACTTAATATTCAGATGACAAACTTTTTTTTTTATCAACCATGTATTAATTAGGATTCTGTTTAAGAAGAGGGCAGAAGTGGATAATGGTGAGGATTCAAAATTTCCCTTATCACTGTTGTAAAAAAAAAACATGAAAAACTTTTTTTAAAGAGGGAGGTTTGGCTTTAATTGGATAATTGGTGTTAAAGTATCTAAACAATCACTGTTATCAGATTTTCTCAGCGATAGTTTCTTGGGTTACACACCCATGAAATTGTAATTTTGATAAGTTAGGATTCTCCATAAAAAAACACACACACACACACACACACACACACACACACACACACACACACACACACACACACACACACACACACACACACACACACACACACACACTAACCTGTCAACTCTGTCACACTCAGGGGGTTGTCAGCATCATGTGACCTGTCTGGCGAGGACCGGAGGTACATTCTTTGGCAGGAATGATAGTATTATCAGCAGCCGCATGATAATGATGACAGTGAATTTACACTCACACAATAGCAAGGGGGAACATCAGGGAGCTGTTCAGGGCTACCCCGTGAATGAGGAGATGCAATTTAATTTCAGATGTCCCACCACTGACCTTAAACACATTCCTCCAAAAAGGGCAATGTGATCACAACCACCCCCCACCCCCAAGCCCCAGGCGACGTGCTCTCCACACGAACTGTGTAACACTAGTCCGACCTGTCTCACTGTTCTTTATCACAGGCTATACATAGCACGTTCGCACCGTCCTGTCCCGCACCCTGATTTACTTAGCACTTAATATGCATTGTTTTCTTTTCTCAGGAAAACTTAGCCTAAGCCTAAATACTGGAAACATTCAGTATCCCTCTGTCCTGGGTGAGTTCTTCAGAAAACGTTGACCCATGACTGAGCCCTAGTGCTCACCCCTGACTTGAAGACATTTATTTTATCTCATTCCCACACAACCTAGCAAGGTTTGTGGAATAATACAAGTTGGAAGCATATGAGACGCTGTCACATTAGTGACGTAGACACATGATGGTGTCATCGTGTCTAGGCTTGTCTCCACAAAATGGTTGAGGACTTAAATAAATACCATGGTTAGGGAGGAAATATTTTACAACATTCTGTAAAATTCCAATCGCTGTTATTCTCTGTTGATTTTCTTTTTCTTACTCTGGAGCCCAGCAGCCGACAGGTCAGGTTTTGTTTGGGCCACATCTCATCATGGCTGTTGTCCCTTATTTACAGAAGGGAAGCCAAGTGTTTTTTATGATGGCTTTTCCTAAACACTGCAGTAGGACCATGTGATTAAAGTAGGGGAAAGGTTCTTACCATGTAATCTAAACATAGGTCAATAACGTTGACCTTTCTGAGTCGAACACAAAGTCAGATGGCTCGCTCCCAAATAACTGCTCCGCTGCTGCTATTCAAAGCAGCTTCACAAAGCCTCCGAGCCACAAATACAAACACAATAGCCCCAAGGGTCACAGCAGAAAATATTTTTTTTCTTGTACACAAAAACTCCTCCTTTGTTTTCTAGTTTTTTTTAACAAACATATGGAATCTGCTGTGATTCCCATTACTGAAGGCCGCGCTGTGAGAAGGAACTGCAGCCTGTATTTAGGGGAAGTATTTTACTCAATCCCCATTAACACACACAATACCTTACTCAAGAAAGTTTCATAAGTCATCCACGTCGCACAACCGGCCACTAACCCTCTGCTGATTACAATAAACTCACTGTTTTTACCTTACAAGAAATAGGCAGGTTGCATCAAAAGGCCAGTTTACTGTTGCTTCAATAGAAAAAAGCCCCCCCTCAGGTTGATCTGTATCATAATGATGAAGGAATATATACTTAACTGACAAGACAGAAGGTGTCAGGCTTTTTAAATCCCTGTCAGGGAACAGCGAATGACAATGTCAATATTAAGACAACACAGGTAATGTTGAGTGTTCTAGTTTCACAGTCTGCCCACAGTTGGTTTGTCTGTCTGTGTAGGCTCTGCACACTGGTGCACAGAAACAAAGGAGACCTCAAACAAGCAATCCAGCACTCCGATGCACAAAATATAATCACTACAAATATTGGAGGATACATGATGTCTGCCGCCTGAATCTAAAAATCACATACTTCGATAAAATAGTTAAAAAGAGCAGGCAACAGGGGTGATATCATGTCTTCATATGTCCTATAAATGTCCAGTTTGGATGTTGTTAGTCTTTTATATCAGAGAAGACGTGCTTTACGTCCAGTCTCTCAAGAGTCCAGAGCAGCTCTATAAACACACTCCTGCAGACACCTACATCTTCTGACTGCCTCTTCTTCACTGGCTGTTCAGGATGTGCTCGTCTGCGTCTCACTGACTTTGGCAGACAGTGGACCCGCTCTTTGCCCCTGCCGCAGCTTTCTTACGCCTTTTATTGAGCAGAGGGTTGCTTGAAGTATCAAGGTCCTTGATCTTCACCTGGTCGTAGTCCACTCGCATGGTGGCCAAAGCACTGGTCATCTCCTCCTGTGAGAGGCACAGTTGAGGTGCGTTAGGCCAACTACAAATGGCAGGGTGCGTGCTAGACTACACATCCTCTGTAATACGTTGTCCATCACGTCATAAATATGTTCAATCAGTTGCTGAATGCTTTGGGAAATATTTACCTGCTAATTTCCTTATCTGTGCTGTCTGACTCAGTTCAGCAGACAGACAAGAAATCAGCAAAAGGTCACAAAATGCACAGCTATTCAACAGTAATCATTTCTCCTGGTAACCGTCAGAAGAAGAAGAAGAAGAACATACTTTATTAATCCCAAATTTGGGAAATTAGTCTTTTAGGAAGTGAAAGACCCTGGGAGAAATGTCAAACTATTCCTTTAAGCACTGCTTAGTAGTGCATTGTGTTTCACTAAATCATTTTTAGTGCCGACAACATGTGAACAAAGGGGGAGAGACAGAGGAAAACCTGTTTTAGGAATACCTGTTTAATTGTGGGTGAGTTCATCACTGTCAGAGATGGCCTCAGACCATGGAAATTAAACAGATGAAGACAGGTCTGCAAACTGGAGCAGCAGTATCAACACTCAAACCCCTGTCCTTTATCCTACGTGCCCGGGGGCCACTTGTTGGTCATGATGCAGCCACAGTGTAAGGTCCTGCCTTTTTGTACCTTTGTGTTTTTTGAGAAGTGGTTATTCAGGTTTGCAATGCGCCAAGTTTTTACGCAATCCAGCAGTGTCCGTTGCAACACTGAACAGCACAGCATTGTGTGCATATCACTTTGGAGAAACGTCTTTTCTATCTTATCGATACGGATGTGCTTGTTCAGCTGTTGTGAAAGAATGAGCCATTCAATTCATGATTCACGCAGCTCATATTTGCAGCCACTGAAAGAATACACTTTCCCAACTGAGACATTTTACAGTCGAGGAGCGTTAACCCCATTCTGACCTGATGTGAACACATGGATGCTGCTTTGCCTTAGACTTTGTGCTCCACTGTGTTCATATGTGTCAAAACTGAAACTTACAGAAGAGAACAGACTGTGACCAGGGCCTCCCCCTGGTGGCCGTGACGGAATTACTCTCTCTCTCCCTCACACACACAAACTTGAAAAATAAGTGAATTAGTTTAATTCTCTACTGATGACATTCATGTTCACATTAAAATCTCATTGCATTTTTTTCTAATATCCTTTGTGGCTATACAGAAGCTTTACAGCCACCGAAATACAATCTACTTTTAAGTTAATATTTGTAATACTGATCAATTTAAAAGGATCTTCAAAAGGATATTATCAAATAAAAAGTCTTAGGAAAACCAAGGGAGTGGAGCTTTAAAGATACAAGCTCATACCAAATGTGTCGCAGATCATTTATTTTAAGTTTTTGAGATGCATTATGGGAAATGTGGGCTGTTGCAGTTTTGGAGAGTGCATAATGGAATCTGCATAATGGATACTATAACTCAGGATTATTTACTCTCGGCTATCTCTAATTTGTTTTAATTTGTCTCTTGTGTGGCCCAACACTTTATGGAAATGCCTCCCTGAACCAGTGGTTTACTGCTGTGACAGCACCCAAACTAAAGCCAACTGAATCTCTGACAGCCAATCAGAAACAGGTAGTAATATCATCATGCAACCAGAGGGTGGCAGTGTTAGCCTGTTTCTGACCTTCACATCCTGCCACATCTCAATGTCTTCAGTGAGGACGCGGGTGGTGTGGAGCGGAGTGGAGGGAACCACCATGGACTTCTGTAAAACACACAGCAAATACACATATGTCCAGATGGTGATTTGAGCAAACACAAATGATGTTTATGTGGACTGGACACACAGATACTTACATTGATCCAGGGGTGGTTCATGAACTGAGCGATGGTCATTCTCTCATTCGGGTCTGTCTTCAGGAGCTGGTGGATCAGATCTTTGGCTGGAGGAGTAAAAGCAGAGATCTTCACGTTATAAGACAAAGGTACGTGTAAATCTAATGTCCTCGCTCAACGTCCCCGGTCTCAGGGACAGTGTGGCCTACTTACACTGCCAAAGGGATTATATGAAAGAGCAAGAGTGAGCCTGAGTGAAAAATAGAAATGTGACTGTTGTGACTGTTGTGTGTGTGCATGCACTGTTGTTAGTGGTGGTTGTGAGGAGAAGACCAGGTGGCTGCTGTCTCAGTGAGACATCTCCAAGTGGAGCTGGCTCGTGCTCATTTGGACAATTTAGTGAGTCATGACAGACGCACTGTTTACCTGAACTACATCTTAACTCTCAGCTGTGTTTACAGACATTACACTCAGGGGCTAGCACAGAAAGTTTTGAAGAGGCTGCATATAAACCTCCATATAAACTGAGGCTATTTAAAAGCACAATGCGACGCGCCATTTCAACCAGTCGGAGCTGATCACAGATCTGAGGGTTTCTATCTGAGAATGTTTCTGACCAGGTTACACAGTGAAGCTGTCGAGTCAGGGTGAGTACGACAGTTTAGTGGTTTCCTGTTTTTCACTGTGGTGCTGCCACCATAAGAGTGAGGCTATGTCCAGACTGATGCAGATACATGCAATAACGTTGTTCACATGCCACTTTCACATGAGTGTTGTGCGTTTTTTTTTTTCAGAAATCTGTTAGAAATCATTTGCTGTCCACACTGAAAAACACTTTCTCCTTTTCTTCAGTTGGAAAACACAAAAGTGCATGTTCAGAGAGAGATTCTTATTCTACTCACTCTGTTTTTTTATGCATTAAATACCATGTCTGTGATGAATATTTTACATTGTGTTGTTAGACTGCTGGGATCGTGGAAGATTCCCACCTTCTTGTGACACATCAGCCCACTCTGGGTTGGGGAACTCGTACTGGCCCATCCTGATCCTCCTCTTCATCCCTGGAGAAATGGCCTGACCCGTGTTGGAGTAAAATGGAGGAAAGCCACACAACCTAAAGACACAGAAAGGCTTAACCTGACTGTATTTAAATGGCATCTAAATACACAGTGCCTCATATGATGCCAATACACGCTCCCACCCATCAAGCACAGTACTCACAGGATGTACATAATGACGCCCAGTGACCACATGTCACATGACATGTCATATTTCTCCGGACCCAAAACCTCAGGAGCTTATCAGCAACACACACACAGAAAGAGAGAAGTCATGTTTATACGACACAGGCAGAAATTACATACACACATAATAAAAATAACAATAATAAACAAGAATTACACACCCACGTAGTACGGTGTATAACAGGGGGTCTGTAGAGGGTTGTGTAGTGTTGTCTCCTTCGCAAAGCCAAAGTCTGTCAGTTTGAGGACTCCATTTCTCTCTTTAGTGGTGTAGAGCAGGTTCTCTGGCTGGAGAGGAAGGCAAAAGACGAAAAGAAGCACATCACGATCCATTCCTGTTAATTACACAGAGCCGATCGTACTGTTTGTGCGGCCTGATCTTGATCTCTGTGCACCTTGATGTCTCTGTGTGCGATGTTAATGTCATGGAGAAACTTGATGGCCGTGCCAATGTCTCTCATAATCTCAGATGCCTCTGAGAAGTGAAAAGAAAAAGAAAACAATCTCAAACCGGACGCAATAACACAAGTTACACAAATATCAATGTGATCTAAGGTGCCTGGTGCATCAATCTCTCCCTCAGTCCTCACCTTTCTCAGTGAAGGCCTGGTCTCCTCTGGCCTGGATTCGACTGAACAGCTCACCTCCCTCCATACTGCAGACAAAACACTGTCTTTAGTAAATCAGGGCTGGAGCAAGTGAATGAAATTAAATATTTTATTTTTTTGACTTTTGCACAAAACATCACATTTATAGTATCATTATGATATATGATATAGTATCATTTCAATGTCATTAAAACCCCACGCCAGTATATAAATGCACTCGAAATACACTTAGGATCAGCTGAGTGCACCACAAAAGGTTTACATTCATCAAAATCGGTTTAGTTTTTACACCTCAGAATACTGACATTTGTCATCTGTCAAGAGAAATGATTAAATGCTGCTGAAATGTTAAAAATACTGGGAGAAAATCATGGGAATCAATGAGGAACAGGAGCAAAGTATGACGGCAGTGAAACCACTGATATTATTTGTAAAAAAACATCAGGATTTTTTAAACTCAAAATGTAATGATAAATTCGTCCAACAATAACATACGTATACATAAACACATAATAGCATGATTGTTTCTTTTATTTTAAAACATTATGACGTGTTTAAAATGACACATTTCGTACCGATGACCTTTGTGCTAATTCTTTAAAGGTTCACTCTCACCACTAAGAATGTTAGCTTCAGAATGACATTTCTGGGCTTTTCACAAGCACACATCAAACAGCGCTGTGCCCGCACCCGTCCCCCCACCCCCACCCACCCACTGTGACATGCATGCAATGAAGTCAGAATGTACTTTTTGTGGTCTATGAGTTTACAGATAAACAGACAGTGGAGACACAAATGTGAGTGTGACTGTGAATGTCTGACATCCTCCATACTATCATTCATTCAGAAAGCAGCTCACAACAACAGTAAGAGATTACTGTGCATGCACACACACACTACAACAGAGACACTGTGTGATGATGATATATAGTCACTGTTTAAAATTCCCATGAACAGAGGACAGTAACCAATTTCGCTGGTTTTAACAGGCAGTTGCTCTATTTTCCTGTGAATTCTTTTTACTTTTTTCGTTTTACTTTTACAAGTACAAACTAAGAGCAATGAAAAGTCCAGAGTTCAAGTGCTGTAAGCATTTCAAAGTACACACACACACACGTACACACGTGTGTGTGTACACACATGCACACACAGTCCCTCTCAGACAGAGTTTTATTATGGACTGTTAGTTAACAACATGTATGAAATCTGTCTCTCTCCCACCCTCAGTGCCAACATCTTGTCTTTATCAGGGAGAGTCATATGACTGACAGTTAACATGGATGAATGTTGTGTATGTTATGTCCGTCTTGACACATGTGTCAATCAATTAACAATCAATTATGTGTGAAGGAATATGAATATGTTAGCATATACTGTGTTGGAAAAAAATAATATAAATAAAATATAAAATATAGGCCAGTATCTTGAGATATCCACTGTAATGTAGAATATCGATTATTGAGAGACACTGACTGCATTATCCTTAGTTTCGGATACTCAAATAACCTTAATTAAAGTCTCACAGGTAATAATCGTATAACTGCAAATAATCCTGATTTTATTCCACAGAACAGATTTCCCATTTTATGGTGTAATGAGATGTGTGGCTTAACTATAGTTAAAAATGAGTGCTCTCAAAATGAACCCGTTCATTTTGCGTTCATTTTCAAATATTTAACGTGTTAAAAAAATTAACGCAATTAACTTTTCGTGTACTTCCGCTGTTGAAGTACTTCACTGAATACCTAAATAATTTTCACACGGTTTTCTTTTTTTTTGCCGCAAAAGTCACATTGTGATATGATATACTGTAAAGTGATCAGATATCCGAGATCAAAACTGGGAGCATAATCCCTGAAACAATATAATAATAAACAATATGATTATTCTTGTTTCTTCTGTGTTACTGTATCTGTGACCGGCTCAAGATGGCGACCATACTTCTTACACCCAGCAGTGAATGCGGCGTCTACTCCTCTGTTATGTCTATGGTCTGAAGAGTGGTATATATTGTGCTTAGATGGAGAACAGAGTTCTCCATTTAAACGACAAAACCAAAGTTATCTGTGTCATTTGCAAAGTCGAATTCAGATATCATAGAAGCAACTCGTCTCAGGCTACAAGTCGTCATGGGCGACTAACGAAGCCTGTAAGTGAGAGGTTAACCACTTCCCTGTTACTTGGATAGCTAAAAACTGCCGCTCAGTTAACATAGTAGAAGATGATGGATTGAGAAATTCCACAGGCACAAAGATGGAACACATTTTTATTGCTAATGTTATTTATATGAAACACAGTTCACCTTTTAAGCTGATATCTAATTTTCGTGGCCCTGATGATTTTTAAAATTCAATCTGCAATTTAACATATAAGCCTGTGTTTTGTTATTATCTCTATCAGAAAAACGCTTACTTTTTTTTGGCCAAACTTGTTTATCACAGGGCAGAAACTGTGTTCAAACTCAAAATTTAAAGAAAGCCATTAAAATAGTTTTTGAATTTAAATATACTTTCTGTGTGTTTATTCTATGTAGATTCTATTGATTCTGTATATAAATAAATATCCATTACAAACTTCAGCCTTAATTAAAATATGTGATTAATCACATTTTATTTTGATAACATATTCGTTATCATTTTCTGTAATTAATCATAATTAATTCAGCAAAATTCAGCAATTAATTAGTTAATATTTTTTAAATCAATTGACAGCCCTATTAAAAATACTTTTAACGATACAAAACTACCACATAACTTCTTATGAACATTATATGTTGTGGTGGAGATGGAGATTGTTCTATGTAAAATGGGTATGTGTGCGTTGAAAAAATGTTTCACTTTCAAGCCTATTGTCTTATTGTTAAAAAATGGTCTGAACAACATCCAATGGATGTAACTTCCTGTTTTCTGGTTAACAAAAATAAAGCATAACAGGACTTTTTTGGTGTTTTTCATTGTCCTTGTTCACATCAGTCATCATATGAAAATCTGACTACACACAGCACCAGATACAGACATGTCACAGTGAATTATGTGGTTAAAAGATTTCAGACTGGTCATAGTGTGTGACCTGATGGGCAGGGGGTGAAATGTGAATCCTACCACTCCATGATGATGAGCAGACACTTCTTCCCATGATGCATGTTCTCATACAGGTTGAGGATGCGAACAATGTATGGTCCTCCAGAGACTCGCCAGTGCAGCTCCACCTCTCGTCTTGCTTTTGGACAGTCGTACAGAATCTAGGTGATACACAGAGAGAGTGATGAGCACATAATGCATCTGCAATTAATGAATTTATATTATGTATATTACGATTCAAATCAAGCCGTACATTTTTTTTTTAATTTATTTTTTATTTTATTTACTTAAATTATTCACTGAGAAGTATTGTTTTTCGTATGTGGAGCTTTTGGTTACTCATTATACATAATAAGAGTCTGAGCATCAGTTGAACTTCAGAATCTGAAGGATTTTGTCCTTTATTCTGTTTTATAACACAAATGAAATGTAGTTCGCCATTAGTTTGGATTCATCATCATACATACTGATTTTTAGCATTTTGTGAAAGAATCGACATATTAATATGAAAAATGTTCACTTAATAGATTAATCACCAACAAATGTTACTCTTATTTGTCCTAATATCAGAAAGCAGCATTTTTCATAAAATTACTGTGTCATTATAATTTTAACTGTATCACTAAGTATACAGCATCTAAAATCCATTCGACAGGTATAACCACCAATAGCCATATAAGCCACTCAAATACAATGTAAAGATTCATTTGGGCATTGGGCTCAGTCGTTACAGACAAGAGCAGTGAATGAGAATGAGATGTGACATCAGAGATCATTTCAGGGCAAACACCTGACACTTTTTGTGACTCATGTCTTGTGGGAGCTGGACGTTCCGCTCAATCAAACCACGCCATGTATCACAACACTGTACTCAAAACATAACTGATCCAGACATGGATTAAACTTTTCATTTGGATGGTTTATGTGAGTAATGGGAGTGAAGTATGAAACCTACATCTTAATGTAAGTGGGGGACCCGATCGGGAGACAGTGGAAACCACTGAGCCTCACTGCTATGTCTTACACATAACTCACTTTTGATCTAAGAACCACAACGTATATGGACAAAAACTGTATATACTGATCTCCTTTGGTGTAAGAGCTCACACATCGCATCAACTTAAAGCAGCCTGAAAGCTAAGTCAAACACACATCCTGTCTTGTGACCACAGAACAGGATGTGTGTTTGACATAGGCAGATGACACACTCGTGTTGTGAAATGTTCCTTTTGGGGACATTATAAAGGCTTGCATTTCCAGAAAACAAACCAATACTTGCAAAACCCTGGTGAACCTTAACCACTGACCCAAACTCAGCCTTTTCTCACTTGAGCACATGGCTTCAAGCTGTCCCCAAAATGCTCAATAGATAGACACACACGCACGCACACAGCAGGTGGCAGACCTTGACATAGCACAGATTTCAGTCATGGTGTATTTTTGGATGTGACAGTGGAGTGATCTGACACCCCCTGCTTACAGAGTGAACCCGGACCACACAACACACAGTCTGACTGACTGATTCAATGATGGCGCGGGCACACACACACACACACACACACACACACACACACACACACACACACACACACACACACACACACACAGTTACTCTCTGTTTGGTGGCAGGGAGAAGAGAATGAGAAGAAAATATTTACTAATTCAGATATTTACAGATTGAGTTTTGTGCATGGAAATTAAAAAGTATTGTCAAATTTCCTCGACTCTCAAAACGTCAGTGACAACATCTCCTGACTGTCAAAGAGGAAGTGAGGCCTTCAGTGTACAGCAGGGTGTTGAAAGTAATTGAGGGTTTCCGGTGACTTGCTGATCTGATCTGCTACCACATGTGTCCTGTTTTATTCACCATTGTCCATTGAAGTTGACATGAAACCAAGCAGCAGGCAGCTTTGTGTCTGCTCTGACATTTAAAGATTTATGACTTTAATCAGAGCAGACAGCATGTGAGCTGTTTTTTTTAATTTCCTACAGTGAAACTGAATTGCCTACAATAAAAGAAGTCTGTGTTGACTAAATACACATGTTAGACAATAAGCGCGACCGTGGAGGAGAATGAGAGTATGATGTAGATAAAGTTAGTCCTCTGATGGACTTTGGATTTTTACATGAAGACACATCATGCTTATCCTGATCTGGCTCTAAACCAAAAAGCCACATCCCAACACTCCTTAAACCAATCAGATCCTTTCACCACCACCACTCTTCCTCATGTGCTTCTCATAAAACATGAAAGCCGTCCAGGAAGTTAATCAGTAATCAATGAAAAGCACAAATGGGGCAATATCACAATCAGGCATTATTACTTTTTTTTTAAATTGTCATATTTTCCACCACCATCTGTCACCGCCAGCAGAAGGACACAGAATTGGACATAAACCTGATCATGTGACAGGTAGCTACACAGTGCTCAGTGGGCAGGGCTGCTGAAGAGAGCGTACTGTGTGTGTGTTGAAGTGAGAAAAACACCTAAAACATATTTTCATATGTTTAATTTCCTGAGAACACACTTGTACTTAATACTAATAAAACATTGCGAGTAAAACCCTGACTGAATGTCCCCGGTGGACAATAAAAACATTGCCTGGGTTGTATAAGCTGAACAGAAAGCCGGAGGGATCAATACCAACATAACGAGGGTACAAACCTATATTTTGTTGTTTTCATTCGAGACAACCTCTCACACCATCAGGACTGGAGCATGTTACCTCTGAGCTCCAACAGCAGCTGATGCCTGAGAGTCAATATCAGCTTATTAGCCTCAAACCTCTGAGACTGATTAACATATATAACAGCAGAGTCTACCTGCATGAGATCTGAGAGGAGTTTTTAACATGCAAAAATAACTGCTGCATGAACTGTGCAACCAAACCTCAACGAGTTTTCCTCTCTGCCACTGAGAGGAAACACAGATGAGACACTTGAACACCAGGAACATATAAACGTTCCTGTGCATCAGCTGGAGGCTATTTCAAGCGCTAAAATGGAAATTAGTGCCTCTATTGGTATTAACGACTAACGGCCACGCTGAAGACAACAGCAAAGCTAACGACCCCTCTCCTCCCTGGAGTCAGACAAATCCAAGTTTAAACGAATCCTGATGATTGTAACTGAATTACATTAAAGTGATGGCTCCCCTCCAGCTCTGCTGCAAAGTGGATTAAACCGATCCATTTATTATGTTTAGCGCTCTGAGCAACACTTAATTAAAAAGCCAGTGGTCAAGTCGCCTAACCACACACACACACACACACACACACACACACACACACACACACACACACACACACACACACCAAACATTGTTGATTATTTCACTTTGTTTTCTATTTGCACACAGAGAGGTTTATGCATTAAGCTTAAATGGTGATAAAGTAGAATTTAAAAAAAAAGCTTTCATCTGGTCTGGTACAATCCAATTTATATCCAAACCGACACAGACCTCAGTAAAAGGTAATAAAGAGGGCAATGTGATTTCATGAGTGTTAATTTTTCCAAACCATTTCACCGGTTCTTCACCGAGCTGAGGGGCCCCGGGGGGCTCACTATGACCTGTCAGCTTTCCGGCGTGGATGTTTGTCAAGTGCATGTGTGGACATGGCAAAAAAGCGTTTTCACAGATTAACACACTAGTCTCTTTAAAACGGTTCCATAATACAAGATACTCATGTGCTGTGGTACCACCTCAGTGGTTTCATTCACTCTGTGTTCACCAGCACTTCAGCTCCAGCACAGAAAAAAACACAAATCCCTGATTTGATTCAGCAAGTAACCTCAACATATTTCAGCAACGAATATTTTTCAATCTCCTCTCTGCTGTTATTTCTATGTAAGTAATGGGTTTCCTCTGTCCCCATCTGACACGATGCTATCAAGCATCCTATCCCTCTCAGCCTGTCCTCTTTTGTTTGTGACTTCCTATTCTCCCCTGCACTTTATCTCTCTCGGTCTCATCTTGTTTCTGTCTCTCTATCCCAGGGCCTACAGATCTGCTCGTGACACAGCTGCTGCTGGGTCTGGCAGCTCAGATCCAGATGGATTAGGCCGACTGTAAGCCAGTAAATCTCATCCAGACAGGTGACAGCCTGACGACCCTCGCACGTGCCTGTGTCTATGCATGTTTAAAAGTGTGCCTGAGCTTCCACTATTTCCAGAATAAGGTGTCACCATCGAAAACCTGTCTCCTCGGCGAAGCAGTGTAATTGTGGTTTCACTTACAGGCAACCACATAACTTTCCTTCTGAAAAACATGCCAAACCCAGTGTGAACAGCATGCACACTCATACATAACCTTTACATGCGTGTACAGCACGTCATGCCCCAGTCTGTCCTAGATCTGCAAAACGATCACACACATCAAAGACTTGTTGTGTGTAGGTCACTTCCAACAACTCCTATCACACAAATCAGACACCAACAGGGGGCAACCCTTAGATCATAAACCTGGAGACTATTTCTTTTGATATTACAATGTATCAAAACAAAAATAACACACCTATAAATGGATAAAGCCAACAGTGTTATAATCACTTACTTATAATGCGATCCACATTTTAAGTCAGTGATTAAAACAAATGCATGGAACCAAAACTAAAAGTCACTATCCTGGACTGTAGATGACACATTTGTGTCAGTAATGTGTGAACACACAATTAAAAATAACTCTGGCTGTTCAGAAGCACGTGGGGAGCAGTGACGATACTGTGAGTGGCTGTGTCAGTGTGTCGGTGATGATGTCGGTGATAGTCTGGGTGTCAGGTGACTTCACTACCTTCAGTGCGCACTTCTCTCCAGTCTTCTTATTGAAGCACTGTAACACTTTGCCGTTGATCCCTAAGCCCAGAACCTGAGTGGAGATCTTATAATCGTCCGTCACTGCGTTGCGCTTGATCTCCAGTTTGGGGTAGACAGGCAGCGGGGGGTGGGCGGGCTCGGCGGCCGCGTCCGTCTCGTCCGCAGCGGGCAGATGTGGCTCGTCAGCCGGGGAGTCCGTCTCTGCTTCCGCCATCGGCGCTCGATCTTTCCCGTTCCCATTCTGCAGCATGGTCACGCCGGCTTGTCTTTGCTGGGAAATGAGAGTTCGAGTGATTCACCAAAGTAATGCGATGACTCCAGCTGGCCTCCGGGAACTGCGTGAAGCTGGGGGATCCTCTGGTGCGTCTCTGGATGTGCGGGGCACCGAGGCGCCTGGAGGGTCCTCCACACCAACTCCACTCTGTCTCTGTGGCTCAGAGATCCATGTGCATCTGTACGACCAAACCACACAATGGGTTGTCAATGTGTTTCAGCTATAAACTTTACCAGTCAAGACTGAAATCACATCTATCCACAAACCACAATCAGAGACAAATGAAAAAGTGCAGATGTCCAGTTGTGAGCGTAACAGGCAGCTGTAGCTGTGGTGATGACACTGTGTTGATCTTAGTTTCCTGGAGTCCCTCTGCTTGTATTCACGTGGCCACTCACTGTCACTTTCTGTATAAGCACCACCCTCAGTACCATAGTCATACCTCTCTAATGGTCCCTTGTGGCCGCCTTAAAGGAGCAGGCCGTGTAAATGTGTGGAGAAGGTGAGAGTGGTGCATGGGCTGTCGGTGAGTTACAGTGTTTTATCTGAGCACCTGTCTATTTTCATTTAACCAATTAACTATTAATGAAAATGTCACATCAATACTGAATTGCAAACTGTTTATTACATGAACTAGAGTTTCAAGTAGCCCATTTCAAGTGAAAACATAGAATATTATTTCAGCAGTTGTGAGATGGTGTATTCTCAGAGGTTTTGTCACACAGTCAGTAGTCCAGTGCACATATGAGGGCGACTCCCCTTTTGATCCAGTGTCTCTGAGTGTGATCTGTTGGCAGCTCCACAGAAATCACGTAGTTGGTGGAATGACCGGTAGTGGAGAGTGTCCCTACAGTGGCACACAGAGCAGCACAATGACATGAAAAAGACACTTCAACTGTTTGTATTTTTCCATCCCTGCACTGAGTTGAGTGTTTCCGAGCAGTCTGGCATGACAACACAAGGTGTTGGCTACGTGCTGTGGGTGGAAAATACAGCACTGCACTTTCAGACGCTTCGTGAAACTGGATACTAACTGGAGTCTATTTCTGGTGAGTCATAAAACCACCCAAACGAACTACATACAAACACTAGAGTAACTGCAACACCTCATCACATTGACAAACAGAGTTCATAACCTAAGCCACAACTCCAGCGACAAGTTAATCCATTTTATTTTATTTTAATATAGATCTTTGGTTTAGCAAGGCACCTGCTTGTTGTAATATTCATTAGATAAATTCAGTTTGGCATACTGTGTGTACTGACCGGCACGTGTCAGCGTCTTGTAGATGGGACAGATGTAGACACCAGTGGCTGGAGGTTTGCGATTGGGTTTTGGGATAAGCCAGATGACAGCCATTTTTGTGTGCAGCTCCTTGGGTCTGGATTCTGTCAGCTGACCTGCCCCGTTATCCCAGCGAGCACCCTCCAGGTATAGGCCGTGGATGTAGCAGCCACTGTTAGGCCTCTCTGTTAGCTCTGACACTGATGTCACGATTACCTGTGGGAGGAGAAATTAAAACAGACAGGTAAGAAACAGGCTCATAGATGTAAGAGACCAATAAAATTCAAGTTTTATCAAATTCTAGATGGAGCATAAACTTTTAGATGCATACACATATTAGTCAATCCTAGAAATCCAACAATAATGAAGTAATATACAATCTTTTCACTTATGAAATCAAAATTCTGCCACACATAATAACAAACACATAGCTAATTGTCTGACCTCGAAGTCAAAACCAATAGTATCGATGGGGATGCTAAAGCGCCGCGCATAATTTTGGAGGGTCCCGGTGAGAAAAGCCTGCGGGAAAAAAAAGCCACTAATCCAGAAGACAGGGGGAATGCCGTCATAGATCCACCTCTGCAGGAAACCGATCCTCTGAAGCAAGTCTGACACCCAGGAGGCCAGAGGCTTCAGAGAGGGGTAGGCCTGGAGGGAGAGAGAGAGAGAGACACAGTCAATCAAAGAGTTGTGAGATCCTCGAAAGCAGAACCTACAATTATTACAAAAAGATCTAATGTCTCAGAAAATGTGGATATCAGAATATAAATAAACGTCAAAGCATTGGTAATCAAGTGTCTAGTGGTTATACTTTAAAAGCAACCACCCTGATATTTTTGATTCAAATCATCACGGTGTCGTTTCCAGTACGCTATGCGACATAATGTTTTACTAGGCGTAGTGACTTGCCACATGACCACTGTGCTCTAGTACTGATAATAAAGGTCAGAAGGATATGATCTGGTATGTGTCTGCATGTCTTGCCTTAGCTTTCCACATATCAGGCACCATGTTGTTGAAAAGGCTGTGGGCCATAAGCTCCAGTTCTGATGACATCACCACTGAACCCTTCAGAGCCTTTACAATATCACCGAGACTCTGAGAGATGACCTCCAGCAGTTTGTTATATCTGTAAGACACAAAGCACACAATGACCAGTTACTGGAGTACTAACAATTTAAACTTAACTAATCTCAGGTTACAATCACTCATTCATCCTGACAGTTTATTAAGCAATTGCAAAGGCATGTGCATTAGAAGTGATCACTGCAAGACATAAGCATAACAAGTGCGAGTCATACAGCGGAAGAAAATCGGGCCATGAAATGATGAAATTTGGGCCACAAAATGATGAAAGTAGTGCAATAAATTTTCAGTCTGTTATTACAGCCTGATATAATTCTTACAGTCTGATCCAATGACTCAGCAATTATTGTGTCATGGTCAAAGATTTCTGTCCTACCAAAGTCACTTTGGTAAGTTGCTGACAAGCTACAGCAGCTCAGAGAGAACGCTGTTATTACAGTGCAATTACAAAGCTGTATAATTATGGTTACTAGGTGTAATTGTTAAAAGGGTATAATTTCAGCTGCTCCGCTCAAATAAATATATTATATTACTGTTTTCATATTTAATGATTATTTTTTTCACCACACAATTGAAACAATGGCATATATACAGTATAGATGCTGTGCAGAATCACTGATCTACAGTATTTTGGCTCCTTGATTTGACACAAAGGTTTTTGGTACAGTTTATGTAAAAAAATCCATTTTCATTTCATATTTTGGTACACTTTATGTAACTATTTCAAATATGTGTTCACTGTTTTTACCCAGCAGATCCCAGAATGGGATATTACTGCTCTTATCATAGCAGCAACGGAGCAAAGAGATATTATTATATCTGCAGAGATTAGCAGAATGGTTTGCTGTGTGATCAGCATGTTACCTGATGACCTCCTGGATGAGCACTGTGTTCATGGACTCTTCATAGAGGACCGGGTACTTTTCCATTACTTCCTGGACACTAAAAGGCTGAGGGATCTTTTCAGAGATGCCTGCTACTATCTCCTCCACTATCTACATTGCAGCAGATCCCAGAATAAACACAAAAAGGTCTCAATCGTTGTCCAAAGACTCAGAAAAGGTATTGCATTCAATTTTTCACACAACACAACAGTATTCCTATCATGTGATTCATTTTTTCTGTGACATCTTTTTACCTAAACATTTAATTTATAGAAAAAGTATCTGTTCTCTAGCTCTGAAGGTGTATTACATGAATATACAGTACATATATATATCAATGGTGCTATTGAGGATGAATAATAAAATAAAGCAATATCTGCACCTCCTCTTGAGTTTTTCCCCCAGTGGACACAGCTCGTGGCTGCAGGCGAATGATGGATCCCAGCAGGGCGTAGGTCTCATTTTGGGCGAAGCTGATGTTTGCGTTGTCATTGAGACCAAAGATCTCTGGTGAATCGTTGATGGGCAAACCACGAATGTAAGCCAAGTAACCCTAGGGTCAGAACTGCCATGTCAGCTAGTCATTTTCTGATATCAGTTAGTCAAAATGTGTTCGATATGGAGCAGCTCAAAAGAGATGTGCTCAGATTTATGTGTGACATATTTTACTGTGTAATTTTCAGTCATTCCAGGGATGTTAAAAATCATATTAACAACCTGCAGTCCTGTCTGGGTTCAACATGTACAACAGCTACTCCTGTGTAACTGCAGATGTGTATCATTATATTCTTTACAACATGTACTTACTATCTCACTCCTTACATTTCCTTGGTTGTGAAATGCAGCAAGAACAGAGGGAAACGTTTATGTTACTATAAGCGCCTTATAGAATAAACTCACACAAACCCATTTTTGCTTAAAGAACAAAACAAAAACATGTCTTACAGAGTTAGTTCACCAAACTTTAAATACATAAATATAACATAGACTGTTTCTGTTTAACTTCCTTAACTAGCATCCTGTTTTAATAGTATCTTTTAATATTTATCACATCATCATGTGTCATTGTCAGTATATATTGCTTTGTAGTACATCAACAGATGCAGACAAAAGCACAACTCTCCATTTTATAGTGTCTAACCTTGATATCCAGATTTGTGTCTATCTGCCGGTAAACTCCAGATGAGGAGTAGACATGATCATCAGACAGAACAGCAGGACAATAGAAATCTTCCAGCACACTGAGCAGACATCTTCTGTCCCAATCATCTGTCACACGGCCACCATAATTTATCTCACCTGCAGTGTACTTTAGTACCTGGAGAGGTGACAAACAAAAAGGGGGAGAGACAGACACACACGTCTTGTTTCTCATTAAAGGCTCAGTAAGTTAAACTTATACCTTAACCAACCATCATGAAAAGAAACATAGACAAACAGGTTATGGAGACAATAGAATCAGACTGACTAAACAGTCACAAAGAGGCACTGGGTATGGTGCTTCACAGGTATTTACACTAAAGCCGTTCTCTCAACCACCTTGTATGGGATGTCCTGGTACTCGTCCAGGAACATTCTGAGTTGGCTGATGCAGATGTTCAGATCTCCATCTGTGAACTCGTAGGGAATGTTGAAGCCTAAAGGGCCAAACTTCCTTCGCTCCAAAGCAATTCCATGGAACAGACACAAAGACAGGAGCAAAGACTTGAAGTTTGCTACCTGTATAGGAAGGAACATATAGACCAAGTTGAGGAGTTAGGGCACTGTAGTGCAAATGTACTATTAAACACAGCTCTACTTTTGTAGATGTTATAAAAAAAAAGAAGAAGCAGCTCTCCCAATAAAAGGTAAATAATGTAAATGTAATGAGAAAGAATGGAATCAGATCAAGGGTAGCTAAGGAGGAGATAGACCTTGGTTGAAGAAGAGATAAAGTCATTAGTAAGTCTGAGGAAGGTTTTCTGTAGGTTGGCCTTGATGCCCTTAGGAGGCTCAATGGTCATCTTGGAACCATTTTGGAGAATGGACACTGGGAACTTGTTGCTGGGAAGACTCGTGAGCCACAAACGAAAGTCCTTATGCACCTGTGGAGAAGGTTGGACAACATGTGATACCCGTGAGGAGTACAGGAAGTAACTGAAACAGTCCTAAGCAATAGGAAGGCTCTGTGTGTTAATTTAATCAAAGTCAACTCACTGAGCTATGTCTGTTTTTGTAGTCCAATTATGTGTTTTTAGTTTGCGCATGTTCATGCTTTTTATTAATGCATATTTACTGACCTTTGTCGGGTTGATGTTTTCGATGAGTCTCTCCAGCATAGGCATCCAGCTGGGTGCCAGGTGACAGTTCTGGAAAAAGACCCAATGACCCCTTTCCATAGCAGCATTCATCATGGTCTCAGCCCAGGGACCCTGAATCACACAAACAAATGACCCTGCAGTTTGATACTGTAGAGGACTTTCAAGGAGGCTATGGAGCACTACCACGAGCCACAGCTCTTTCTCACACAGTTACAAGTAATTTACATATACATGCGAATAACAGTAATATACTGTTAGAATGTTTGGCCATTTGGCTTCAGGTCTGTAAACAATGAGTCTGAACTACTCTTAAACAGGAGGTGTTTTATGAGCTCATTTGCAGTGTCTTAGAATCTGGCATCTGTTGAAGTCGTTTGGGACAATGTCCCCAAGCACTGGTCAGAATTAGAGAAAACAATTAGCACCAAAGTAGCCATTATTACCAACACAAATGACAATACCCTGACTCAGCAGAAGAGTGATTTATATTAGTTAGGGTCAGAGAAAGTGCAGAGAGAGAGAAGCCCCAGATTCCCCTCTGGACCTGACCTGGCCCTGTCCCAAAGAAATGGCACTCATTTTCTTGGAGAACTGCATGACGTCAGCAAACTTGTAGAGGTCGGCAGCAGGGTCAGTGCCAGGTGAAAGGATAAATATGAGGGGAGTAGATGGGGACGATTCTGTGAACACCACCGACAGGTCTGACGTCTGTGAAAAGATGAAGAGAGAAGGAGCAATGATCCATAAATGTTGCTGCCTCATGCTGTAGTGCTAACATCCAGAAATCATTTTCTGCTGAAGTTAGCACAGACAATTCTGTACCAAAAACACTGAAGAATGTTTGCAGTGCTCCAGTTTCAATTATTGCTATTATTTTTAATTATTATGATGTTCATGTTGCATGTGAAAGTCACAGAGCCCTGTCTCCACCTGAGGTTCTACAAAGCGCTGTCCCAACTGAGCAGAGACAAAGTCCTGCAGGCCTTGAATGAGGCAATCAGCCCTCAGACAGCGCAGGAGCAACAGCTTCTGGAATGAGTCCAGCTTTGTGTCCCAATCTTCTGGGAGCTCCTCCCTGTAATCAAACATACAAACACCCACATCTTCTTAGACACTGACAGCTTCTGCACAGTGTAAACAAAAGAGAAAAGTGAGATTAGATGTGTGCCTGTGGGGCTGGCTGCTGTCGAAAACTCTCTTGAAGCCCTGCATATGTTTGGTGAAGTCCGCTGCCAGTTTGCTGAAGTTGTTCAGAGCACCGAGGCCCAGGATATCCCTCCAGGCGCGCTCCGACAGCCAGCTCACTGCTGGGTTGGCCATCTCTTTGACAGGCATCCCTCCATATAGAAGGTAGTGCCACTCAGCCTGATACAGATGTATTCAGTGCATTCGTATTAATTCTTAATCAGACAAGCAAACGGAAATTACACGCACCTCTGTTGCTCACCATGTCAATTTTGTTCTCACTCATCATAATGCGAGCACACAGGAGGAAGGCAAACATAAGTTTGTGTTTCTCAAACAAACTGCGGCACACATTGCTGTAGAGGCTGAAGGTGAAAAATTCATTGATGTTGGTGATTCTCCTCATCACTGTGTCTGTGAGAAACATACCAAGAAAAGTCATAAACCATCTGCACAGGTCTAACTGTCAGTATACACCCAAAGAGCATCATTTACTGTGGGAATTCACTCTACCTGCTCTATCAGACTTGGCAATGCTAGCCATGAAGATGCCAAGAAACCACTCCAGAGAGTACTGATACATGGGGTCAACTCTAGACAAGTCTGATACACAGAAGAAGAGGATCCGTGTGCGCACAGCCACTGGGACATACTTCAGACGGGTGGCATCAATGTCCTGTTCTGTCTTTTCTGCTGCCATTACTTTGGCCTGCCAGTAAAACCAGCTTGTGTTAGTCAAAAATCAATGCTAGCATATGAGGTGAATGACAGCTCACTTGAAGAATCATATGATGGTTCTGTCATGAGTTGTATATGAGAAAAACAATTTAAGATGAGTGATACTAGAAACAGCAGCTCTACACTGCCTGACCTTGATCTCTCCAGCTTTAATCTTGGACGCCTCCAACACTTGGATAAGCTCCTCATTGTCTACAGGGTTTCCTTCTGTGGAGCTGAGCCGGAAAAGGATCTCATCCTCAATTTCTTTCAGCTCCTGTTTCATCTTGGCGTTGTTGATGATCAGCTGGTTTTTAGCCTCCTCTAGGTCTGGACGCTCCTCAGCTACCACCTGAGCCAGCAACTGATCTTCTAGACCACTGAATACACACAAATACTTTTACTAACACCACAGACTGCAAAAAAAAAGATATTTCAAATGTACCACTAACACAAACAGTTCCACTGAATACAATTACTAACCCTATTACTATCACATGCTACTACTTGTCATATTTTAGTCATTACACCATTGATGTTAAGCATTTTGATGGGATATTATCAGAATGTAATATAAAGTGATTTTTAAATAATACATTATTATATAATTTCTAAAAGAATATTTACTAGGATTGGATTGATGGTGTAAAAAAAGACTTGTGTTACCTGGGTGACAGGGTGAAGTTGATGAGTGTGACTTTCGTAGAGACTTCAGGAGAATAGTGTGGGTTTGCCAGCTTGGTGGTAATGTACATTTTAAAATCTTTGTGATAGGGGATGACTGTATCACCCAGTTTCAGCACCATGACCCCTTGCTGCTTAAAAGTCTACGAGCAATAAAAAACAGTTAATGGAACCAGTGTGGGGTTGATATTTGCATAATAATAGCACACATGTGATTTTAATTTGTAATATATGTGCATATTCACCTGTTGCAGCAGGACAGGGTCTAGAGCAGGGTCTAGCTCCTCTCCTACATTTTCCAAGAGGCAGGGTTTACCAAAGCGAATGGCATTTTCAAGACTACGTAGGAAATCCCGCTCACTGAGCTTCATAACCTCTAACCCATTTTCCCGTTCCTGAATGAATAAAATGAATGAAAGGAAACAAATACAACTGCAGATAGTGACAGACTTTGTGAAGAAACTGTACGGGAATTCAACTGCCCTTGAACCTCTTTTATGTCTATATGTATATTCATTCATTCATTCATCTTCTACCGCTTACTCCTGGGTCGCGGGGGGGGCTGGAGCCGATCCCAGCTGACCAACTGATATTCTACAGCTGTGATTAGATCAGAAAATAGAGGTGTCCTTACCATGTTTTTGATCCACGTATTGGCTTGTCCCTGAGGATCAATAAACAGGGCCCAGCGCTTAGAGTACTGGGCAATCACACCATTCTCCACTGACAGGTTATCCTTGGGCAAACCTGATATCTATGAACACAGAAGTGAAAAAATATGAACTTGAAGACAATAAAGATAATTAAGTTTCTTAAAAGTATAGAAGAAAAATAAAGTATGTTGGTCTGACAAATAACTTTTAAGACTGAAGTTTGTCTGAAGACTTTGACCATAAAGGTAAACAGAAAATAGGTTGGGTCTGACCTGCCAGGAACGGATTTTGACTGGATCTCCCAGGGTGTTGATCAGGTTGGGGTCATCAGTGTGTGGAACACTTAGCTTTTTGAAACAATGCAGCCATTCATCTGCCATGGCTCCTCTGTATTCTCCCTAAACATAATAACAATAAATTGACATATAAATAATGCATTAAAGTTGCATCAAGTTGTGATTACCACAAATACATATTTAAAAAATAAAATGTTCTTTTACAAAGAGACAGACAGATCTGACACTCTACCAAGCCTACTGAAATTTAGAGTGATACTACTGTTTTCAAAAACACCAATGCATCGTGTTCAGTTTTAAATAATTGTAACAGATCTGATTTCAGGTGTGTCTACTAGAACCAATAACAACAATACACGTTTTATAACAGTGGAAACCTTCTGCCATTACGTCGTCAAAGTAATAAATCTTGGTAATTCAGTAGTTCCAACGAGAAATTTCCTTTCACTTTTTTTCACTTTTTAATGTGTTTACATTATCACTGAGTAACACCCCACTTACAGTAAAGGGTCCCAGGTACGCTATGTACCCTGCAGATAGAAGCACATCGCCTGATACATTATTAATCAAGTAATCCAGATGTTGCACTGTTTCCTTCCAGCGTACTTTTTCATCTGCCAGTCCACCTATAAGCTGGAGAAAAAAACATGAGTCCTCTTGAACTATCAATATTAAAGCAGATTACTATATTGAGATCTTCTTGTCAGACACTACTACTGCGGCATAACTGTTGTCTTTCTGACCTTGTCTGCTCGGACGAGACGACTCTCACACAATTGATATTTGTTGTCCAGCTCATTTTTTTTAGCGAGACAGTCCTTGTACTTGTCCTGTAAGGTGGCAATGCCGCCCTCTACCTTGGCCAACTTTTCTTTAGCGTCATCCAGGATGCTCTGGGTTTTTGCCAGGTCCTCCTGAGCCTCCTTAAGAGCTTTCTGTGGATATTTAAATGTTTTGTTTACAGTCAATTTGTGCATAAAATTTAATTGAATTGTTTGATTGAAACTGGTGTCACAAACAAAGACAAAGTCTCAAACAGAGATTTCAGTTTTTACCCGTTTAGGTTCCACAGCCCTAGCCACGAAGTGATATACATGCATGGCTCGCACCCACTGGCAAATGGATGTACAGGCCTTCGAAACCTTTGCAATGGAGGAAGGCTGGAATTCCTCATTATCTATGTAGGGCTGGACTGCACTGATGACGTTATCTGGGATATTGTCCTTAGGAAATGGTTGGTGTAACAAAATCTAATTTTTAATTGAGGCAATTATCATCTTTATAAAAGACAGTAACTATATACAGTAAAGCAATTAAACCTTTTGATATTTGCACTACCTTATCATACTTGAATAGACTGTCCAGAAACTTGCCAGGATCCTGTAACAAACCCTTTCCGGATTCCCAGTAGTCATCGATCTTGGTGCCAGGCTTTTCTCCAGGTACCTTTTTGGGTTTGATGCCCTTCATAATACACACAGCTTCAATAACAAGCCTCACCCCCTGGGGAGGTCGCTGCATTCCTCGCACCTGTGAAAAATATTTGGTCCCAGTTTCCCAGGAATCATTACATAAAAAATCTTTCAGAAAGCTATAGTTCACTTGTAACATATAACATATGTTGTATCATCATACAATACAGTGGTATATCATGATTGTTTTGTCCAACTATTATCAAAATCCCAGACCTCAGTGACATCATTCTTATTGAGTGACTTCAGGCTGGTGAGGGCAGCATCCAGAGCTGGCAGAGCCTCGTCCAAGTCTCTCTGGGCATCTGCCGCAATGGTCGCAGCAAAACGAGCTTTCTCTGAGGCTTTTGCTTCCTCTGCCTGCACTGACTTTCGAGTCTCCTCTGCAACCACAGTGTCTTTCTGTCAACATAAAATATATAGCACACTGAAAATACACAGGGTATTCTTTTCAGGTTTTGTTGTCAGCAAAACCTGTCAATGCACTTTAGAGAAGTGAAGCACCACCATTTGCATGTGGACAGAGGGCTACATATCTTTCTATCTACAATATTTCCTTACTTTGATGGTCTCCATGGTGACTTCCGTGTTCCTAGCTGCCTCCTCCAAAAGAGGTCTCATTGTCTCCAGCTCCTCCTGCATCTTACTCACATCCTCCGCTGTGCTAAGAAGCTACGAGACCACACAAAAGTGTAAGGAAAATCATTAATTCATATGATTTCATATGACATACTAATTTACACATTCATACTATACACTGTTAGGCATGCATAACCATTCAGGTGAGGAGATGACAATAATGATAATAATAATACAATAAATGCTCTTATTGTTATTTTTTCTTGCCAGTGCCTTGCCTTGTCTAGACCAGTCTTCATACGCTGACGAGCACCACACAATTCCCTCTTCTTGCGCCCAGTGAGATCGGAGAAGATTTTAAGCAGTTCAAGGTAGCTCTTAGGTGTGACATAGTTATAGCGTGAAAACTCAGCCAGATAGTCTTCACACTTCCTGGCTACCATCTGGTGGATTTTCACACACATTATTGTCTGGAAAAGAGAATCAGTTAGGGAGAAGTTGTTTGCATAAGATAATCCATGACAGTAAGCATCTTGCTTTAACTTTTGCGTTTTGTATTTTTGTATTTCCTCAGTTATAAACTTATTTAAAAAAAATATTCCATAAAGAAGTTAGAATTATATATTCCCTGAAAAACATCTATACACCACATATGCTCATTATTGTGTTTTTGTAGGCTGTGTCATTCAGCTGTCTACATTACTCCCATATCTTGATTTAACTGAATGTTTGCACGCATGCACGCATCCACGCATGCACGCACGCACGTACGCACGGTCCTCACCAGGCCCTTCATGGCTGTGGGGCTGTCATCAAGCTCAGGGAGCTCATTAAGAAATGATGTGGCCACAGCCTGCAGAGCCTCTTCTGGCCAGGCACTGAACCAGTCTATGGTGCAACATGTCACCAGTGAGGGAAACTGCCTCAGCCGTGCACGAAACACCTCACCCATGGGACTGCAAGAGAGGAAATGAAGATAATTATGAGCAATCGGGGAGAGAATATTGAGTAAGGGTAAAACAAAGTTGAAACATATTTTTTTTCATTATTTCTAACTGCACAAATCCTAACCTCATGCAGAGCACAATGTGAATGTTGCTGCGAACTCTCCTGATGTAGGCAGCCATGAGGTTGGATTTAGTTGGCTGCTGCCCAAGTTCTAGCACGACTGGCTTCATTGCTGTGAGAATGCGTTCCTGCTCATCTGTTGCATATAGTCCAGGAACATCCCCGGAGTTCAAAATATTGTTGATATCTTCCACGAATGACTCACTCTTAATCTGGTGACATATAGGTAAGAACGAGTAAATAATTACTATTTGTCCTATAAGAGTTATATATTCACTTTTTTAGATAAACATTGTTTTTACCTGTGTGTCTACGAAGAGGAAGGTGATCTGCTGGTTCTGAAGACCAGCTTTCAGCATGACGTTTTTAATATCGTCCTTCCACTCTGTTTGACCGTAGTTCTTAGTTAGCTCAATCTGGAAACACTCATATTCTGACCTGAACATAAACAAACACAGTGTCAAGACTGGGTCACATGGTCACTGAATCCTCATACTGTTGTTTAGGCACATTTCAGCTGATTTTTCAGGGTTTTGGTATCATTATTACATGTGACTTTGGCATAAAGGCAAATAAATAGAAAACAAAATATATATATTATAATTATGTATTGATTATTGAGCATTTTGTTTATCAATTTAATACTACACGGAAAAAAAATCCTTAGTAAGCAGCTCCTTAGTAAGCAATGATTCAGTCCAAAATCGTGTGTGTGCTTTGGAAAAATATCAGTATTAACCTGTAGCACAAAACATTCAAAACAAACAGTACAGTATACTCTTTTAATAAATCATTTAAGTGGAGAAACTTTTTTTTAAAACTTGTTTGTTGTTTTGGCTGCTGACATACAGTAAGAGCTTTATGTCCCTAAAAGAAAAAAGTCAGGGTCTCACATATGCGAGGCAAGCTTTGTGAGTGACTGCCTCCCACTACCACCCACTCCAAGAAGCAAGGCATTGCCCAGGGGCTGGCGGAGGATGCGGCTGATGCGGCACACATGCTCAATAGCATCCATGAAGAGTACCAGCTTCATCTTGGTGGTGCTCATATGGTTGTAGTCTTCCATGTATTCCTCCATCACTTTTACCAACTACATAATATAAGAAAATCCAATATCATTCAGGGCTAGAACATCAACAGTCATTGCATTACAGCAGATGAATAAAGCAGACCATCACACAATCAAAAGATATAGGTATGAGATCATATTATTCAAATCAGGATTATTTCTACACATAAATTACTCTAAGAAAACAAATCCAAGTATATACAGTATATTTTATAAGACATCAATGAGTAAAGACAGGAAAGGGAAAGAGAGAGCACTGGTCCAGCTACCCAGGAGTCAACCCAAGGACTGCTGCTCAAGGCGTATGCCCCTGTGTGGTATTAACCTAAAATTACAGGTCACTCCTAAAATTTATTTAAATGCATTTTTTGTGCACATGACGCACTAGTATGTGCACCAACCATTCACTGTTCACTATGAAAAATTCCACTCACCTTTTCTTTGTCTCCTATCAAAGTGTAGATTTTGCGGTCAGCACCAGGCAACATGAAATCCCCATAGAGAACCGGTTGGCAGGGCACAACATCCTCAAATTTACAATCAAACTGCATAATGCAATCCTTAAGGAGCCTGTTGAACCAGTTCTTGTCCTCAGCACTCACCAGGCGGTCCTGGAAAACACGGCAGCTTTCATGGTACCACAGCCGCAACAGCTGCGATTTGTCCTGAAAAACAAATTAGTTTTTCATCAAAAAGGCTCTAAAACTTCAACCATTACATGCTGGTGAATGTACTCTCTAGATGTAAAATACAATGCGTATACAAATTTCTATCCTTATCAATAGATTAAACCTGAAACAGATACACAGTCTGTGGTAATGTGTTTATTTTAGACTAAACTGTTTCTTTTGGATGTGACTACCTCTATCATGGCAGCCTCGGCCATGAGGATGCCCTGAAAGACCTTGGACAGGTCTCTCAGGTTGAAGGTATAATGGCACTTTGATGGAGTTGGGAGAAGCTGGGAGGTAATGGTAGAATAGACCCTGATTGTGGTTTCTACTAGAGACTCATTCAGAGGCTGGATTGCTGGTACAGGTTCTGATGGAACACAAGATTAATTTTAATAGACAAACATGAAATTCACTTGTTTTATCAGATATACATCTCTTGTTTGACAAACATGCAAATAAAACGCCTTGAAATGCAAAGACACAAGCCATGCAGTTTGATATAATACAGGCAATATAAACTTAAGGAAACCTTATTATTATTGTCTTAAAAACATTATAGCCTATATGATTTGTTGCTTTTTTACTCCTTCCTTACAAAAAGACTAGGTTAGAACATTTAGTTAGTTTTTTTCTATGCTGCAACTATGCTGCCACTAATATTTCAATTAGCAACACGAGCTTACTCATCCAACTTCCTAGGATTGTGGAGAAAATCCTCTTCTTGCTGGCATCCTCCATTTCAGTAAAGGACAGTAAATTGAAGTGGCGTGTGAAGCGCTGTGTGATGGGATTCCTGCCACCACCTGGAGGCCCCATGGCGCAGGCAAAAGTTATGTCCACCAAGTGCTTAAAAGTACCTGTGGAGTGCGGACAAAAAACAAAACAGAAGCTTTGTCTCATGGATTTTTCAAATTTCTGATCCAAATCTCTGAGCTCAAACACAATTTTTTTTGTCATACAGCATAAATTATGGCTATTGTGATTATGGTGAATCACAGTGTTCATTTTGTCTCACCTATCTGCTTCCTGTCATACCAGCCTCCATGGTCGATCCATTGCCGCAGGAGTTCAATAGGAGGCTGGGCACCATAGGTTTCCAACATTGGCATGTTCAGATCATCAATGAAGAAGATAAAGTGTTTCCCTACTGGAGGCCCAAACACACCCTTCCGTCTGACACACAATCCCATGTGTCAGTCAAATAGTTAATCACATATACTGTACATTATTGCATTGTAAACAATGTGTGGTTTTATGGAGCAGGCATACCTTTTGTCTAGTTTACTGTCAATGTAATCTTGAGTCTGGTTGGCAGAGGTGCGAGCAGAGAAGACAAGGAAGTGTGTGATGTATTCTGCAGACATATTTCTCAGCAGCTTGTCTGACATGGTGAGCGTCTTTCCTGTGCCAGGTGGCCCAATAAAGAGTACCTGGATTACAAACAAATCTAGTGTTACAATGCCTTTTAAAGGTATGTTGTTGCTTGTAAAAAAAAACGTTCACAGTGATAGAGGTTTTACCATGTTTAACATTTCTAAACGTTTTTGTAGACAGTGTGTGAAGATTAAAAATCTAAGTTCTTACAGGTTTCTTATTGGTTAAAAGCATTTCCATCAGGAAGGACATTCTCACTGTGTCAGCAGTGGGAATGATGATGTCAGCATAATTTGTTTCTGGGGTGATTACAACACTCTTTGTGTATTTCATCCAGCTGACCCACTGGATCTAGAGTACAAGCAAAAAGATGAATGGATCAACAGAGAAAATTAATCTGACAGTTTTACCTGCATTTCATATAGGCTACAACCTTTATAATTAAGCATCTATTTGCCTTTCTTTCTTCTTCATCATCATCCTCCAAGTTACTAATCCCTGCATCATCAAGTTTATAGTCATATACTAGGTCCTCCTCTGGAAAACATAATTGAATCTGAAGGACAAATAGATTTGCATTAATTAAAATATACTTCTGTTCAGAAACAAACCAGAAATTAAAACTCATTACATTTGAAATAATGTGCCAATGAGATACTAAACCTGAGAGTGTAATCTAACCTTCTCCTCTGCCATTTTGTTCTTGAGCCAGGCACTGAATCGCTGGCAGCTGGCTGCATCTCCTGTAGCTCCTACACTCCACACCAAAGAAAAGAAGAACCAGGGCTCAATCAGCTCCTTCAGTCGGTCCAATTTTGTTTGAGGTAGAGGCTTTTTATTCTAGAGGACATTAAAGAATTATAAAGGGAGCACCACTAACACAACACCATCTACCACACAGAGTAAGAGGTACTAAGCATGGGATACTGAAAATTCTGTCACTATAAATCAGTAAAACAGAATATCTGGACAGAAATAAATATATTTCCTTATTGCTGGTTATTGTAAGACATCAAAACTAACACCTCTTTGATGTTAAAGGGATTGAAGAAGCAGTCCATTAGTTTAAATAGGCTACAGGCAAGGTTACTGTCCAGGGATGTGATGACCTCCTTTACTGATGTGCGGACAAATGTGATGGAGTCCTATTAAAAAGGGGAAATAAGAAAGGAAACAGTACATTGATTAGTAGATTTGTAATAACATACAGTAATCAGTGATTGTGAAAAGGCCTTAATCTTTCTTGCTGGTCAGTTATGTCTTCCCTCGTACCTGCAGAAATGTGTCAAACAGAGAGTTGAGCTTCTGTGTGTATGGTTTTAAGACTTCAGGGACCTGTTTCAGCCAACATTCCGTAAAAGAGTTGAGCCCCAAAATACTGGGCTCCAAGTAAACCATACCACAGCGAGACACTGTGGCTGGGGAGGCCACTGCCAAATCCTGCACCTCAAACATCATGGTCATCGCCTTTAGGGGGAAAACACTAAATATTTGAATGCACATGGGACAAGGCAACATTTCAACTGACAATGACAAGACTGTAAAAACACAACCTTACATCAGTTAGCTTAATGATTTCTCCAGAACTAAGGCATAGTTTTTTGTTGTCATCCAGCACAGTGTTCATGTTCTCGATCCACACAGCATCCACTGGCCCATCAAACATGTACCACTTTTTCTCTTTGTCCATAGATGCTGCCCCTTTACGTATAAGAGATGATAAGATACCGTCTGTCCTACAGGGGTTAAGAAAAAGAGCAAAATGGGTCCGCTTTGACAGTCTTTATACTGTCTGTCTTTTTTGTTTGTTTTTTATGTAGTTTCTGTAAAGCAATGAATTTCTTACCATTCATGTGTGAGCAAGTCATACTCCCCGTAGAGCTGCCCCATGGTGATAGATTTGGGGTTAAGAACAAAAATCTGAACTGGCTCAAACACATCACCACTCAAAGATGGCTGGCCCTTCAGTGCCGTTATTGCTTCCCCAAGAATCTCATAACACTGAAATACGCAACAGTTATACTAACATATAGGACACTGCAAAGCAAGATAAAAAACATTATCAACTTTGTGCTTAAAACTGTAACAACATGTTAAAGACTCACCTTGGTTTTACCGGATCCAGAGGGTCCCACCAACATCAAGCCATGTCTTACCACAGTAGTCTCATATAGCTGAATACACTTATTAACATACCCTGAAATCACCACAATGCTGTCATATACATGTACAAATTCTATAAAGGGGTAATAAATATCTGTAAAGGAGAATTTAAAATACCAACCATCCACATCTTTAAGATTTTTCTGAGAGCACACAGTGCGGATGGATTCTTCAAGTATACCGGAGTTGATTGGCTCCTGTTTTGTGTTGGGGAAAAGATCGGAAACAATACCATTGAAGAGCTTCAGGTCCTCCTGTAGAAACTTTGGGACATTGACGTCTTGAATGGCCCGCAAGCAAATCAACTCCTGCGAGTGTAATGGCAAAAAAATTCTATTAATTGGAGAGGTAAGTAGGTAGGTTGATCAAGTGTCATTCAATTAATGTTACATGTTTTCTCATTCTTCCATCAGAAATAAAAGAAGCATTTCTAACCTCATTCATGTCAGGATTTTCTCTTTTGAGGTTTCCAGCAGCTGAAATCACAGTCTTCACAGCCCTCATACCAAAATCATAATGATCCTTCACATAAAGCAGAGAAAAATGCATTTTATACACATGTTGTTCCTATTCACCTATATTTGTTATTTTTTTTTGGCTTTATGCCATTACATTTTGTACCAAAGATGAAATATTTTCAGTATTTCTATATTTTACAGTCAAAGTGAGTAAACCATGCCACAAATAACACATACTGTACATGTACAACAACTTCCATGGAAGAATACTGTATGTCATTTTGTTGGTGGAGAGAAAATGTATAGGGAGATTTAACAAGTTATATTTCTGATATTCTCCAGATTTTTACAGTACCTGGGAGCTTAGCTGTTCAGAGGAGAGCTTAAAAGTGGCAGTGATCTTCTTTGAGAGGACTTTGGCATCACTGAAGCCAAATGAGTATAATGAGATCTCAGCTATCATGGCATAGTCTGGGACCATCATGGCCACAGGACGAAACAGTGCCTGTAAAAGAATAAAATAATCTCCTTTGCTTAATGTCATTATTATTCTCTGTGATATATAGGTCTTTGACAATCATCTCAAACCTTGAGATTGTCAGGTAGTTCAGTGCGGCCAGCATATCCAGGATTCATAGTGATGAAAACAGCGCAAGAAGGGACAAGTGGGATCTCTGACCCTTCAAACTCAAACCGTTCTGCCTAAAAACAAAATGTGCACATAATTATTTCAGAAAAATATAGGACTGCCTCTTTACAGTGAGTAGTTGGCCTACATGTTTTTCAAAACATTTATAGGGTATATAAGTAACACATAATGTCAAAAAATAAATAGAAATACTGTACTCAGTGAAATTATACACAGAACCTTTCGATCTCCAATAAAATTGGTGAATAAAATTCTAGGTTCTCACCCTCTGCTGCTGGGCCTTTTGTATTGTGGTAATCTGTTGTGCCACTACAGACAACACCTCTACATCAATACGATTAAACTCATCGAAGCATGCCCAGGCACCAGAGCTGTGGAATGGAAGACAGATAAGAAAATCCACACGATTGTGGTACATAGCAATATTTGCACCATTTAATAGCAAAACTGTCAATACATTGCCAATACATTACTGACTACTTCTCACCTGGCCAGTCCTTTGAGAAACTTGCCCATCGCAATGAAGTCCAGCTGATCGGAGCAATTGAAAACCACTGTCTGGATGGCAAGAGCCTTTCCCAGGTCTTTAGTGGTTTCTGTCTTTCCTGTGCCTGCTGGACCTGCAGGAGCTCCTCCAAACTTCAAGTGCAAAGCTCCCGTAAGGGTCAGGTAGCACCTGGAAGAGTCAGAAAAAGTATGTTAAAAGATTTAATTAAACACAGGGTGCATATACTTACAATTTAAGTGTCTACCTGTCAGTCAGGGGGGTGATAACCAGACGTCCAGAGTTACCAAGATACTCATATCCATACAAGAACTCTGCATTCACAGCCCGGATGTACAAGTTATCATTCGCCCAATAGTACCTGTAAGCAATTGGTATTTTACTAATAAAATTTAAGAATAATTAAATGGTCAGGATCAATGACACAACATCAGGGAGAATAATAAAAATATTTAAAAAAAAACATAAAACATTTAACCTGAGCTGGCTGATCCACTCAAAGGCATTGATGCTTGAAACCTCCTGCTCTACCAGCTTGGCTGCTACATCCTTAGCATGGACCTCGATGACAATGAGAGCTGAAAGCACAGCTCTTTGTATTTTAGAGAGACCTCCTCTCAGCAGCTGCACCAGGTCACCCAGCTGCACAAAGAGGAAAATGTTGAAAAGGTCAACATACTCTGTGAATGCAAATTGATCAGTTTTGATATTTTGTAGATTTAATAATTGCCAGTCTGATGACAAGTCCACACCTGTGTTTGTAGTTGGGGGTAAAGGCATGTGGCCAATTTTCCTTGCTCCAAAGCTTCAGACACCTCTGCAGTCCAGAAGACTTGACAGCCAGCTATCACCACTTGTCCCGGCCATGATAACACCCAGTCAACACGAGGTTGCTGTGAGGTCAAGAGGGCACAAAAAAGTCTTATAATAAGCTAGACACCTTAAAACACCTCAACTTAAATAAAAAAGAAAGTAGATGGCTACAAAACAGATTATAGCCATCTAATTGAAAATCAAAATCGCAGACCTCAGGATAAACATTGAGAGAGCATTCAATATTATCCCTCAACGTGGCCTTCATAGACTTCTCCACTTCCCTCAGCCAGTCTTCCACATTCCCAGACGGCCACACTGGTAAGAACAGCTTCACCTCCTCCCCTTCTCCAGAGTACATATGTGTAATCTGTAGATCCGACTGGAATTTAAGCTGGCAAAGAACAGCTATATCAGTCACGTATGTCAAAATCCCAGTGATCTATGAGAAAAGCAAAACAAACCTGTGCAATGTTCTCAAAGCATTTGCGTAGGTGTGGTTGAACAGCAGTGGGATCTTTCGTCTGGGAAAGAATCTCCAGGAGCTCATCATCTGACAGGAAGTAAAACCTAAAAAGAAACACATACTAAATATTACAGCATACTATTTGTGTTTGATTTTTGATTGTTTTTTCTCTTGGTATAATAGCTCTAACCGTAACAACTACAAAAGGGAGTATGTTTAGTTATTCACGATTGGTGTCTAAACTTGTTATTCACACTGTTACAAGACAATGGGACTCTTCCATTGTGACTTGCCTGGGGAAGGAGCTTCGCTTTGTCTCCAAGTACTCACTGAGACCTTTCTGCACCTGTTCCAAAAGAGTGTTGCACTTCTTCAGTTTAGCTAGTAGATGAGAATCTGGGCACAGCTCAACCACCTAGAAGTAAACACAGAAACACACAGTAAAGGTTTACACCACACATAGAAGCCTCATTATTTTTATGTTGAAATCTCTGTCTTTAACACAAAACTCTGACTTTAGGATTATTAGAGGCATTTTTCATGACTGTTTTCCATGTTTGCTCCATCTGCTGGTATCGTTTTCCTTCCTCTGGTAGCTGCTGGTTGATATCATCAGAACTGAAGATAGGCTCCATGTAAAGCCAGGCATGCTGGCATATGAGCCACTCTTCCAACACATCCTGCAGAAACCAAAAGGGGGCAGTAGCACAACATAGCACAACACAAGACACTGCAACATATGAGAGAAAACTGCATATGCAATGCATGTGTACTTGAGTCAGTCTGAGCTTGGTCTCCCACGTAGTGATCCGGCCCTCAAAGACTTTCTTGAAGGGAGAGAAGGACATGCTCTGCGTCATGACAATATGGTCATCCAGCAACTGTGATGCTTCATCTGGGCTCTTTAGTATGTAGGTGCCTGTCTCCTTGTAAGGCACAACATCAAAAACAACTGTCGCCCACTCTTGTTCCATCTTCTCCAGGGCCTGTATAGAAAAAAAGAAGCAGCCAATAGTTGCGATGAACATATTACGACATGCTGTGCATCAGCAAACAAGGGCAGGATTTCCACTTAACCGAAAAATAAATATTTGTCACCTTTTCTCTGTTTAATTATTTTGTAAGGGTGGTGCTCTTATTGTGAAAATTGCTGATTCAAATATTTCTGTTTATAATAGGGAGGATAAATATAAGCTCCCAAAAGTCTTTCTGTCTAACAACACTATAAAATACCAACCCTAAAAACAAAACTCATGTATACACTTAAGGTTGTATGAAAGGTACCTGCTCAATGGAATACTCTTTCCCAGCTACTTCAGCCACATGAGCTATGTCATCCACATGGTTCTGCAGGCCAAGCTCTAGGCAGCGGGAGAGGGTCAGGTTGGCTTTCGGCATGACTTTCATCTGAGTGTGTTCAGAGAGCATCTCCCAGTGGCGACTTCTCATCCCCGGGTTCCTAAGGCCCTGAATCAGAGGAATATATGGATGGAAGTCCTCAATCTTCTTGCAGATTAGAGTTGCCACCATCTCACAGTCTAGTGTCATGTAAGACAAAGTGCAGACCGAGAAAAAACAAGTCAGCCACAGCAAAAAAACAAACACTTAACTTTGTTAAGTTTGAATGACACAAGTTGTACCTACCTGGCATGTCCTTGAATTGTTTCATACATTTTTGCATGATCTTGTGGGCATCTGTGACATTTCTCTCAAGCTGCTCAGGGTCAATAGAAGACAATGGGTCATTGAACCAGCTCTCATGCCAAAGTAACCAGTCAGAGGTGGTAGTCCATAGGTCTTTATAAGGCTGGAAGTCTTTTATGAGCTTCTGTAGGTGATCATACTGCAATACACATTGATAAACATGATAAACATACTGCATATTCTTGATGATTTTTAAATAATCTGGAGTGTTCAACTTTTTCACTTGATGCACTCTCTTACACTTACATCCGTGAGAGGAATACCAAACAGACGCTCTCTGGCATTGTAGGTTTGGGCCATTGTCTGGCATTCCTTAAGTTGCTTGCTTGTACGCCTCACCTTGTTTGCCATCTCATGTGCATTACTAACGTCAGCATGGTCCGCAAACCCAGCAACTAACATCTATAAATAGAGTTGAGTAATTTACAACAAAGTTATCGTTGAAACTAAAAATATTTTCAACAATTAAACAAAGATCTGCCTCAAAAGCATTCAAGGTAAAGAAAAATAGTGCACTAGACAGTTGCTGATAAGATAGAAATAAGCGCAGTTCCACTTCCATACAAATCCAAATTCCTGTGATGTCTAAAGATTTCTAAAAATCGATCTGAAAAGTAGTTCTGTCTTATATTGCTCACTTAGACTTCGCTGACATTGTATCAAGTTGTTAAAAAAAAACCTGGCTGGCTCAGCTGACCTGAAGAGACTCTAGGGATTCCTCAAAGTTGTTCTGGTCAACTTGCTGGATCTTGCGGAAACGCTCCTCATCCTCCACATGTTGTGCTGTTGCTGCTTCCATCTGGCTGATTATCCTTTGAGGCCAACCTATGGCTGTCCACCTACAATAACAATCATCTTAAAATCCACTCTGTTTGCCCCAACAACTTTTTAACCAGTCACTGTTCATCTCACATTTGGACATATTGCTAGATTTTCGTCATTTCTTTAAGTAACATGATGATAACACACTTACTTTTTATCAGCATCCTCATTTGAAATACAGTAGTAAAAGTCTTCTAGTAGCTCATAGTCTGACAGGGTTTTGCCAATAATTTCCTGTTGTGGACAGATTGAAAAGATTTCTACTGAGGAGTACATATAATATGAAACACAGAAATATCCACTCCATCATTTCGGTCCCGTGCCTTGAAACTCTTAAGCTGTTCTGGGATTTGTTTCATCCAATCCCTCTTTTCAGTCAGTTCCTCGATGCTGTTTGGCTTCTCCCGTAGCTTCCTGCTAATAATGTTACATTCTTCACAAGCCTGCACACACAAGATACAACATTCAAAATCCAAGTCAAAAAGGCAGGAGTAAATGTATACAGTATATGATCAAAACAATCAGATACATAATATTTGTGATTTCAGGTCTCTAAACAAATCACTTACATCATCAACCTTCTTGCGTAGCATTAAAGCAAAGTGATCCAGTGATGCTTTGGCTAATGCCCCTCTTTTGTTAGCGAGAGCCTGACGTACAGCCTCTACACGGACAACAAATGGACCAATCACAATGGAGGATGGCAAGGAGTGTTCAATTCTTTCCTTTTCTTTTAGCTGTTGTTCCACCTCTGTCTTCACTTCTTGAGACGTTTTCTCTGCACACATATGACGACTGATAAACAGAACAGAGGTTAGGATTCATTCAGAGGATGTGAATTTATTCAATATGGGAAACATTCTGAACAGATGGTAAATCTTGTGACTGGGAGTTGTGAGAACTTTGTTATGTAATTTTATATTCAAACTTACTTCACAAATGTTTCTATGTCCACGTTGTGGAGCTCTATGTGTTTTTCATATTCAGCAGCATAGGCCCTGAGAGGTACCGCTGCTTGTATCAGAGCCTTGTGGACTTTCTCTCTTAGCTCAGCTACTTCTGGTTCCCACAAATGCACCGACGTGAGCACCGGATCACCACCAATCATCAGCTTCTGCATCACCAACTTGTACAAGTACAAAAGAGGAACAGTTAAATCATTTTTCATTTGTTACTTTAATGTTGTGTGATTGTAATAACTGCAGGTTTTGATTTACCTTATCAAGCTGTGGTATATTGTATGTGGCCAGAATGCCCTTATCAAACAGGTCAACTATAGAGGTCTCAAAATTCTCCAGCGGTGTGCTATAATGAAACCCAGTCTGGTCCAGAACCAAGTCCACCAGGAACAAAGGGTTCTTTTTTGGCCTAGATAAGGACAATGGAGTAATATTTTCATTACAATGCTGAATACTGAACAAAGTGAGGTCATCAAACACATCACCATCCAACATATTAAAATTGAACTAAATATATAACTGACATGTGTGTTAATACTTGGTGTATGTGGTCCTACTTGTATGTGCTAGTGATAAGATTGTCTCCCCAGACAAGGTCCTGAGGACATGTCAGCACACTTTGACAGGCATCCAACAGAAGGTGACTCAAGCTGACCAGTGAATCCAGCACAAGGTAACGCAGTGAGTCCTCCATTTTGAAGCGCACCACAGTCATCAGTCTGTAAAGCTTAGAGATTCTGTACATCTCCCACTGAGTCTCATTCACATTGTATGAGCCTTTGCCGATGTTCCCCAGGTTGGAACGAAAACTGTTGGTCAGCTTGACAGTCCATGACTCCCGTAGATACAACCTTTTCTAAAGATGGACAAAGAAATCCGGTCAATAGCTGTTAGTTGTAACGTGTAATTTAAAACAAGAAGCTGTTAATCTGAAATAATTGTTTATACATGGATTTGATCAGCCATATGCCACAATTGTCCTGAAGCCCATTGTTTTAGCATTTATGCCCAATAATCAAGCTTTGGAAAATTAAACGCTGCTTTGATATAACAGTACCTGAGTATGCACATGAGACTGCATGACTTCAAATTCATTCAGTCGCAGCGGTTTGATCGAGGTGACCTCAAACAGCCTCATGGCTGCCACTTTGTTGCATTCAGACCATATTTCCGATAATACACTGATCACCTGCCTCTTTGTCAGCAGAGAACGGAAGACAAATTCAGCACGGTTCTTCTTATAGTCAAAGTGAGGAAGTGAAGTGCATCCTGTAGGTAGAAACTACTTTAGATTCTGAGATGAATGTGAGGGTTTTGGTGCAAATACATTTCTTTAATTACAACTCAAGCGACTCAAACTAATACATGCAAGGCCCACTGGCTCACCCTTTTCTGGTACATTTTCAGGCTCCTTCTTTGGCAACGTAATGTGTGAAAACTCCTCTGGGTGGCTCATCACAACTTTGTCAAAGCTCATGCGGTTCATTGTACGGTCATACTCCAACTTGAGCTCTTTCTCCAGGTTTCCTATACAAGCCTCCACACTGCACACATATTCACTTTATTCACCTTCCATTAGTTCATAAACCTTTTCATCTATCAGTTACATTGTAAAACTTGCCATGCTGTACATGGGAAAATTAAAACATTAATGCAACACTCATATTACTTACATTTTCTGCCTCAGCCCAGGTGCTGAAAGGGCATGTTTTTTCATACGCTGGAGACTGTGAGGATCAAGAGATGCCGCCCCCCCCAAGATGGGCATGCAATCCACAGACAAGTGGTAGAAAATCAAAGCCTCTGTGTTTTCCCTCCAGCTCAGGGCAAACTGAAGTCGTTCAATAAAGACCCGTGGGTCCTCAGCACTGAACAACAGTCTGATCCGAGGTACCCAGTACTTTGCACCAGGAAGCAAAGAGATTACTCCTTTGCGAGAAAGGGAGGTTGAATGCATATATTTAGTTAACAAGACAAACGGAGACAATCTTCATTTGAAATAGGATTACCTCCATCATCTGTCTGTTGGCTGTTTTGATGAACCTTCTGCACCAGGTACAGGTCTTTATCTTTCCTGTAGTCAAGAACCCCTACTAAATGCCAGCTGTACTCCATGCAGGAGGTCTTATTGTCCGCTTCACGAGAGAGAGAAAAAAGTAACCATCAACAAACAGAAAATTACATCTGTTTAATCAGAATAATTCTGAGGACATTACACCTGTAAGAGTCTTTTCATCCTTAGGCAGCAGTGCATTTCCAGGAACAGGTTTTTGATCAAACAACCCCTCAGCTTTGCCCATGGCAAGCCAGTCCCCTGGACTTCGGCAGTCATACTCCTCATTGTCAAATATCTATAACAGAAATGTGTACACAATAAGGGTGGCAAGTGCCGGACCCCAAAATGCAAAATAAACTGATGTAATCAGAATGCTACATGAACTAGACTATATTGTGGCAGTAACAGACTCACCTCCAGTGGAAGATATGGTGACACAGGGTTGCTTGGGCTGGTCACATCCTCATTGCTACTGTTCAGGTGCCTTGGCATAATAAGATGAGAGTTGATTCCTTTTTCTTTAAGAAGCTGTTCAAAGTCTAACTTCAAGAATTCCCTTCGAAGTCTACAAAAAACAAGATAAAACAGAATAAGCACTGTAAGTCATAATAACAGCTAGTATGAGAGTCACTGAATATCAAGTGTATGCAAAAAATGCATCATATTGCACAAAAACTGCACAAACCTCTCTATTGCTAACTTGCGGGGTATCTGGCCAGGAATGGTTTCGTATGCTATCTGGACCTTGGGTGTGTCTCCCCCTCGACAGAAGTAAGAATTCTGTGTAATGCTTGAGACGGGTCCATGGTAATTCTGTCCAACAGGCTTGCACTGGTCGGTTTGAGTGCTGAAAGCTGCAACTATCAGAAAACAGTGCAGGAAGGCAAACATTTTATTCAGCATATGCTTCTCCTATTATATTAGTCATATAAATAAGAATGATTCAAAATCCCTGGATACAGTACATATGTGTCTCACTCCACAGTGAGTTGTACTTACTCATGTGTCGGTGGTGGGACTGGCCCTGTGAGATGGTCTCTGGAGGTTGGCTGGGGGGATGTGGCATCAGTGGGACGTGAACAGGAAAATCTTTGCGCTTCATCCTCTGGTAAAACAAACAAAAAAAATATGTAAAGCAGTGTGAAATTAAAATATACATAAGTTAGGTACTGCTCAGAAACAAATCTGACTAATCATATATTACAGCAACTGCTGCTTTTTACAAAAACTGAGCTGCTGCATGTAAAATGACTGTAAGTCATGTTTGTTTTGGGTGAGAAGAAGGTTATACTCTGGACAATTCACCAGTCTACCACAGAGACTAACAACCATTTACATCTAATTAATTCAGTCTTTAATTAAGCTAACCCCAATACGCATGTCTTTGGACTGTGGAAGGACGCTGGAGAAAACCGGCATAAGCATGATAACATGCTAATTTCATGTAGGAAGAAGCCCGGCTAAATCGAACTGGGGACTTCCTTGCTGTGAGGCAGGACTGTCAATACAGTGCAGCAATAAACGCACACCCTATTTTATTACACCCTTTAACAAAAGGCTTGTAAGCTAACAACACGACAGTATGAGTAACTGCCCCCAGGTCAGTGTAGCATAAGGACTAATAGCTTTTACATGTGATGCTAGGTTGTAATGTAATACTATGGCGTGCATTTCCATGTCACTAGAAATAAACAACTAGCTAAGTGAAGTTAGCTACTTTATATAACTACAGACACTAATGTATTTTTGACATACCTCATTCTGGTAACGCTCCTTTAAAACTCCTGTTCACAGATAGGTGAAATAAAGACTAGCTAACCGAGGAAATCTGTTCACAAGACAAGAGTTAATGACCCACATGCTTGTTGGACGCGGCAACAGTTGTCATGGAGATGAAGACAGAGTTTAGCCACTGTCAGACAGACAGACAGACAGACAGACAGAAAGAAAGAAAGAAACTAATATTTTTCACTGAACATTTTACTGCATTTCAAATATATTGAACTTTTTTCTTCTACATTTCTGTCAAATATAAATCTGCAGGTTAGCAAGAAAAAAACAGAAATACTTAATTTACCAGTGGTAAATGAGGAATAAAGGGGACTGCAATAAGAAAGAAAGGATAAAGGATAAAATATGAATTGTGGAACAGTCCCTGCTGTTTCCTGTGTGAAATCGTATTCACATATCCATTGATTTTTCACATAAATATTATGTACATATATCTCAGATCTACTGAGCATCTGAGACACTGAAGAATACATAATGATGCTGTGACTATGTGAAGGTAACAAACAGAAATTTCACTTGACATTGTTCTCTGCACCACAACATTCCCAGCCCATGCTGTTCATGGTGAGGATAGCGATGGTAATGGCAGTAATGGTATCTAATTGAATTTGACTGGAATGCACACTTTCCTGTTTGCAAATTTGCAAATCACTTCCTTAACAGCTCAAATATGCCAGCAAGGGGGAAAACCCCATTGACCCCTGTCATCCCAACACTCCTGGGTCACAAGGGCATCATAACTTTGTGTGTTTCCCATGCTCGACCGGAGGCATCATGCACTGCACCCCCTGGCCTCTTCAGTTGAAACCCACCAGAGCAGCTTGAGATTGTGTAGCCAGGCACAAATGAATAGTGTCATGTGTCTGAATCCTCGTGTGCCACTTGTGAAGGACATGCTGCCATGCAGACAGGGATAAACTGATGTCGAGAGGGGAGTGACTGAGGTACAGTCTGTGCGAAAAATCTATGTGCTTGACCATGGCATGGACCATTAGGACAAGGAGCTCGGAAGTGACCTGCACCATTGTGCTCAGTTCTGTTGAGAAGGTCACTGTCAAAGTGCTTTACAGTGGAACCAGAGAGCAACGGTCAAATACACAGTGTGACTTAACATGGATTCCATGGATACCGCAGTGTCAACACTGAAACACTGGATCATTACTTAAGACGGGCCAGTTAAATTATATTCAGCTTCACTGTCTTCTCCATGGAGCTCAATCACAAAGCAATGATCTCAGCCTTTGAAGAAGTTATGGCCAAATGAAAGACTTCCCTAAGGATATTAAATAACCCACATCTATATAATAATAATGGCATTATCATGTCATCATAAGAGTGGCCTGAAATCATTCTGACCGCAGTAGCTTATTAATCGAAAACACATGGCTAATGCTATTGATTGATTTGGTGAGGGTGTGTGGGCCAGAGGGGTTCCACAGAGAACCACCGGAGAACCACAAGACTCTGATGAGGTGCCTTTGTGGATATAACCGATTTTATAGTAATGACATCAGCATGTGCTTCTAACTTTAGCTCCTGCCGAGGGCCAGATGTTGGCTGATAGGATCAAACACATGTATCCCCCTCTTACTGTCGCATTATTGAGCATTGGGGGCTTAGAGGTCTCACATATTCCCACATACCTCGTTTCTTCTGTAGAAACCCATAATCCAACCACTAATGTGGCCACACCCTTGCGTTACTCTGCTTTTTCATTTTAGCTTTTGAGCACAGTTAAACATATGAGGGTACACTCAGGTGCCCAGCAGAGTTTAATCAGGTTTTCTCGAGAAATTGTGTTCATTTATACCAAAAAAAGGTCCAAAAAACGGTTAACAAGTGGAAGTCTTGGATACGTGGTAAAAATCACTCACACCCACCACTTACAACCTAAAACCATCTCTGCACACCATTTTCAAAGCACTTTCCCTCCTTTAAAAGCCTTCTGATCTAAGCAGACACAGTGTTGTGGTCAACAAACGTCACTGGTGACAGTTCACAGATGACACAGAGCCACCATGAGGGCAGCAAACGTCACACTAATAGCGGTGTTTCGTGGCTGGGCAATTTACAAGCACACAACATGTAATGTATGTGTGAGGTACTGCTGCTTGCGTGTGGCCCTTGTGCTTGTCCGTGTCATAGAGCTGCTGGTGTGGGGAGGGTGGGGAGGGTGGAGTCTTGAGATGCCAGTAAAGGTGTGTGTAATGAGGGGACTGAAAGTGACCATACATGAGAGACGGACTGGATCCCTCAACCTGTGCTCCAGGACCTCAGACAGCTGTGCTTGAGTTTTCCTTGGACTTGCTCCATTTCTCAGTGTTACTTTTAGGAGGGGAAACATCATTCAGTCATAAAAATATTTGACATAGCTTCAGGACCATTGTGATATTTAGAAACAAATGTAACCAAAAGTATGCCGTCATGCAACTAAAGCATTGTGTTTTATCTCCCTGCATCTAACTGATGTTGAGATCCAATGTTTAGCACTTCCTTGAGCTGACCTCTGACCCCCAGCACCCTTGAGGTTAACTTTGTTCTGCTGTTTACATTTTATTCGGCACCATTTTACTTCCTTTGAATCCAAACGTTAACATAAATATAACATTAATGTTATGCCAAGTCAGCAGGCTTTTTCTATGTGGGTGTGCAAATATGATCGAGAAGAAGCAGTGATTGGAATCTGTACCATGTCTGTGTGTGTTTTTGTGGTATAAAACCAATGTGTGCGCTGGCATTCCAGTTTGTTTGCGGGTGGGCGACTGAAAGCCAGGAAACTGTTTTAAAGAAACTGTGTCTGTGTTTTTGTACGTACAACAATGAGTGTGTGTGTGTGTGTGAGCCGGAGACACAAAAAAAGCAAATGTTGGGCTTCCTAACCGGTGACATCATAAACATATCAAAATAAGTCAGACAGGGGCACAGGACTGAGGGAGCCTTTAGGAGTGTGTGTGTCTGACCAAGGGTGCCTGGGAGTGAGAGGTGAATTTGTTGTTCAATATTAAACAGGAGTTTCAGTGATAAATAAGTTATGACCACGAAGGCGCTTCATGTGAGCCAGTCTTTAACATTCCCGACATTCCTTCTCATTAAGAATTAATAAAACATAAATGGAAACAGTTCCGCATAGTTTCTTGTCGCACACACATATGTAGGAGTTTTTGGACCATAACTCTTCCGTGAACAAACACCCACAAATCCACACATAAGCTCCCAGATGCACGCGTTATTGGCTTGGCAATGGGCCCAAGTGCTTCACTCGAGGCCTCAGTTTGTCATCCTGCCTCATCTGGCCCCTATCAGTCTCTGGTCTGACAGCTTAATCTGTGTCATTCATTCTCTTACATCAAAGAAACACCATGCAATATGAACCTATCATGCAAGCACGAATGTACACACACGGACACACACACACGCACATACCAAGTAAATGAGCAGATTCACATGGTAACAGACTAACAACTGTCTCTGCTTATGAAAAACCGCTCCGGACAGATCTTGACAGCAGTCACAAGCTGTAAGACATTGTTTGCAAGTTGTCTACATGAATTCTCATGATCAGACAGTGTTGAAGAAATACAATTCTTTTTCTTTTTTATTTATTTGTTAGACTTGAACTGTAGCTCTTTGCAGTTGACCTCTCACCTTGACCTTTTAACTTTAAGCCGTTAACTGGCAGATTTAGAGAAGAATTACCTTTATGACATTGCAACTCTCTACAAGTTTACTGCAACTTGTGAAGATATCAATATTAGTCCTGAGTATTTTATACTGTCACATGTATGAGTCTCTCTCCAAATATTCAACAGGATAATTACGTATGAGCTCAGTCTTTAACTCAGACACACCCTGTGTCCCATGACATTCACTGGTTGCTCTTGTGGACAGTGGACTACATCACACAAGATCCGACCATGTTTTGCCATTGTCTAACAAAAACAAAATGGGACATTTAATTCAAAAGGGCATAAATATGACATGGTTTCAATTCCACATACTCTAAGTTCATAAATTTACTAATTAAAAGAACATATCAAGGCCTTGTTGTTACGTTAGACAGGAAGGCTACACGCAGTAAAGTCATGTAATCCTGTCGAACATGAAAGGAACATATAAATGCACATGTCGAACAAAAAGGCCCAGAGCAGACATGGAGTGAGAAGGAAAAGTGTGAAAGAGTGAAACTATGTGCTTGACACACGCATGTATGAACAGTGTGTGGGGCCCTGTTCATCTGAGCCTGGCTCTCCCCAGCCCCTATTAAACTCTGTAAATGAGAGAAAGACTAGCAATTAGTGAGGTAGTCATGGGGCAGGTGGGAGATCCTCGTGACCTTTCCAGGCTGGTATTTGACCTCTCACAGCTGGAGGCCATGATGAAGACACATTCTGAGCACTGACAGAATATATCTTTTGTGGCATGTGTAAACACTCTATTCAAGTGTTTATTGATTAAGGTTTTTTTTCCTATTAAGTGTGTTATTCCTCTTAATTTCATAAAATCTCACTAACATCTACTGTTTTGGTAGAAGTGGCCCTCGTTGGAAAGCCATGTGGTGTTAAATAATAGTGATAAATGATGCTACTCACCGCTGGATCTCTGGGTTGGTGTCAGTCAGTTTTGACATCCGTTCTGGAAAGGGAGAGAAAGTACTGTAAGTCATCCCATACATAGATGCAAAGTTCAATGTACATGTCCATGTCCAATGTCCAATCACAATGAGAAACTGTACATGGTAATATTAGTCCTGTTAGTAATGCCGTTTTACTCAGTACTCAGTAACCTATTTGTGTGACTAAGCCATCATATGTCACAGTGGTAAACACAACCAGATCGCCATGCTCTGCCTCGTGGAGACCTGGTTGGTCTGATATTCAGTTTGATGGCAGGTATGGTGGAAATAACATGACGTGCTTGATCATCGACTTTCAAATATAACAGCCACATGTGTTGTGTTTTCCTTGACTATGACCTGAAGACACTTCAGACTTCTATTTTGTGTTATTTCCTTTTACTGCAGAAAAAAAGCTGTTGTTCACAAGATGTTTTTGTATCACAGAGTAATCTTTTTGTATTTACACCTGATTTATAGCATGTGGGCTGCTTTACATCCCAAGACCACAGAAAAATCCCCAAATTACAATTTAGTCACGTCAGAATTCCACATGATTTGTACTTTGGAGCAAAAACAAGAAACCAAACAAATTATCTTACTCTTACAAATGTTTTACGGCTCTGATCTGCAAACCCTCACCTCAGACCTCAGTGACACACATTCACTAAAACTCCACCACTTCAGAGTTTCTGTCTTTTTTGCTAACATCTATCATATATTTTATGAGCATCCTTCACACCCAGCCAGTGAAGACATCCACAGCTGGACCACAGCACTGATATGACTCTAGCACACAAATACACACAGGTACTCCCTTCCTGCAACCTGCAAGAGGACATAAATCTTATTTCCATGTGTCCCAGGGAACAGATAACTCATAAATGGAATTACCACCGCACTGAGACCAAAGGAGAAACTGACCTGTATGAAGAAGAAGGAGAGTCTCTCCAGGTTTTACGGTGTGGAGGCCTTCCAGACACTTTCACTGGTGTTTGAGAGGAAAGCAGGAGGACGGACAGATGAAAGAAAAGACCGATGAGGGGTCAAAAAAGACAAATGTACAACAGATGAAGATGAAGTGATATATGAGGTGGAGTCGAAGACAAATGAGAAGGCTTTACAGCAAGCTGCGTTTCAAATCAATGGACAGATTTCATGTGAATAAGAAATATGGCTGCACAGGAGAAAACAATGAGATGCACACAATGAAAAGATATAATAGGCAATTTGATGTTAGTATAAACACAAATAATCATTATTATTGGCTCCTGTATCATTTTGTTTCCAACTTGAGGGAAGAGTACGCACAGTAAGCAGGTTTGTTAATGATTTGTAAGATATTAACTGAAGTTGAGACATAAAACAGTAGACTGGAGTTTATTTATCACATAACTCAACATTGTCTCTGTGTGTGTCTCTCTCTCTCTGTGTGTGTGTGTGTGTGTGTGTGTGTGTGTGTGTGTGTGTGTGTGTGTGTGGTGGGCATAGGACTACTGTCCCTGGTGTGTGTGGTCAAACAGAGTTGAAACGGGGACTGTCAGTTATCAGATGATCAGACATGTGTTTATTATCTGGTGTTATAATGAAGACTGGCAGACCTGTCCATCCAGTCAGGCCTTGATCTGGGGAAAAGGCCTCTCTCCCTGATCTCCTTTAGATGAAACCTCCGGGCTGACAGATTACTGTGGTGCCACAATGCGCCGCCAAGCTGCGTGTAACTGCGTTTCTATTTTTGCCCCCCCCACCCCCACCCCCCTCTCAGGTTTCCCTCTGCTCCACTTCAAAGACTCTGTGTAACCTGGACTTACTGCAGCTGAAGAGCAGCAGAGCAGGAGCACATGGGATCTTTGCGCAGGGACCTGGTTCGCATTAACTGTGACGCTGGATCCGTGAGAGGCGCAAACCTTCACTCCTCTGCGCACAATCCTCCCTGATTCCCCGCAGACGCAGACTGAAGTAAACACGCGCCTTTTCGGGCCGGTCTGCTTTTGGGTTTGTCTTGTTGCGACATGACGTCGTCACGGTGCGTGTGTATGGGGGCGGGGGCGGGGGAGGGGAGAAGGGCATGGATAAATAGAGCGCTCCTCTCCTGTGCGTAAAGCGCTCGGACACAGACACGTGATAAGTGATCACAGAAGAGAGACGTGTTTTCTATCGAGGGGAAATGAAACATTTGCTTTATCATGTTAGATGAGGAGCATCAGTCATTGGAATAACCATCAACCTTCATTGTGCTGCACGCGGGGCGCACAGCCCTCCTCTGCCACACAGGTGCCCCGCAGGATGCCTCAGCTTCACTGAGATACTTTTCATCATCCTCTGGAGGACGTGGAGGAAATCACCGGACGCTTTTGCGCATTTGGCACAGACATGCTGAATAAGCTCCAGTGCACGTGATGCCGGGGCTCGTGTCGTATGGAGGGGGTTTACCGCACACACCAGGATGTTGTGAACACAGATGAGAAATATGAGAGTGTGTAGGATGCTCGGTCGACATCAGACGCTAGTGGCCGTCAGTTGGCTGTTTGTGGTTGTGACGCAGAGCCGAGCAGGTGAGGAGCAACATCTCCATCTCTCTGCTGCTGCTGTTGATGTTACTCTCAGTCCAGTCATTAAACCTGCCGCTGGATTTTGCGGTGTTGGTGTGACGCTCACTGGCGCACGTGTTCATGCCAGTGATGAACCTGTGAGGTGTTCTTCATTTGCAGGTGTATTGTATGTGCTGACCTGGGTCAGTCCTGCTGCAGATACATTTGATTGTGTAGCTGCCTTGCATCTTTCCATTACATGTAACCCGAGAGCAGCATTAATGTGATCCATTAATCAAGAAATCATTGAAAACATAATGAACTGGATTCTAGATATGTCTATGATGTCATTGCTTTCTGACACATATTAATATGCTGATCTAAGAATCCCAGAATTCTTTTCTCTTTTTTCCCCCCACTCCCACTGACTCTCCATCATCCTCTGTCATCAGTGTCCAGATGTGTGGATCATGCATGTAGTCCACCTATAGGGAACCTGGCTAGTGGCAGGACCCTCACCACCGCCTCAAGCCATTGTGGGAACTGCACCCTGCAACGCTGCCCTTGCTCCCGTCCCACTGTGACCCCTCATCCCCACCCTGAAGACATTCACCCACCTGCTCACATGACTGATGACCCTTTCTTGCATCCGGAGACCTGGTGGGCATCATGGGAGAGTGCGACCATGCAGGAGCAGCAGGACGAGATCCAGTTGGATCTGGAAACACAGTTCTGTCTGTCCCATGTGGTCTTGGTGTTCAGGTCACCCCGGCCCTCTGCCATGGCCATTGAACGTTCAGCAGACTTTGGCAAGACCTGGGAAATACTTAAGTTATTTGCAAAAAACTGCAGCACGGAGTTCGGTTTGGCTGATGATTTTCATCAGCCACGCTCTTTGTGCACAACTCGTTACACTAGTGCGACACCCTGCACCGGTGGTGAGGTGAGAGAACAACCATGACAGCGTTATGTCATTATGTATTTCAGCAGATGCACAACGTTTGATTCAGTGCTGATCAGTGGTCTGTTTCCCCTCCCAGGTGATATTACGGACACTAGACCCCAGCAGTGCTAAAACATTGGACCCTTACAGTCCAGAGGCCCTCGCCCGCCTCACTCTCACTAACCTACGCATCAGACTGCTGAAAGCCCAGAACTGTTCTGCACCTCTGAACACCATGACAGGACAGACAAGACACACAGCCTCGGCTTTGACCTCCACATCCAGGTCATCACCTTACGCTATTTATAATTTACTGGCAAAAGGCACCTGTCTGTGTCATGGACATGCTGAGTATTGTGTACCATACAACAGTAACGAAGAATCAAGACAGGACAGTAACATGGTGAGTAGTTTTTACTGCCTGCTTAGGTCAATGTCAGCGTAAAAGAATACCAGACATTAAGCGACTGTAAGAGAACGTTTTTGTATTGGCATCTTATAACGGGTTTGTCAAACACAAATGCCAAGATCCAGGAATTTAATGAACTCAGGTGCTGGAAATAGCTCAAATTACCCTTTCACCACCTGCCTGGATTTATTTTTATAGCCGTCTCCAGAGGCAGGTGTCTGTAAGATTTGCTAATGGAGGTGAAGTAACTGAGCAGCACCAGATGTGTCTTCCAGGTGTCTGGTGGGTGTCTGTGTACTCACCACACAGCAGGAGATCACTGTGAGAAGTGCGCCCCGCTCTACAACGATCGTCCCTGGAGGGCCGCCAACGGCAGCAGCGGGGAGCCAAATCCCTGCCAGAGTACGTGACCGCACAACTATTAGGTTGTTATCTTACTGAGAAAGAAAGAAAACATTTTATAGCATGGAGGGGGTTTTAGCAGAGAGCTATGTGTCACCATTGAAATAAATGTAAACAGTAGATCTCATTAAGAGTCCATAAGTTTTACAACACATTTTTCCAGTGCATAAAAAGAACATGTAGAACTCCATTATCTGATGAAGTAATACGGGTTGTTCATCTTTTGACAGTAGTAGACAACATAGACTAGTTAAGAATGTGACAGATTTTCACTCACTTTTTTTCCTTCCTATCCTGATGTCACCACTTTCTCACGCTGTCATCTCTTCTATTCCTATGACATCACGCACCTCTGTGACATCAGAGTGTGAGTGCCACGGTCACGCAGACACCTGTCACTTCTCTCAGCGGGCATGGCTGTCATCTGGTGGCACCAGTGGGGGCGTTTGTGATGACTGTCGGCACAACACTGTCGGGCGAAGGTGCCAGCGCTGTCGCCACGGCTACCACCGCCACCCATCTCTGCCCCTCAACTCCCCCCATGCCTGCACACGTAAGAGACACAGAACAAAAGGGTCAAGTGTGTGTGGTCAGCACTGCGAGCTAAATCTCTGGCGTCTGTCCGATAATCTTTTTAAATCAACAGAAGTAATATAAAACAATAAAAGTTTGTGAATTAAAGGGAACCATTGATATCTTGTAGCACCATCTACTGGCACATATTTGTAATCAACGAGTATGGAAAACTTCAGCATACAGACCTGCATCTGTGTCTCTGCCTCTCAGGATGCTGGTGTGATCCACAGGGCTCTCTGGCCCCTCAGCCTGGAAGGGAAGGACCCTGGTGCCACCCTCGGAGTGGGCAGTGCCACTGTAAATCTGGAGTAGGGGGGAGAAGCTGCAGCCACTGCCTCCCCGGCTACTGGGGCTTTGGGGACAAGGGTTGTGAGCCCTGCGTCTGCCCTCTCAGCTGTGATCCGATCACCGGCCAATGTTATGACAGGTAGGTGTGTGGCCATATTTGTCTCTTAACACTAAGAAAGTTAAATGTAACTTTGTAGCAATGAGACCATATTAAATACTACATTTTCATTTGGCAGCTCCTCAAATAATCAGGTGTTCAGTGTACCTGTCGGTGGGAAAATCCCTGATCTAGATCATATCCTCCAATATGAAGACGTAGTGCAGCGGTCAAAGGAGCTGGCAGTCTCTGCTCTGCATTACACTGGTGAGAGCTGTAACAACATTACTTTGAAATCCTGCTTGTACGAGATGATGTTCCTCTGCCATAAAAAGATAAGAATTGATTATTAGAACAGTCTTTGAAACCTTGAATCAATTATGCAAAGATGAGATCATATTTTAACGCACATGCATAGGAAAGTGCAGCTGCAAGGAGAAGAAACTGAGAAGTGCATCTGATCTCTGTAAGAATAAACATGACTATGGTAAGAAATATACCGTACCCCCTTCTCATTAACAGTTATCTATACATTGCTTACTGCTTTAAAGTGCCATTTCAGTGTTTACTAATCTATCTGTATGGCCCATGACAGTGGTTAAGGCCAGTGTGCTGTCTGCTCACGACAAAGGCAGCCACGCAGAAGTTCAGGTTAAAGTTCGCAAGGTCCTCCGATCAGGCCAGGTGTCGCTACACCTGGGGACAATCAGCATCTATCCTCTATCCTGGACCAGCCGTGGCTGCACCTGTCCAATACTAAACCCAGGTAGGACATTACAAATCTGACAAAGAATAGCCATTTCTGGTATGATACAAATAATTTATGAGACAGTTAATTGCTATCGAGTATACAAACAAGAGACAGGGATTTAACAGATGTACCATCTTGTGGTTTTGAGGCTTTTTAAAAGCTGGTATGATTGAAAGCTGAGTGCTACTCTAAATCAGCTCATAATATTGTGCTTACCTGCTTTACAGGTATGGAGTACCTGCTTGCTGGCCCTGAGGAGGCTGGAACTGGCCGTTTGCTGGTCACCATGCAAAGTGTTGTGGTACCCTGGACACCTCAGCTGGGTCTGCTTATATCAGAGGGCCTGAGGAATGGATGTCCATGATCTGTATGATCAGAAAAGTCGAGACACACTCCAGAAAATTGTACATTTTATGAGTCAATGGACAATCAGAAGAGGGACTGAAAAAAAATTACTGTATGTCATCATACAGGGAAAAATATTCAAGAGGCAAATCTCATGGTCCCTCGAGAAGAGAGGTTCTCTCTACACGTGGATGTGTAACATAAAATAAAAACTGTTTAACAGGAAATCAGATTTGATAAACTGCCTACAAGTTGGATGTACCCGAAATCAAAGCGTCTAACCCAGATTTAAGATTTTTCACCATTTACTGCAACTTTTCAATTCTATTTTGGATTCTGTTCAAGAGTCTTACAAAGCCACTACATTATTCAGTCATTTACTGTTTAACCAACAAAAGCAATTTATGCGAGGCTGAATAAGCCATACATAAATACAGTATTATCAAATTAAATTGGAGATTTTATGTTCAGTTATTGAGTGATTGAACATTGATATAAATCATAACTTTAAAGCAAAACATTTAAAGGGATTAGAGATACTATCAAGATACTGACAAAACATTATGAAACGATAACTAACTACACTTTTTTGATCAGAGGAACCTGAGAACAGCAACATAAAACGTACAAGGTAACTGTGATGTCTTTAGAAGGACAAAAAAAAATTTCATTGAAATTGTTTCATGATCATTTTAATCTGAACATGTCTTGTAAATACCATCAAGTCCTTTAAGGCCTGAATGAAATTGAGTGGTGACCACAGCATGAAAAGTGGAGACTCTAGACAGTGTTGAGACAAGAAAAACATTAATGAAGTGACAGTTAAACATGAGGAACTTTGGTCTTGGCCAGATACAGTGCTGGTTACAAAAAATGACAACCATAGTTGATACGGCAATGGGTATAGATAAGCCCTGCAGTTTCTACGAAATGTCCACAAACACAGTTCAAATATCTGTTAATATCAATGACAGACACTGTAATGGCTACCTTGTTTTCTTACATAATCTCTGTTTTGGTCGCTCACGTGATGAAAAGCAAAGAAATTTGACTGCTGACCTCTGAAAACTATCTTCAGTTAAGATAAATTCCTAAGAAAAGCAGAACTTTCACAATTACTCCTCAGATTTATTTCAAGTTGATCAGTAATTAATGAAAAATCTTGACAAAACATGGAACAATTCTTCAAATCAACATGAACTGACTGACATGAACAAATCAACTGACTAATTGCATATCAAGACGAGTCTTATAGCTAATGTCCCTGCAGCAAATAGCCAGGCTTGCTGTCATTATAGGGTATCATCCAATGATTTCTGAGTGCTTAGTTGATAAAAGGAGTCTATAATTTTGTACATATGCTAATTTTTTCTTCGTTCATAAAATCCTCCACTAACTGGTTTTGTACATACTGCCTGTGAGTGTCAGAGCTGTGTCAGCCTGAGTCCTCTCTGTAGGAAAGGAGACCCAACAGAGCTCCTCGTGGAGAGTCATTTATGTTGTGCAGTGCTTGTACACACAGAACAAGGGCTTGTAAATGATGAGTGATTGACCTTAGCTGGCAGTTTGGTTGTCTGTAGCTGACATGCTGTCAGTTGAGAGATCTGAGGTGGATGGTGTAGCATCAGTCTCGGGGGATAAGGCAGAGCCCTCGCTTGGGGCAGCAGACACAGAGCCCTCACTCTGGGCAGCAGAGGCAGAACCTGTGTCGGACTCTTCTTGGGTAGAGCTTTCTTTATCCTCCTCCTGAGGATAAAGCTCAGGGTACCTCTGCATGCACTCCTGCATGTTACGGAAGTGGTCAATGCATTCGGAACCCTTCACTTCCTCCTTACTATAATGGAAGCAGGAAAAAGCCTCTTTGAACTGAGAGCCGCATGGTCCACTGGCCATGCCACCCAAGCACGGGCAGTTCCAGTTGATGTCTCCATTTGGCAGAATCAGGCCTGAAGAAACAGGACACCATAGGATGACAGGTCAGCAGAAGAAATACAAAGTGAAAGGAAATGGAGACAATATTTATTCTGTGCTGGGATAATCAAAGTATTTCTACACCATTAACTTCAGTGCCTGATCCCAATGTTATTATCCACATTGCCAAAACAGAACTTTTCTGATTCTATCCTGACAACAATAACTCAGTGACTCACCTTGCTCCTCGTACGGGTCGTCTGGGTCGTCTGCTATCAGCTCAGCATTGCTAGGTGCCTCGTGATCTTCTTTAGTGACAAAGATGATGCGATCTTTACCTAAATATTTAAAAGATGACCTTTAAATAAATTACCGAGTCAGAGAAACCTGGTAATACAGGCATTTCCATTGATACAATGGTAATGTTGGGCTGACAGTGACCCCAGGAGGCAAACGCTGTCGTTAGCTTTGTCTTAAGTTAACCAGCGTCTGACAGCTCTGTACCAGCAGGATTATAGCTTATCGTGTCGGAGCTCTGTTTTGTCACTCAGTCTATATGTCAAGTCTATCCACTGATTATAACGTAAAAGTACCACAATGCCAGATGTCCACAACCTCACAGTGTAACTGCAGGCAGTGAGCACGTTAGCTAACCGCCCGTCAGTTACGCATGTTTCTGGAGTTCGCCAGCTAGCATGGTGGCTAACCCGGTGACATTGCTCAGTAAAGACCTGAAAATGAATGAAAGAGCGTCGCCATTACCCTCTTCTCTGCAGTACGACATGTCTGTCGATGTTTCTGTCGGTCGAGCCTCGTCCTCTGTGCTGAAAGATCACAAATGTGGAGGAAATTACTAAAAAACTGCGAGGATTTCATTTGCCAAACCAACCGGCGAACAGCAAAACCCCTTCCCCTCTGACCTGCCCACATGTGGTCGCACGTTAATGACGTCACCAGGCCCATTTTAATGAATATATTAAAACAACTTTGTTGACATTATTATTATTAGACAGCCAACGTAGGCATTAAATTGGCTTAATTAATAAAGTCATATAATTTAATATTGAACAAATACCTCAATTACAGATTATACATTTCCTAATTTTACCATCTCTGGTTTTCATTCTTTTAAAATTCATGACCTTCTGGTGCTGTGCAATTAGACTTTTCCTGCGTTTAATGTTAACCATAAACCTTCTGCAATACAACTGTTTTCCTTTTATCAAATTTGTCATAGCACAAGTTTTTCCATCTGTCTGCTCCATCCCTCTTGAGGTCATCAATTCATTTCATATTAGAGGCTGATCTAAACATTGAATATAAAGTGAGATATTATGTGGCCCTGCTGCAATGGCAAAAAGTTTAAATAACAAAATTCCTGCTCACTGAGTTCCTTCTCAGTGAAATGGAATTAGGTTCATCGTCGGTTAGATACACAGATGAATATTAAATCACAACTTTTCTCAATGGGGTAGAACAAATTACCTATTAACGTAATAGTTATGTCAAAGCTAGTTGCTGCACGTTGGTCATGTTGTCTTTCAATGTCAAACCCACTTTTAATTATCAAGACCCAACTGCCAAATGATCTTTTCGTAGTTATGGAACAATTCTGTATCTTTAATTTCTTTTTACTCACAAATAGTATCCTGTTGTCTATTCAGAATATGCCATGATTAAAAAACAAAAAAACTACAGAAATCAAAACACAATTTTCATGATTTGGAAAAAAAATCCAGATTTTTTAATAACTCAGTTATGTCTGTTACATAAAGTAAAAACCAAAATGAATCCCCTTTTTTGCCCCTATCAAACCCACCCTCATCCCGACCATCTCGGCAGTATTGTGCTGCGATTCAGTCTAGGAAATCAAGAGCATGATGACAAACACTTTCCTTTGAGGACCCAGACACGGAGGACAAACACTGTGCCCCACATAAGACCAGAGTGAATACAAACACAGTCCATCATTTAAAATACCAAAATAAAGAGAAATGAAAACCAACAACAGTTTGTCTCAGATTACCAGAAACCTTGTCAGGAGTACAAGCATATTTTATTTATACTTTTAACATCCCCCTATGGGGCCCTAGAATCCTCAAGCATAAATGCTATGTAATGAACATAACGTGGCTTTCTTGCAGCCCACCTCTGAAATGTCCAGGCACAGTGCTTTCAACTTGAATAAGCAAACATGTTGTTGCTGTCTTAGTGTCATTCAAACATGCTACGATAACCAATGCCCAAGGCAATCAGAGACAGCACCTCACACTTGTGTGCTTTCAGGCATTATTTAGCTGATAGGACAGTGAGTGTGGATATAGGCAGCCTGCAGAGAGGTGGGTAATAGCTCTTGGAATAAAAAAAAAAAAATTTGAACAGACTCAATACTAATGCTCAACACTGGGAGTAACCCAAACAGTTTTCTCAGCATTGACATGCTTGAGAGGTCGATGGGCAACAAAGGTGGCAAAGAAAATTGACCTATCCCAGCTGCAAAAAGTACTGATTGTGCCAACTGCAAAAAAATGCATAATAAAAAAATGAGGGAGGAGAAAGCTTTGTGTGTGTTTGTATGTGTTTCAGAAGGCTGGTCATTATTGTTAGAAGAGCAGTGCGCCCATGCTGCCCACTTCACTCTGCTCCTTCACGAAGATCTCAAAGTACTGGTAGATGATGGTCACAGCCAAGAGGATTCCTGTTCCCGAGCCAATGGCACCCAGGAAGTCAGCCATTACAGATAGACCTCCTATACACAGACCACCAAAGGCAGCAGCTGTGGGGATGTACCTGTAGATAATTATAAACAGATTAGAAACATGAACATTTTAAATGAGTAATTTCGATATGCGGCAAGTTGCAAAGAAGCAAACAAAGAAACCTGGCATGCTCCACTGTCAGGTTGCTTTTTACCTGTTAAGCTCATGCACCATAGAGGTCTCTCTGTGACCTCTCATCACCATCTGCTGCTCCTTCAGCTGCTTCGCCACCTGAAACAAACAAAACAATATTAGTGGGTAGTTTAACATGTCACTTGGACAAACAGCAAGTTGTCCACAGCTGTGCATGCGCACACACTCACATCTTTGGCAGATGATCCTGAGACCTCAATCCAGGTCTTAGAGAAGAAGGCGCAGGAGCCGAGCATGAAAATAATGTAGATTACAGCATGAACAGGATCATCTAAAACGGAACCAAATGACTCTGGAGGAGACAGGTAGTAGCAGAGACCACCGACTGGGTAGGCCCGAGCTGGTCCTCCAGTTGAAGTATCCTTAAATAAAAAAAATTGTTAGGTTGGTGCATAAACTTGAAGTATAAGGGAGTTAAAATTTAACTGCATCATCTTTGTACAAATCACACTAAAACTCCCTGATATAATCTCAGGCAGTGAAAGATGGTACAAGGCCAGAGACTGGGTGTAGTGGAGAGTGCCCATTATATACTTACAGACCATGTTCCCAGAAGGTTGACCAAGAAGTTGCCACTGAAGCGTGTTGACAGCATTTGAGAAATAACGTAAAGATTTGAGACCAGGGCAGACTGCAGGATAATGGGGATGTTAGAGGTGTAGAACAGTTTGATTGGGTAGGTGTTGTATTGGCCACGGTAGCGTGCTGACTTGATGGGCAGGTCCACTCTGAAGCCCTGGTAAAAAAAAAAGTCTATATGTTTACCCACTGCACATCTACAATGGACCCAACGACAGCCAAAACCAAACATCACTCAAAATGACATTTTTTACAATGTAAATTAAGTGGATTTAATTGAAAAACTGACCTGGAAGTATATGACCACTGCAAACACAAAGACAGTGGCGATGAGGTTCATAAGGTTAGGCAGGTTTTGTCTGTAGAAGGCTTCTCTCAGGGCACGCACCTTGTCTGTGCGTGTGGCTAGCAGATGGAAGAGAGCAATGATGGCTCCCTCAAACTCAGTGCCTAGATAAAACCAGACGAGTCACAGGGTTAATAATTATTAACACAGACTAAGAGATTTATCTTATTTCTCATCAATCAGCTTTGAAATGAGATTGTTCCCAGGGGCCCATACCTCTGCCGGTGTTGACCGTGGTGGGGCTGAAGGCTTTCCAGACGATCGTCTCACAGATGTTGGTTGCAATAAAGAGAGAGATACCTGAGCCTAGCCCATAGCCCTTCTGGAGAAGCTCATCCAGCAACAAGACAATCAACCCTGCAACAAAGAGCTACATAAACAGGCACAATGATTGTAATTAGAGATGTTGCTGCAGCATACAACAAATCAACATTCCTCAAACAGGCTTCAGTTCATGACCTACAATACTTTAGAACAGAAACCTTTCCCACTATTTATAGTTTTTATCTTATCTGCTTGGAGCACAGAGGTAGACAGGTAGAAGCAAATGATTTTTGAATTTTTGTTTATTAGAATTTTTTGCTCAAAAATTTAGCTTTGCTTGTAAGACTTTCAGTGGGGTTAAGTTAGGGTTTGTGCAACACGGTCTTGAATGGATTTGTATTTTATAGTGTAATATCCCATAGAAAATGATGATTCTGGGAGGAAACAAAAGGTTGTTGTTGTTTGTTAACTAATTTTGGCATTTTATCTAAACAGCTCCACTTATAAAATCTCTGACAGAGCAAATGTTTAGTTTACTTAGAGAGTAGGACTTTTTTATTAACCTGGATGATGATGAGCAAGCATATCCCAGCACCCATCTCTGAAGGGTCTCCATACATGCCAGTCATGACGTATACAATGGCCTGTCCAATAGTGATGATCATTCCAAACACTGCAAGAGGACAAAAAAAAAAAAGATTTGCAACAGGCAACATTACAGACATAGCTGCTGCAAATCTAATGTTTGTTTACAAATGTGCAAGCTTCAAATTGTAAAATAACTTTCAGACTTCAGAAGACCAGAGACAAGAGGCAAGTTCTGAAAAGGAAAGAATCTGTAATGAGTAATAATACGTACATTTCTGTGCACCATTGAAGAGGGCTCTGTCCTTGGGAGTGTCACCAACCTCGATGATTTTGGCGCCAGCCAGCAGCTGCATGATGAGGCCTGAGGTGACAATGGGTGAGATACCCAGCTCCATCAGAGTACCTGAACGACAAAGTGGACAGCACTTAGAGCCATAATCAGCCTCAGTTAGAACAGCAGCAGCACCAAAACAACGCAACACTCCTACAAATGTTGACCTTTGACTTGTGGCACTAGATGATGACGTAACAAGTCACAAGTGATAACACTGAGATTTGATTATTTCTTCCTCCTTCAGCTACACATAAAGAACTTGGTGATTTCATTGTAAAAGTCCATTTGAAATACATAAGTCAAGCACCTCTGTTGGAAGCCAGGATCACTCTCATCCAGTAGAAGGGATCTGCTGAGTCTGACGACATGATGCCAAAGAGGGGGATCTGAATGGACAAGAAAAAGAAATGTATAACAATGCAACAATCCATTGTCACTATAAACAGACAGCAGGTTGCTTGTTACTGAGTTTCTGACATCAAGAAATACCAACCTGGCAGCACACCAGAAAGATGAATAGCGTGATAGCTGTCCATAGCACCTTTTCTCTAAATTGAATCTGTAAAGTTTACAAGCAGCAGATATAACTTGAAACCGATCATACACAGTTCAAACATAATTGTTTCAGCATATGACTACAAATGTTCACACACCTTTCTCTCTGGTTTTTGGATTTCTGGCAGGACTGCACAGAAGGGCTTGATAACCTCCAAAAATTTAACTGGGAAAAGAAATATAAAAGACTTTTACAAAACAATAGCAGCATAACACTGAGATTAGTCCCTTTAACTTTTGTTTAGACCAGGTTACCTTAGACGCTACGTCATCACTAACTAGAAGCTACAGATCTGCCAGCGAAGCTGAGCAAGGCAGTATGTCGACTGGAGTAGCAGCAGGCACAGAAAAGAGAAAACACTAATACAGACGAGACAGGTTACGAGTAACTGATATTAGGTGTGTAGACATTTTGAGGCCGCTGGCTGCTGCGCTACTTAATGTTTGTTTACGTGTTAATCAGATGTCAATCACTGAAACTGACTTTGACAAGTAATTTAACATGTGCGATGGATATCTATTCAGAAATACGACCAGTACTACTGCAAGTGTATAAACTTATAAAAACGCGAGAAGGAACCAGTTCCTTTTTCTACTGCAGCCTGTATGCACGAATTAACAGTTCACACGGCTAACTAACGTTAGCCTGGTGCTAAATAGCATTCAATCACGAAATGAGTGAGCGATGGCTTAAAAGCGGGAAGCTTAATTAAGGAACATGCACAACGCGGTTGACACTGCATCTGATTGAGACACAAACCTCTGCAACGTAACGTAATCAGTAAAATCTTTTGTTGCTGCACTCTTCATATTAGCGTCCGTTGTCAGCTAGCTCAACTTGCATTCTAACCTGCCCAAGGTTAGCCAATTAGCCTCCCGATGAGCGCTTTCTGTCGTTATTGTTCGAATAAAAAGGAGAGCGTCGATATTTTAGATCATTGTCAACAAATGTAAGCAAGAGAAGATGGTCACTTACTGCCCATGGTGTCCTTAGTCCGGCTCCTGGTGTGTTTCTTGTACCAGTGTGAGAGCTCAGTGGGCTCAGTGCAGCTCCATCCAGCCGCTCCGTCAGAAAAGAGAGAGCAGCAGAGACACGTCACCAGAAAGCCGCTAATACACGTCACTTCTCCCATATGCACACGTACACACAAACCTCCCGCAGCACGCTGCAGGCCGTGCACGGCCGAGTATCATCAGACATAATGAGAGGTGACAAACAGACACAGCATCTGATTAAAAAAACACGATTAAAATCAATCGAATATTCAGAATGTTATTGCTAAAACTTGGAGTCTTCCCATCCTTCAGGGGGAGCCCGAGCGCGTACCAATCAGTACTAATGACACGCCGCCTCATTCGACTCCTCCGCGTGAATGACTGTTTTCACATACTGTACTATACCGGTATCCCGTTTTTGTCTCATTGTAAATCTACACTCCTGTATTATTCTATACCCACTGCGTGTACTGTATATTGTATGTTCATCCTGGAGGTGTTAGTATATATGCTCTTCTTTTTTATTTATTTTTATTTATTCTATTTTTATTCGGGTTTTAAAAGTTTGTTTTCCTTCTTAGGGAAGTGAATTTGGTATGATAAAAAAAAATTACTGTAGAAAATCTCATGATGCATTTATTTTCTAATGAAATCACACACAAAGCAATCTTAAAATCTACTTTGCTTATTTCCCGTACCACTAGAGCTCAGTGTTGTTCCTGTTGTGCTATCCAACCATGCCTATGTGTGTGTGTGTGATGTGGATTTATGAAGAAAAATTTAATTGAGATGATGTGGCTTTGTTGACAATAGTCTTAATCAGTGTGTGAGAAAAGATTTGATTCTTTTCTCATAAGTGTGATATTTTGGGTCACTGACTGCAGGATTAAATGGTTGTGAGAGTCTTTGTTGTTGTTGGCACACTGATGCATCGAATCATAATAATGGAGCTTTCAGCCATCTACACTCATGATTAGTGTAAATGGTCAGCTACCACTTGATTTGTTTTTCAACACACACACACACACACACACACACGCACACACACACACACACACACACACACACCGGAGAGCCGGCTCATCTGCCCTCAGATAAAGAGATATTTGTTCATGTGGTTACATAATGGCCACAGTGGTGTGAGCTAACACAGAGGTGAGGACACGCAGATACGACTCAGGCCCCCTCCTGCCCTCTGTCTCTGCTTTTCACAACTCTTTGAATAGACACCTATATTTAACATCTGATGCAGAATTTTAATTGTTAGTCAGTTGAGAAATGTGGTCAAATCTAGCCTTAATTTGTAAAAGAGACGTTGCATTGGTGAATTAATTTCCACTAAATCAAATTTATATAGCAATGAAAAAAGTGAAAAATCCAGAAATGTCCAGAATTGTCAAATATTCAGAACCTAACACTTGATGTGCAATCCATCCCTGAATGCAAGGCAATCAAAATAATGAGATGCAATAAACAAGGATTTACTGTCTTTGCAGACAAAATAAAATACATGTAGATAAATCCAGAAGTTTTCTGATAACATAACATTGTTTTCTCTGTGGTGAAACTGAACCTGTGTATCCCAGTGGAGGACAACGCGTCTGTTATGTAAACGCACCCGTTTTTCAGTGTATGCCTAATACATAGAACCCTAAGCCATGGAAAAAGGCGTAGGCTACAGTATTTACACACCACATTTGCGTAAAGACAAACAAAATTAACAGAATCAATGCCTCAGGACAAAATTCTTCATGAAAAGCATCACCACATCCTCTTCACTATCTATTTAAAAGGGGATTTAATAAGCAAATACACTCTTGGTGTTTTGAATGTTATCGCTACAATTAAATCAGAAAAAAGAACTTATTACTGTGGTGCCAAATGACACAGACATACTGTACTGTTGTGCCTGGGATGCGGGATGCTCATATTTGTGCAGGAACACACGCGGTGATAATGTTAGACACACAATTTAGTCGAGTAATTTGCATCTGGATGAGTCAGACATTTTGCGTCTTATTTTTAGAGATGAGTAATTGCATCTTGGCTCCAAATTTCTTTTCCTCTCCCGCTGTTGCAGTTCATGTATCTGTTTTTGTAACTGGACGAGTATTCCACACATCAATGACCTGTGTGGTCATTTGATGTCTTTATCAACAGTCACATTGATTCTGTTTGTGGTTGTAACCTGTTGTTCAGTGTGGGTCCTGCTAGTATTGCCATGGTAACTGAATGGATTTATATCAGAAATAGGTCTGTGCATGTTTCTCTTAAATTGTAATGCAATATTTGTTCTGATTATTTTATACCTATATCGTTACTGGAAACATTATAAATACATTATGAGTGAGATTTTTGTCAGCAAGGTTTAATTTACATAATATAGACTTTTTATCACAATAAACACATTTATATGTTATTGTATGAGTTAACTGTTTTTTCAGTCTGCTTCTCCTTTGACAGCTGAAATCATTCTTAGCTGACATGGAGAAAACAAACCTCTCACACAAGCTGTCACTGAATAATATGAATTAATACTGAATTAATACAATCCAGCTGTGGCTCAGTCTCCTCATTTCACTGTTCTCACATTAGCACAGCTGTCTAATCTACTCACACTGACCTGAAAACCAACTTCACAGTGTTTCCATGAGTAGGTGCAGTGTCTCCCTCTTACAAACATACACACACACGATCGCACACACATGCGCACACACACAAACACACACACAAATTTAATCATGTATAGATTTAATCCCCACAACCATCTTATCTTCAACGCACAATATCTCCTGCAGATGTTTCAAACATACAAAAGAGATTGGAGGAGCATTTGAAACAGTCCCATTACATAACTGACCTGTTTGTACAGAGCTTGTCATCATCATGTGAGCTCAATTTAACACCTGTCAAAATAGGCTTGGCCATGTTACTGATTCATTCAACTCTCAGCTTTTGTCTTCATGAAAAGGAAAAGCTTTCATTTTCCTCCTGACTAAATACTACAAATCATTCCCAGCCCTGCTCATCTGGGGATTTTCTACTCAACAAATACTTTGTGTTTAAGATTTGCATTTTAAATCAGATTGTGGCTATAAACCTCATGAGTCTTGCCTTGTGGTCGGATGAAGGCAAATTGTTGAAAGATGATGCTGTAATAATGATGCTTCATCACTGCTGAATGCATGATGCTTTTCTCAGAAATAAGACAAAAATGGTTTATATTAGCTCTTCACGTTCACATTAAAATGATGCACGGAACACAGGTTCTGGTGTACTTCTTATAAATAATAAAAGAATTGATAGTACCACTGCAACAGTGCTGGCTGGTGTCAATTCCCGCACTGTGTATACAGCCAGAGGCAGCATCAGCAAGTACTGCATACTTGTAAGCTGAAATGTATGACAGACAATGGGGTGATTCTCAGATGGCAGTGAGAAGAGGGGCTGGGATCACATGTAGAATTCCTTGGACAGTTAGCCATCACCTCACATAGACTGACTGTGTATCACCTCTGAACCAGCAACACACACGAGATGGTATGATTGGTGTGATTTCCTGTATGTGTTGTGTGCAGACGATAGAGGATGTAGAATTAAGTTTAAATTACATGCCCTCTCGCAGGATTTCCTGCAAACACCCACATAGTGAGAATATGTAAAAAAAATGACCCGAGGGTTTACAAAGGACATTTGCACAAACACAAAAACTGAAAGCCAAAAATGCAAACACCCAGATATAAAAACAGATATGTCTGCTTTGTTTTTTTTATGTTTGTGTGACCTGGCACGTCTCCACTTGTGAGACAGTCAAAGGGAAGTCGAAGCGCCATGAAAAATAGCCAAGAGGAAACTGTAACAGTCTGGTCCATCCTCTATATGCAGAGGAGCACGACACAGTGCAATGGTTAACTTCCTCAAAATCGTGCATCCCATCTTACATAAAGATGAATCAGCTCAGTAATGAGTCTCTTCCAGAAAATGAGTTAACTGCGTAGAAATAAGGAAATAAGTTGACACAGAGTTAGTGTCAAGTGGTGAACTTCTGTGGGATTCATGTGTGATGTCACATCCTATAATGGCATCGTTCTGGTACTGTAAAGTTAAGATAGAGTACTATGACTGACTAATACTTGTGAAATGTTGAGGAAGTGTTGTCGTTCTAAAGTACTACAGTGGTCTATTAATATTTTTGATCACTTGGGGGTGTGAATCCAGTGGCCCAAAGTGCTATAAAACTATTAAATTCCCAGCAAAGGCTGCTGTTGCCATAGTGATTTTAACCACAGTTACACAACTGCTCTACTTGCAGTGTTGACCTTCACAAAGCAATGGGTTTATGAAATGCATCATCCAGGGGTATGCAAAGACCAACGTATAGCATAACAGTGAATCTACATTATGCATGTGGTGTAATATGCATCTGTACACATATACAGTACAGTGCAAACAGTGCATGCAGTATGATGACAGAATAGGATCCATTTGATGGTTCAGAACAGCCCACTGACCCTGAGGCTATTATGCAACATCAACTACCCCCCCCTACCCCAGTAGGGTAGAGATAGAAGAGCTTCTCCATCTCTCCTGTGTCTTGTCAATCCATCGATCTCTCAATCCCTCTGCATGTAATCAGCACAGAAAAGTCACACACAAGTGTCCCACTTCTGGATGACTGAGGCTCAGCAGCTGATTTCTGACAGTCTATTAAACAAGGCAAGTACTGATCGAAAGCGCTGCGCTAATAACCCACCCCCACCCCCACCCCCACCCTGACCTGACCTGGGCTCTTAAAAGATTTAAGTGTCTGCTCTCTGGGTTACAGTAAAGACTTTGACCTTTTATTCTACTGTCATGAACCATCAGGGGATTACAGAACGAACAAGGTCCTTGGCTGACAACAACATCCAGCATTTAAAGACCACTGATGTATATGACCCATGATGCCAGTGTTACAGTTAAGCCCCTCATTGTAAGAATAGCCTCATAAAACATTTGACTAAATCCCTGGCATAGACAAAATCAAATAATTTAAATAATGGGATTAATATTGGTGATTTATATGCAAAGATGGTTAATATACAGTATCATGTACTGTATATAGAGAAAATATAAAACTGGCCCACAGCCAGTGTATAGTCTGGTTTCTTTTACTTAAATCAAACTTAATGGCTGGTCATTAGGGGCATGGATGTGTATGTCAGATCTCATGGGACAAACTGTTCATGTCCAAAACCCAGTGAGCATGTGACAGATTTTCAGCATTATCTGATACCAGCACATGGCCATCAAAACACAATATACTCTGACCAACATATTACAAAGATGATTCTATTGATAATTAATCTGCTGCAGGAAAAAAAAAATGTGTTTAATACAGCAGACTGATGGTTTGCTGTTTGTGTTATCAGAGTGATGTCTGTGTCAGTCAGTACATTGCACAGAGAGGTCAGACTGAAGTGGTTACAGACAGTGCACTCTGTTGACACAAGCCTGTTTCTGCTTAATAGCTCCTCTCCAAGAAGACTGTTACTGCTCCTCACAGTGTAGAGTCTGTGAGTATCAGAGCACGAGCCTCCGCCCCCTCTCTGCCTGCCTGGCTGGAGATGAGGAGGACTGACTGAGGCAGCCCCGGCTGCCGTCACTCGCCTCCTGCCAGAACAACCCCCCGTCTGTATTTTAACATCACTGCAACAGAAAACGTAATAATGTAATAATATTAACTTTTCATCACTTTCACCTGTACTTGCTGGTGCCTAAGAAGAGGACATTTGTGGGTACGATCCCATACCCTTGATATTTACCTGAAATTTGATTGCTGCCACATTTGAATTTTATGTAAACTACTGTATAGAGCCTTTCTTGAACTCTGTGATATTCAGTTCCAGAGAAAGACGCATAGCATAAATCGTTAGCATAAATCAAAGACTTTAATTTTCTCCTCCCACAGACTGTGGACAACACAGAAATACAAGATAGAGGAATCCAAACATGTCAGATAACAATATTAATTCATATCAATCAATATCATTAATAACATGGAATGTAGTACTCTCCAGCCACATACTTTTTTGAACTTTTTGTTTATTTTATGAAATATGTCAAATAAATAAATAACTCTATGTCATATGTCTCTGATAGCTATATGAATATATTCTCTTTGAAGATGAACAGGGGAACAAGGGGGGCAAGATGAATAGCAAAAAGAGGAGTGTGAGCTCACGATCTTTCTTGCCCTTACTCTGCCCTCACTCGCATACAACTCCCGCTCTCGCCAATAGCCCTGTCTAAGTCCAACCACACACTCTTTCAGCAGAATGTGTTTAAGTGCATGTTTGTGCGTGCAAAATGCTGACACGTTCTTTGGAATAAGACAAAAGGAAAACATTTCTACTGTCTCGAACTGCTTTTGTTTGCTACCTGTCCTTTTACCTAACAATGAGCTGGGTTAAAACAGATGGATGAACATGGGTAAATAACTGCATCAGTCACACGGACAACTCTTCTATTTTTCTTGCAGGTCAGTGATAAAATCCTATAATGGACACGCAAAACGGAAACATCAAGAAGCACCAACGGCAGAAACAGAGAAGGCGGGGCAGGGGTCCAATGAAAAATTAGCTACAACTCTTCTGTAGTTCATTCCACGTTTTGTTCACACTTCACTGTGTGTGTTATTGTGCCTTTGTGTGATCAATTGGTAAGGTATCATGTCAGGCTTTAGTCTGTGCTGTGGTTCTCCAGCTCAGAGATCATAGTGATCAGGTTCTGGAGACCAAAGATGAAGCCGCTGTCCTGGCCTTCATGCACCACACTGTCCTCTCGGTAATGTCTGCAGGTGGTGTGGGCAAAGTCTATCATCCTCACATCCACCACAGCGCTGTAGGGGTCAGAGCGGGACAGGCAGGCCTGGCTGACACCTGAGCTCCCACTGCTGCTGCTGCTGCTGGAGCAACTGCTGCTGACGTCATTAGGCGTGGACGGGCTGTGATGGAAACCAAATGCACCTGCTACTTCACTCTCTTCTTCCTCCTCCTCCTCTTCCATTTCTAGCTCAGCCTCTACCTCTCCATCCTCATCATCATCATCATCATCATCCTCTTCTTCAGAGAGTCGGTCCTCAGTACGTCGGCGGGTGTGTTTACGGTGCGGCGCGCCATCGTAGATGATGAGCAGGGAGCTGGAGTAGAAGCGGTAGGATTCACAGGCTTCCAGGGCAGCTTGCATGTCTCTGAGCCTGTGCAGCACCGGGGAGAGGAGCTCATGTCGTAGATGCCGTCCACTGTGGAAGAACTGTAATAGAGCCTCCTTGAAGCCAGGCAGGGTTAGCTTGCGGCCGTGGTACTTGTTCATGAACATCAGCTGACCTGTGTCAGACTGGTACACCTGAAATGATGGACAAACATGAAAAACAAAGAAAGTTGATATATTCAAAGTCTAAATTTAACTTTGTTTGACCTCAGCTAGACTGACACATAGCACTACAGTGTTTGGTGAAATTAAACTTTTGACTGTAAAGGGCCAACATTTTGACAATTAACATGTCATTGTCAAAAAAAAAGGAAACCAACTGATATAAACAGACCTTTGTAGATGGTTAGTTTCCTGTACAACACATTTTTGATTCTCCACTGGTTTCCCAGAAACACCTCATATAACCCCTCATAAAATTACAATTAACTGTCCTCAGACATTAGTTAATGAATAGTTTCGACTGACGAGTTGAATTAGTACAGAGCCATGTTAACTTTTTGCCAGTGTTTCCACTAGGCAAACCAGCTGCTGTCTAAATCGGTATGAGGGTGTCTGATATTCTCCAAAGACAGCACCATAGAAACCCACCTGCATGCCACAGAGGCGAACTCCTATTGAGGCCGACGTGCTCTGCTGGCACTTGCGAATCTGCACTGCCTTTTTCTCCTCTGAGGCATCATCTCCGTGCTGTCGTGTGCCCATCTTCAGGTCCAACACACATGGCACTGTGTGCCGCCATGTCAGGTTCTCTAACAGGATGAATTCTGGGAAGCTAAGTCAAGGACAAAGCGTAAAAACATGCTGTCCTCCTGGTATTTATGTAGATAATAGCATACTGAAAATGCTATTATCACCATCATCATATAGTAGCTATTATCTGAACAGGGAAGTCACATTGTAATGCTGAGTTGATGGGTAATGCTGAGTTAGCATTTCTGCTGTACTGAATGTTGATCAATAAAAAAACTAAGCTCAAAAACAAGCGTTGCTGTCGTTGAAAGGATACTGTATTGGTTGCGGTGCTTGGCGTTCTCCTTCATCCTCTGTAGCTGCTGCTGGTGACACTTGAGACTCCAAGGGTTGTGTTTGAGCTGTGGGACAGCGTTAGTGTGACTGCGCTCCAGTCTGTAGTAGAGCACCTCAGCCTGCTGCAGCCACTCCAACTCCACATCCTCCTGCAGCTTGTGAACACTGAATGGCAGTGGGAGAGAGATCCATGTTAGATTTTAGCAAAAAAGCAAAAACATGGAAAATATATATTTTTTTCTTTTTGAGTCTGGATCGGAAGTGAAGCTCAGTGGAATAAAGACTTTCATTCACTGTCATCCACCCCTTGATATATGACCTTCCTCCCACCATCTTGCTGCAAATACTATTATCATCTTAGTTGAAAGACCCAGGCTGGCTGGGTAGAGTTATGTGTGTGTTTGAATTTAATCAGTGACACACAACTATTGCAGTTACAAAGCCCTCAGGCTGTGACCCCCGCACTGGCTAACAGGGCTGAGGATCAGCCTCTTGTGGCGTTTCAAGTCTATTTTGCTGTAGTTTGTGTTTGTCAGTCAACATGTGCATCATCTGTCAACTGCTGAGTCGACATACCACATGTTTGCAACTCATGGGAAACTATGATTGCATAACTGCAATGAGCTGTATGTTATCTTCAGGTCAATAATAGTGTGACATTAACTCACTTTGACCTTGCCTGCTGATAGACTGACTACACCTACTCTGCTTTATCCATCTTACCTCTTGTCTTTGTCTTTGCGAGTGTGGCGACTTCGGCCATCTTTACTGTAATTTCCACTGTCAACAAAAAGCGAGGAAGCAACCATTTTGCCCCACTTGAGCAGTTTGCTCTTTGGCTCACAGTCAGCCGATGGGTCCTTGTTCTCCAGGTCTGCTGGTTCACTGTGGAGTGGGTATGCAACAAGGCAAAGATTCCCTTCTTCATCCTCCTCGAAGCTCACTGACACCACACCTGAGACGGGGACAGAGACAGAGAGATGTTAGGTATCTATACAATGGAGTAAAGTAAATATGTCTGGATAAAACTGGATGATAAACGTGGTGAGCTCTTATATTGCCAGGCATCCCATATTTCTATACTGCTGCTTGTTGCCACACAGATATTTCTATATCTAGGGTCCCAGGTCTAAGACATTTGCCACAACTGTTTCTGTACAAAACTACAGAGTAGACAGAGTGTATCTTACAGAGACACTGTCTGTCTCTTAACACAGGAAACACAGGAAAACTAAATGATGAGTTAATCTAATACAAAACCACACAGAAAGAATCAGATCTACTCCTAAATAAATAACAGCACAAATGGTACCATGATTAATGAATTCAGCTGCAGTAATGTTAATACATTTATAGCGTCACAGATTCCCCACATGTTTGTATCATAAACAGACACGCCCTTTCCTCCTCACCTACAAGGTGACGGCCAGATAAAGTGAAGGAGAGGAGGACTGAAAGGGTCCAAGAAAATAAAGATAAAGTGGTGAGGAATGCTAACTGTTGTCTCAAAGTATTCAAGGGGCAGCATGCGAAAGAGAAGAGTAGACTGAACTTAATGTCATCCCATGATCACAACAGTTACTGCCAGACCTCAGTATTCTGGATGCAAATATTAACAGAAAAAAATTGGGTTTTCAGGACAATTAGTGAAAAGTGAGCGCTTTATATCACCTTTCATTTCCCTTCAGGGGACAGCTGAACAGGCACGTGAGGCGATGGGTTAGATAACATTTAAAGGGGATGTGCTGTAGTAGAGGGGGTGGAGAATGATAAGGACGTAGTGGGAAGGGGCTTCTTAGGACCCTGCAGATTTTGGTTTGTCTCCTAAATGACAGGCACACTGATGATACTCATGTCATGGTGCTTTTAACCCCACAAACACCCTGCGGTAAGCCACCACATTAAAACCAGCCTTTAGGTGAGATAGCTAGAAAATGTCAGTAGCAGAAGACATGGTAAACCAGTCCAACAGTCAACCTGCTGATGTCACTAACTCTACTTTTGAAACATCCTCATGAGGGTGTGGTGGAGCGGAGACAATCAGCATAATCCACAATCACCTGAAGGGTTTTGTGGAGTACTGTTTATGTTGTCTGGTGTCAGTACGATCATGGTTTCCATCTGCTCTTTGGATTTATAGCAGAACCTCACAAAATACTCTTCTCGACATGGTGGCTATGCAGCACTCACTCGACTCACCTGTATTACTGCAGCATTCTACAAACAGGATAGCTTACAAAAGGCCCACTGGCAGCTGCAGCACCCTCCTGTGGAACAGTTTGGTACATGCTGCTGCCAGGAACCTGTAAACAGCAGGTCTGAGCCGGAGCTTAGAGCTCTTCTTTCTAAAAACCCCAAGTAAACTTCACACGCAGCCTATAAATATGTCACTAACGCACACATCAAATATTAAACAGGGACAAGTGTGTACCAGCAAAACACAATGCAACATCACTGTCAGGCAAACTGGTTAGAAAATGCTTGTTTACCTCTGTACTGGGGGGTGAACTTCCTCATTGCAGCAGGCAGACTCTTGTAAAACTGATGCTCCCGGGGGATGAGGGGCTTGCAGATGGTCTGCTCGCCAAAACGCAGGACACAGGAATGTCCCCCCACCTGGTGCACGAAAGGCTCAAGCATCACCCCTTTCTCCACGTAGCACTGCTGTTGTTGCAGCTGGTGCTGCAGCTGATGCGGCTGCTTTTGCTTTTCCACTGCTTTCATGGCCTCCTGGGCCTGAGCCTCCACAGCCGGACTCATCCTCCTCTGGCCCTGACCACGCTACCGCGGGCATTAGCCTCCTCACACACGCACACACAATGCGGTGGGGGCTCTTTCTGGCAGGGACACGCACACACTCACTTTCACACTGCAGATCCGCAGAAGACTAGTCCTGGTATCTTGCATTAAGCTTTTGCGAGATGTTTCCACGATGTCTTCACAGGACCTTGTTGTGATGGAGATGTGCTTCGTCTGAGCTGTCAGGGCTTCTGGCAGTTGAAAACAAAGGACAGGAATGAGGAAATAAAAGAGAAACCAAAAAAAGCTACAATTTAGTTGGATATTTGATCCCCTTTTAACTCCTTATTGGGCAGTTCTTCTAGCTGCATAGAAAGCAAAGCCCCATTGTGTCCTTTACACATTGGTGTTTGGACCAGTGCTGCAGCAGCAGATTACGAGCTGAGACAGTTCCTGCTTGTGCCTCGGCTGCAGACTGAATGCTCTTTAACAGCTGAGAGCTGGCACACAGCTAGTGGAGCTTTCACAAGCCTGACATTCGTCCCGCCCTATCACAAGTGATCCACCAATCGGGAGCAGCTAAAGCAGGTTGTTGGGTGGTTACCCCTCAGGAGAAAGGAGCAAGCAAACAAAGACAGTGGAGGGAGGGGTGAGTCTGGGGGAAGGGAAAGAGAGGAAGGAAGAATAAAAACAAGAAGGCAGGGTGAAGCTGAACTCAGCTGTTTTCCTGTCTGTGTGTGACAGCAGGGCTTTGAATAACCTGACAGAACAAGCAGCATTATTCCTTTGAAAAACAGAACACGACAGAATAGAAACCAAGAAACTATAAGATACATTACAGCAACAAAACAAAACAAAACACAACATACTTACAAACTAATCAGATACAAACAAAAATGACTGCACAGAACACTTGACCTGAAAGAGCCAAAAGCAGACTGTGGTTACTGACAGGAACATTAATGCTGGTGCAAAATAATCGCATTTCATACTGCATAACACAAAGCCAGTTTGAGCGGTTAGTGACTGTTGACTTTCATCAAGCCACAAAAAAATGTCCTCCTAATCTTTACTCTTGGAAGACAAAAATAAAATAGGCCGTGACAAACAGCAAATAACAATGATTGCACACATAACACACATATGTTTTCTGTACAGACAAATGCATTCAAAGCTTTTTGTGGATTTTGGCAAACAGTATGTTTCTCTTATTGCTGTTGGATCCTTTATCAGATCAAAATATTATGGCACTGCTCTTTGCAAACACATCATTTGCCTTGCACTGCTTTATTAAAACTCGCACTCCTTGACTTATAAATGACAAATAGCTGGCAAACGTAAAGAAGCAGACTTTTAAGTCTAAGATCAAAGACCAAAGTATATAGGGTGCGGTCTTTCAAGGATACAAAAGAAATATATAAGTGAATTGCTCTGAGCACAACACGTAGAACAGCTGTGAAAGGGAGGTGGGAATGACAGATTGTTGGCAAATGTAAAGAAGCCAACCATAAATTCAGGAGGAGCTGCGTGACATCGCAGCCATGGCACTGAACTGTTAAGTTCATAAGGTGAGGTCTTTCAAGGATAACAGAAAAAATATACATTAATTGCTCGAAGCAAAACAAATACTTTGGGTGTAACTGAAATTCACATTTAAAGGAACACAACACCTATTTATGAGTTTATGAACTCCCTGCAGTTCATTTTTAACAACAATAAATGTATGTTAAACAAAAAGGGTGATTTCGATGAGCAATAAACACAAAATGTGTTTAGAGGAATTTACCAGCCCACACTAATAAAAGTCCTTTCATCATTTTTTTTAAAGTGAGAGGGGGAAGTGAAAGTGATGACCTTGAAAGAAATGGGCCAAGCACAGCATGTGGCCCATTGCAGGGGCTTTTCACGGTGTGCTGGTACAAGTGCCAGTCACAAACAAGTGCCAGGCAATAGGTTGTGCAGCCAACAGGAAGCTGGAATCAGTACATCTGAGGTGCAGTCAGCTGAACAGCAGAGATCTGATCTGAAGATCAGAGATTTTCCAACCTTGACAACTGGGAGAGGAGAGATTTGAATCTGTCTAATGAGGAACATTAAGGAAATCAGTTTGCAAATGGATTTGTAAGTCCTTGGTGCTGCTCAATTATTGAGCGTCTCAGCTTTTTCTATGAAAGAACTAAAAGATTCTAGCTTGGACTGAATCCACAGACCACAGATAAACTGACACAGAAATGACAAGAAACACGCATATTAAGAATAATCATAAATCCATATTATACTTTGTGTTTATTCCCATAAAACACAGTAACAAGTAAGGCTGCACAGGTCACAACAAGACGACATTGACATCTTTATGCATCTTTTAAGTATTTGTTGCTCTTCTGTTGATGTTGCAGTAGAAATGATATGGATGTTAAAAAAATGTGCTCTGGGCTGTTACTGCTGTGTGGATTTTCTTCAAGTCACAAATACTGAACACTGTGCAAAAAAACAAAACAAAACACGCACTTATAGGACTGGATAACTGACCTGGATCCTACTTTGTCTTCTCATAAGCCTCCATGTTACTTCCACTGCATTATTTGACGATAAATGTCTTTCAACTGTCCAACACTTTCCACTACACGCAAAGCCCTGCAGTCCACTGTCTCAACATCCTCACCATCAGATCAAAGTGCTCACTTAGCAGACTTAATCTGTAAGCTTTTATCTATCAACATTAACAGAGCAGCGAAGGATAACCTCAGCCAGTATGTCAGTATGAGGTTATCCTCCTGGGTCAAAGTTATATTGAATCAAGGCCACAGCAGCACCAGAAGGATTTACACCATGTTCAGGCGTCCCAGAAATGTAATATCTGTATTAAGAGGTCCTGTGTGGAGGGAGATGTTTGGTGAGGTTGAGGGGAGTGCAGGGAGGAAGGGTGGGCAAGCTTTGTCTTTTGCCCTTGTGAGGCCATGAACGTTGAAAGAGGAGGAGACTAATATGGAGCTGCTGAGTGAATTTAGATTTAAACCAGATTGAAGATATGGACAAATTAGTGAAGAGCAAAGCAAAAATGCACAAACACAAACACACAAAAAGTTACAATTGCTGGCTTACTAAATAACTGCTTTTCATATTTTCAGTAAAAAGATCAAATACATATGATGCATATTGTCAACATTTTTCTTAGTTCTGAGAACTGGGTTGTTTTGTACTGTTGACCTTATCTACCACAAGAGTCTTAAAGGATTTAGGATGAGACAAGTAATCTGAATGGAGGTGGCATGAGTCTGGATTTACCTGGACTGATTTGTGCACTGGCCAAGGAGATACGTGCGTAAGGACAACAACACACTTTCCTGTGCTCTGAGGGCAGGAAGATCAGACATTCAGACTGGCAGATACCACACAACACATACACAAAAACCACATTTAGATACAGCCAACACTGCTCTCTAAATATAAACCCACGTACACAAACACCCCAGCAGGCACGACACCTGGCGCGGGTGCAGTGGAAAAAGGCTGATCTTACCTGTGAGGTGATTTGCGGGGTCATTTTCCAGACTGATTACCTCACACCACATCACACCAGATAAACCCACTAACCAAATCCTCATGGGTCACCAAACACCTAATCCACCACTAAAAATACCACATGCATTTTGAAATGCAGGCTGTGGAGGTCCTATTAATAAACAAAGTCTGCTCCAGGCCATGTGCAACAGACAAATAAACACAGGCATCCTGCAGGAGGGAAACAATTCACTGGCTACCACTATGAACCCATATGACGACATGTAGGCGTGCAGGCATTCTCCAAGACTTGGAGACAGTGCATGGCCATGCTGGCAATGATATAATGGTCATCTTTGGTATGCATGAACACATCTGGATGGCAACTGGATGGCATTTTACTTTTTTATGTCATTGCTATTAACTCTGGACTTAATAGATTTGTATTCAATACCTGCAGTAATGCCATTAGATCCATACCATAATAGGTTAACTTTGACAGCCAGATGCAAAAAGGGGAAAAATGGGAAAGAAAAGGAAGATGGAGAGGAAATAATGGTGTGATATGAACAGAGAGTAGCAGATGAGTGCATAAATTATGTGCCAATAAGGAACTATTACTATTATAAATGTTGATATTATTTCAGTAAATTTTGCAAAAATTCTGCAAACTGCATGTTTAATATGTGAATACAGCTGAGTTAGAAAAGCATATTTTAGTAAACTACATTAATCTAAATGATGTACATTGAAATTCAATAGATACATCATCCGTATCCATATACAGCGAGGACAATGGCTGCATTACACGTTATTGTGAAAGTTCCACGCCCCTGCTAAGCCACAGCACTGGCATGTTCCTATGCCCTTGGCTTGGCTTTTTTAGTACATTATTTTCCTAATTTAGTGGGAAATTTGAATTTGAGATACTGGAGATGCATCATGCAGGGGGTGGATTCTGGGCTGGCAGGACAGTGAACAAGAAGATCGCAGATATCAAATAAGGAAAATTAGTTTTCAAATGAGAGAAGCCTGTGTGGAGCAGCGCTGGGAGGAGGTTATAGGATTAAATCTATAAGCACTGTGAGGAAATGGGACATAAAGAACGTCATCAGCCAAACATTTAAACTCAACTCTGCCAAAAGCAAGACACACTCTTACGTGTAGTGTTTAGATTCTTTCTAAAGGGATGACTGAAAGAAACTGTCTGTATTTCAGACACTTTGACATTAATTTAACAACTACAGGACTAACAATGCTTCTTTTACTATACAAGGACATCTGGCTACTGTCTGCTGGTCTAGACAGTCAGGACAGTCGAGTTAAGAGTGGATTTCGACTGGATGGTGAGTCAGTGAATTAAGGGGTACTTATAAAGCCCTAAAGCTCAGCAACACTGGACAGGGAACAGGGATGTGGACGTCACACACTTCCTGGATTTAGGCTTTGCCTCACACACTTATACTGTCAGTACTTCTCTGACTCATTAGGCAGAGACCCTGACTGGCGTCAGTCCACTGACACAGTGCAGCTCTAGTTTAGTGAAGTACTGCTAACTACTGCAGAATGCCTCAGACACATGATGATTTTAATGCTACATTTTATATGTGTTCTCCATTTGATGTAGGATTAGACCAAATAAATATAGATTCCGTTAATGTGTCCTCTGTTTCCTTTTATCCTTGTATCAAATTGGAAAAATAATTCTTGGACATTGACTTTTAACCCGTATTCCAATAGTTGTTTGGATTCTGGCATTCTCTTCATGCAGACTAAGACTGGGATGTTTTCATGGCCATTTGGCTGTGCTCCCCCTCTGCAGCTGAAGAAGGTCAAAGAGCATTGGCTCACCCCCACTCTTTAGTTCATTTTCTTGGAAACCACACAGATAGCACAGTGCAGCAGACTTCCACACCATGAGAGCATATGGCCTGTTTGGGAAAAACCTCTGGCGACTGCCTCTCATATGGTTCATGCGTAAAAAACAAATCTGTAGTTCTATTTCAAGCAAGACAGCATGTTATTCCAACCCCAAAATCTGGCCAACTGCTGTGCAGCCAGTACAGATTGGCGTGAGCAGTTCTTTTCACAAAAATGAAACAACATGTTTTATGTCTCACTAAACATAGAACCACAAGACAGACATTGAGTTCTGTGGATATCTATTTAACGAGTTAGACAGTGTTAGATTAGCTGGGCAGGTAAAAGTGAGGCCAACCAAATATGTCCATATGCCCTTGTGTTTTTGGCAGGGAACACTGAGTTGGGTTACCTCGCATGTGCAAGAGATACCTTTCAGCATATCAGTATCACGAGCACCCTGTCAGGCTACTAAATTAGCCTTATTAAGGCTGAAGCCTATATTATGTTAATGCTACTGATAAAATACTGGATATAGATGTATGTCAACACTCATCACACCTTATCCTTGACTTTACACACACCACTGTGTCATTATAAACACCTGAAAGGCTGCCAAAACAGACATAGTACAGCAGCTGACAATACAGTCGAAAACACACAGGCCAGTGGTGAATGTCTTTGAATGCATTGTCTGTGGCTTTTCATTGAGGAGTTATTAATCTCAAAAGACATTTTCCATTGATAATCTGGCCTATGCTTCCCTCAGACATGGCTGCTAAACTGCCTGACGACTGAAGATTTTTTGAACACACCCAATAAAACATTCACAGCACAAACAGAAAGGGTAAGCAAACCTTTGGATTATATTATCGAACCTCCTCTGGCACCAGTAACCTCAAACAGGTGCTTTAAGTAACTGCCAACAGACCTGCTGCAGTTCAGACATGCTGCATATCATATGTAGTATGTCTGCTAAAACATGTCTCTGAGATCATACATAGCATCATTAATTAATTTTTCCCTCGTAGACTGTGAGATGTTGAGGCCCAGAGGCTACAAAGCAGTCCAAATACTGATGTTCCCTTGACAGTCGGTATAATGTGTTAATGTTGTAATGCTTTGCTTTTTTACACCAGTGCTGTGTGTTCTTCCCAAACAAATTAACCTCATTTTTATGATGCTAAATAGACCTTTTTCCCACTAGAAAAAGGTCTTTGCCAAACATCACACGTGCTGTGCAGTGCTGTTTTTGTGAGAGCTGGAGCTTGCTCTCTGGTGCCCTGCCATGTACACAAAGCTCAAAGCAAACATGCATCATGTTTTGCGATTGGTAGACTCATGAACAGAGATCTTTTATGTATAATGTGATGTAATTCAAATTAATCCTTTAAGCCATCAGCTATTACCTAACTAAGGACTTTGTGTTGCGCTTGCCTGTCATCTTAGCTGGGTACTCATTTCTAGCACTCACTTTAAAGAAGAGCACTCAGTGAACTAAATCATCTCAATTATAGACAATTTGTCTGGGTGTAAATTGATGTATATTTAAACCGATGGAGAGGACTTTGTAATCCTGCCCTGCTCTGTGCAAATCAACTGTTCTTCATCTTAAATCTTCTAAGACTCCTTTCATTTGTTCACACCCATCACCATCAGCAGATGCTTCCTGAGAATAGTCAATCCAAAAAATGCTACAAAGCGTCAGTGTCAGTGGCATCCTCAGGCCATATGTTAAAATGTAGAGTGACACAGAATCAGAGTACATCGGTGCCACAAAGGACTCTCATGGAGGAATTTAACCCTCAAGAATCCATTATGGTGGGCATTAATGTTGTGGAGGACCATGGTGTTTGAGCCATTGGCTCCAACTCCTTTAGCCACAATTGCCTTCCTGTCACCTGGTAATGGACTGCGGTTGAGCGGGAAGGTATCACCAAGGTAACAGTATGAGCCTGACCCTCCAATAAGGAGGAAAAGATGACAGCATTAAGCAGTGGCAGTGACTGGAACAATGTCAAGAGGGCAGAAACAGAGCTTTGTGTCTGTGTGTGTGTGTGTGTTTGCACATGCACGAGTTTGTGTCAACATAGTATGTGCATCCTCGACATTTACTCACGTCCAAAGTGTGTCAGCTTTGCCAGCCATTCCATGTCGGCCATCCTATCACCCCTCATGAGGTGACTGGATGGCGCTTAGCAAATCTCTCACACCAAATATAAACACACTCACCTCTACCATTGCCATAAATAACAGCAATCACACACCTTATCGCATACTATTAAAAGCTGCTCACCGATATAAACATTCACATAAACACAAAGAGCATGCCGGGAGGGTAACTTGTCAATCTAAACTGGATGTCGCGCACAGCTGCAGCAGAATTTGGATGTAGCAAATTCTTACCCAAAAAGGACAGTCCATTACAATGGGGAGTGAACACTGTCAAGCTTGTATATTTTTGTCCACGTCTTTGTAATGATGAAAGAAAGGAACTGGTAAAAATGGTAAATAAATGACCCAATGGGACAGACTAGCAGGAATATAAAGTTGTGGCTGATACCACTATATTATAATAGATGTGATCATTGTAACAAGAAGACAATCAACCGCTTCATCTGAGACATCTTATACTGTAAGTCAAGTCAGCTTACAGAAGATAGACAGACATAGCCTCTGCTAACTGCTACTCAGATAAATATTAATCCTTGGAAAAACCCCACACACCTGCAAAAACATAATACGGTAATAAATTATGTTGTGCAAGCTACTCTCATAGTAACATGTGTGCTATAACACATGTGAGACACTGAAAATATATTCATTATCTTTATACACAACAAGTAAGTAAAGAACCATCTTAATGATAATATTCCAAATGGATACATTGGGAACCGAACATGGCACAACTAATTATATAGAAGCAAAGCCATATTCCTGTAATTACTGTCGTCAGCCACTGCAAATGTAGGTAGAAGTACCTCGGGCGCAACCACATGTTGAACGTTTCAAGTAGTATTTCAGTAAAGCAAATTAAGGATCATGCACCAAGATAGACTGCAGCACAGGTGAGAAAACAATAGGGAGATTTATATTGAGGTTTGTGAAGAAATGCATTGTGGGTCTACAATAAGGGTAGGCACGTTGGCTGTTGAAACAGAGTAATGTGGGCTGCGTTGGCAGCAGTACAGTGTGTTTCTGTGCCATAGACACCCCTGCACTGTAGTGCTTGTGTATGCACGTGAGAAAGAGCGCACATGACAGATGATTATAGAAGAGCCCATCCATATCCCCCTCCGCCCCCTCAGACAAAATCTACAGCCCGCGCTGCACTAATGCAGCCCTCATTTTCATCCCTTTGTCAAGGAAACAGCCAGTGCTCAATCTCTCCCCAAAGAGCTGCATTTATCCTTAGTAATAAGCCCTTCACCCTTTCAAACTGGCAGCCTACACAGCAATCCGACATAATGTAGACATCATTCAGTCTAGCTAAAAATGGATTTCCTACCCTGAACAAAAATCTGGTCTGAACATCAACCTTTTTCTTCATGATGTTGCCCAATTACTTTTACAATCACCTGCACTGATCACTATCCAGATCCAGAGCTATAGCTCAGGATTATGTAAGTTCAAGTAATTAGTGGAGAATCTGTATCTGGGTCCATCAACCTCTCATCTCCCAGTTAGGATAAAACTGTAATACTCTCTTGACTTTCCTCCCACTGTCACAATGTGTGTTATTCTCCTGAGCTAGAGCTTGGTATCTGGATAATAAGCCTGGTTGATGATAATCTCAACTCTAACTAGATTCCAAGTCAGTCACTTCTCCACTTAGGTGCTTCATAACAGAGGAAGAGAAGGGGAAGGCAGGTGATAGAGTTACAAAAAGAGCAGAGACATGCATTGATAATAAAGGGAGAACTGCAGACAGGTGATCGTCCAGACAGGATCTTGCCTACCTGAAGCAAAACACCTTTGGCCTTGTGTACTCGACAACCCTTCCTGTTTACCTGCAAAACATAAAAAACACATGAACACCACTTCAGAGTTATGTTGCTAAACAAAAGGTCACCAGGATTAAACACACACTCGACACAAAAAAAGCAACCCAAAGGCCAAAAATAGAAACTGTTTCCATGCCACTGACCTCTGCTACTCTGTGTTTTTGCAAAGAAAGAGTTGCTAAAGTGCATCTCTCCAGAGGCCAAACCCGACATATGCACTCTCACAAGTATGTCATACCCCACAAGAAAGGAACAGTGTGTTCCTTAAACACAATGTACATGCACACATTAATGAACAGTGTCACATAAGCTATAAAGGTGTGCACCTGTGTGTGTATGCATGCTTATGCACACCCATGCACACACAATGAGTGCAGTCAGGCAGGCAAATCACGGAAAAAATGTTTTGTCTGACTAATCAGCTGCAGGGGGAATAATATGAACACTGATGTAGTCTCTGGTTCTGCATGTGAAAACTGCACTATGAGAAATCAGGTCTAATGACAAAAATAGATTAAAGTGACCAGAATGGAAAATAATGATGTGAGACAGAGGTTGAAAACATGTAGACACTAAAGAGAGTCAGACGCCAGATGGATGCAGCCACGGATTCTAAATGACCTGGCAATACTTTGACAGTCCACTGACAGTGAGAACAGAGGTTAAATATAAACTCAGTAATCCCCCAACAAAAAGCCACTTAATGGGAGTCTGCCTGAATGGAAGGATGTGAGCTCGAGAGAATCAGGAGGAGGGAGGAATGTAGCTGGCGGAGGCCCAGGATTGAGCCAGGGCCACTCAGAGCAGGTCAGCTATTCATCAAGTGGAACAGCTTCATGCTTCGTGTCCTCTCAATGACAAATACCAGGCTTCCCTATTCTGTCCAAAAGGTTTCCCTGTCTTTGGAAAACAAACGGCCCCCGTGTTGATCCTTAGAGAACCACACTTCTACTCTCAAATTAGGCTCATAGCTACTAAGCAGACAAATTAAGCCGTTGAGGAGATTAACATATGAGGTCTCCGCATTAAAACTTTCCATGACAGAGGTGGTGACTAGCCGGTGAGTCCTAGCCATGCAGCAGAGTGATAGCCCTGATATTCACCCTGCTGGATCGGGGTAAGTACCTGAATTATTCAGTAAGGTCAAAAAAGTGCAGCTGGCTTTAGTGCAGCTGGCTTTAGGCCCAGGGCCACACTTTGATACTTGGGCCTCAAATGTGCCGCCGACATGGTGTTACTTTCTCTCCACGTTCCTTGGTACTGTTTCATTTTAAGCATGTTCATGTCAAGTGTCTTGTTCTTCCCTCATTTTGATCTTAGAGGGAAACTCGTCACCACTGCTGTGGACCAATCGCTATGGCAACAGTCAAGTTTTCTGACACTTGATATTTGTGGTACTCTATAACCTGTTCATCAAAGAATGTTTTCCATTCCACAGGTCATATCATGTCACATATAATCTGTCACATGTCACATATAATGTGTGTGTGTGCATGTGTGTGTGTGTGTTTACACGCATTTTGTTTGGTTTCCCAGCTAAAGTCTCTTTAAGCTCAGTTAGCATAATGCCAGCAAAAATGGCAGTCTGCGTGAGTATGTGTAATCAGAGCTCTCACATCAGAGGTTCGGGAGATTAACAGGGGCTAAGTGACAGCATGCCTTGAAGTAAACAGAGAGCGAGCAATGCTAACTCTACAGCAGCTCCAACAAGTGTTTTATCCTGACTGACTCTTTAATCGACTTGTTTCGTTTACAATTCTTTTGAGCAACAAAACAGAACTATCCAAGACCTTTTGCTACTTTAGAAAAGGAGGTTTAGTTTAATTTAGTTTATCCCTCCATCCTATTATAACATCTAAAAAAGACTATGTTAGTGCAGCGCAACTATCTATTTAGTCACTATCATGGCTACACATGTTTAAATCTGGCTATCTGAATGTGCGCACATGCAAGGCAGATTACTGTGCAAATAAAAATAAGATGTGCCACTGGAATACACGGTGCTAAAAATTTATCTAAAGCCATTGGACAGTTTGTCATCATCCATGCAACCACGTGGCTTCAGTTTCCAATTACACTGAATACTATCACAGCATGGGGGAGGCGAGCCAAGCCAGTCAGAAGCCACTTGCATGAGGGGGGATCCTCACCATATCTAGTGTTATGTAAGGACACAATAGTCCTATCCAAAAGGGGAGATCCCCAGGATGTCTAATGCAGGTCATGTGAAGTAAGCGTGTTCACTAGAGGAGGTAAACAATTCAATTTAAAAGTTTCATTAAAGAGTTGATCAATGGAAAAATCAATTGACAGGTCTTTTAATTGTTTAAGTCATTTTGTAAGCAAAAGTTACTGACACTGTGATAATTTGCTGCTTCACTGTGTGTCACAGTGATTTTGGCAGGCTATTCCATAAATGGCAAACCCTCAGATATGACCACCTGAGAACAACCTGTTGTACTCCTGTAACTTTACTTTTTTTTGTAACTTTAACCACAGTTTTTTCCAAAATAACCACTGTGTTTTCTTAGATAGCTTTGTATTTGGCCCTCTCTGCGACCACCCTTATTAACTATGCATTTTCTGTTGGTCTTTACACAGCGTGAAAAATGAGCTAACGCAAACAGCAGCTATTTAAAAAGCTCACTGCTAATGCTAATGTAATCCACAGCAGCACCGTTTACACCTGCTGGCCCAGTCAAACCAGGCTCATCAGCCCCAGCTGCCCGGCTCTGTTTCTCCCTTAGCAACGAGCCACATTTCACCGCTAGCATGCAGGTTAAGTTTACATATCACGTAGACGGTTAAATATGAAATGAACAGTGTGTACAGAGCTGTGAGTATTAAAAATACCTCCGGTTCCTCGCTTGTTCTACGGAGCCCATTTCAACTGTCTTGTTTTCACAGATGTGGCTGATTGGTCCGCTGCCCCGGAAGTAATTGTTTTGATGCCATGGTGACGGAGAAGAAGGAGGACAGTTGAGTTGTAGTTTTCATGAGAAATATGTTGCATCGAATGCATCCGCCAAAATAGTATAAGGGAGATTTATAATCAATTCATTAATAATTAATACTAATTATTTTTGCACCTTCTGTTTCCCTTCTGTATTTTAGGTGGTTTATATAGGTCGAAAAACTGGACAACGTCTTTACTGTTTAAATAAAAACATTTTTTCAGTGTTTTGACGGAATTAATTGGATGTTTCATATTTGTACACATAATTATATTCCTGTGGAATAAAATAGGAAATAGACTCTGAACCAATATTTGGACTGTATGAAGAACTCCATCACCATTTTCAAGAATACATTTTTACCTCATATGAACTTTGTGTAACTGAGGCCCTGTTGGACTGTTTGCACACGCTCACTTCCTTGATTGCACCTCGGCAGCTAAAACAAATTTTACCTGTAGGCTGCTACTACTGTTTAGTCTTTTTTACATGTCCTAATGAAGGCTGTGTGTTGAAATAGGCCTCTGCTAATCTTACTCATTACAGACACAATCATTTTTGTGGTCTGCTTTGAAAGAAAGCAGAGAAGAAATGTCATTAAAAGTGCTCTCAGACCACAAATGTAGTTACATCAGCTACTATGGTTGAGGAGCAGAGTTACATAACAGGTCCTGAACCGAGAGAGAGAAAGAGAAAGAGAGAGCTGGCTTTCTGGTCTACAACCCAACTATGATTACTTGTCGTCTTAGTTTCCCTATAAGATATTTTACTGGGCTTCTATTTTTAAATTCCTCATTCGTTAGGTCTTTGACAGATGGTGAGAAAACCACAGATGCACCACCCATGCGAGGAAAAAAAACACACACATACTCAAATGTACACTGACAATAATTCACTTTGACACCAGAGAGAGACAAGTGAAGCAGCCCTGGCAAACGCCACAACACTGTCTTTGGAAAGAGTGACTGCTCTACTGACACATGCAGGCATGGTGCATTCAGTAACCGTAACCAGAGTCATTAACACTTGTGACCTCTGTAACGTAAGAGGGAAACTATATGAAATGAAGAAGCACAGGAACTGGTGAATGTGACACGTGAGCGTTCCGAGACTGTGCAGGTTCACAGGCAGTACATGTAATCTGCACTGGTGCACCTGCTTGTTTCACTCTCTGGTAAATGACGTCAGCAAGCTTCATCAAGCAGAGCAGGGTGTCAGCTCTAAAATCCTCAAAACAAGTATTAGAGACTTAACATCATCAAGGACATTTTGAATTACAAACGGCCTTTATTTCTATTATCTGTTCCAAAAATGTCCTTGTACAGTGTTATTTTTTTGTCAAATTAATATAGTGCTTATTTTACCACCACAAAAAGCCAAATAATTTGATAATGTTTGAAAAGAAATTGTTGTTTCATTACACAAACACTCCAGTGTCCAGCAACAATGAGCAGTGAAAAGAACAAAGGAACAATATGTAAAAATGCTTTCTCAGTTGCAGCTTTGATTTGATGACGTAGATTATGGCACAGGCACGTATAAAGGTCAGTGCAGTGCAAAGAAAGAACGACAACATCTACACAGACTCACACAGAGGAACAAGCCTTCCCACTGTCCTTGGAGCATGTTCAAGGAACTGTGAGTGGGCTCTCTATTTACTACTCAGTCAGTCTGAGAAGACAATGCCTCATTTTTGTCTAAAAGGACAAAAGCGAAGTCATACTGTGTTCCCTTGGACAACCTTTCCTTGTGACATTTAGAAATGCATCATAGTGGGTTATGTCACACGAGGTCCACAACGAGACCATGTCAGAAGAATGCTGGCATACGTCTCCTCTGGCTGCCAGATCTCCAGCTTAGGGACACACTTCACTGAGTTATGCAACTGCTATCACATATTAATTACCATGCTCCCTGTGACAACAGAAGCATGTAGAGCCACATTCGTTTTCATGGTTTGTGAGGCATGTAACCTTTTATTCTTGTTTCAACAACTGAAATCATTCATCAAGATACTTGGCAACCAGCTGATTATGGCAGAGGGACCTGGTACTTCGACTTGTGTATTGCAAGAAGTGTTTGCCGAATTTAAAACACTGACTGAGCAAATGTAATCGAGACCACCTCCTTCTCTGGGCAGAAGGAGGTCCATGTTTTTACCTGTCATTAATAATGGTGTCACACGAGTCATATCAATGAGTGAGCATGCACAAACAGCTATCATTATAGCATCAGTTTATTTGTGTGGCTTTGTGTCACTACCTCACAAAACTGTCAGTCTTTCTGTCAGTTTTTTACACTCTATACCATGTGTATTTTTCAACTAAGGCATGGCTTCAAATGGTGTTGTTTCATCAACCTTTCTACTGCTTAGAGTTAAACTGTAGCAGTCGCTGCTCCGCTTATTCAAGCCTTTCAGCAAAGCCAAAACTGAGCAGGACTTCTTGGCTTTGGAATTAGACTGAATAGAGTTTTGATTAATTGGACCCACCCGCTCCACTGTGTAGACCACTCTCCACCCGTGGGTCTCATTCAAACTGAATTTGCATAGAGCTTGACTGGCATCTTCTGGCAGTGTTTGTAGCGCTGTAAGAGCTCCAGGAACAAAGCCACCAGGAAGCCAAACGACAGCGATGGGAACACTTAGTGCAAGTCACAGTGAAAAGAGAGGCAAAACATCTTACATAATAGACAACAAAGAATATTACTGGACATTAGATTACATAGAAACATGAAAAAAACAAACAATGCATCCTTTCAAACTATCAACAAATGTTTTTGAGGAATCAACAGTGAGGTAAAGTAGGGGTGTCCTGGTACCCTTTTTCCCAGACCGTGTACAAGTACTCGGTCTGGAAGCATTGGGACACCCCTTTTTTAATTTAGTCTCAAAGATAATTGTCATGTAGCATGAAAACATTTGTTTTTCTGTATGATACAAAACACACACACACACACACACACACAGAGAAAGAGAGAGCGAGAGAGAGAGAGAGAGAGAGAGAGAGAGAGAGTTATATCACAGAGGACTCACCGCAGCTTGTCTCTTGTTGTCAAACTTGTGCATCATTACTTCTCTGAGCCACTTTCTATCTGTTCATTATTGATGCTCAACTGGTTTGCACATCACCACAGAGAGCTGGCTGGTCATTCATTTAGGTTTCAATGAGAATGACGCAAATCCCTGTGCGGTGCCCTGTGGCCTCTTCACACTGTGGCTCGGGGCTGAGAGCAGCTGAGAGAGGGCCTGAATCTCCAAACATAAGGTCCCATAAACCTGCTGGAGTCCTGCTGAGAATCCCCTGGCATGATCTGATGTTTGTTGTGACCTAAATACAATATGCAACACACACAGTCACATAACTGCTTATTTTGGGCCGTAGTGTTTCAGCAACACCTGAGTAAAACCCACTGAAACAAACAAACTTATGGGCCATGACAGTGTATTTTCAAACTATTATGATATCAAAGTAAAATTTTGGGAAATTTAAAAAATATGTCCTCCTACTGCCGAAACCCGGGATCGAACCAGGGACCTTTAGATCTTCAGTCTAACGCTCTCCCAACTGAGCTATTTCGGCGCATGCGTCAATAAACTGGTATTATCATAATTAAACAACACGAGATCCACGTGTTCGTATGATGGCTTAAAAGCATACACCAGCTCACAAAAACATTACGATTACAATGAACATTTGAAAAAAAAGAAAGAAAGTGGGATTCCATCCCCTATGCTGCCGAAACCCGGGATCGAACCAGGGACCTTTAGATCTTCAGTCTAACGCTCTCGAGCTAGAGCTATTTCGGCACGGAAAACTGTCACGGAAAATCCTACATCCACTAGAGGGCCTCCCAGCACCACGTGTGGAATAGCAGTTGCCCTGTGTCTAACAATGTATGAAATCACCCTTGTTCCTGCTGTTTTTAATCATAGTGAGTTAGAGGTGTAACTAAGTCAGGCAGATTTAAAATGCTGTTGCTGCTGCATATTCACGAGAGTCAGATCTGAAAATCAAGAAGATGGGCGAGTAGAGACTGACAGAGGTCACATTTTCTTTATTGTGTATTCTTTGTTGTTATTTTATATAGCTGCTGAGAAGTCTAGTCTGAAATGCACATATTTGTGAGTGAGTCTATATTCACTGCAGTATGTGTGTGGGTGTCTGTAAGTGGACTGTGTTTAAATCAGCAGCACAATCTGCTTCAGTGACTTCATCATATGAGCCTCTAATGTGCAGTACTGAACATTAGAATCATGCTGTTTTCCTCACAGCAGGGTTTCCTGCATCTTTTTATGACTACATGTAGCAGTAGCTCATAGTGGGACATAGGCTCATAGGTTTTCATTACCATTCGTATTTATTGTCCTTAACTTACTATGATCACTATTTTATTTTTTATTGAATATTAACGTTTGTTGTTATCTTCTTATGTTATGTGTTGAAATGTTAGGTATTTGTCATGCATCTCTGCTCTTTATCTCGAAGCACATTGTTTATTCTTGTCAAATGAAATGTGCTTTATAAATAAACTTGGCATGTGCCCCTTTATTCCAATTCAGCTTTAGACCGATGTAGCTCAATAGCTCAATAATCTGTTCTCGTGCTATGTTGATTTCAGTGTTGCATACTCTTTATTTTATGCAAATTAGTTTTCATATGATGGCTCAAGATGTGTGCATTTAATTTTAGACATGTCATCTTGGACCGTGAGGAAAAGATTTCGCTATCCCACACTGCCATTAGAGGTCGCTCTTGAGTTGCACTGTTTGCAAGGATAAACTGTATAAAAAGGCTAAGTGGCTTGTGAGACACTTTCTTGTGTCTGTGTCCATTTTACTTTGAACCAGATGCCATATTAAAATGTAGTAATCATTAACAAAAACTAGTAGCAGTGGATGGATTCAAGCATTGCAGAATTACTTTGGCCTGAAGGCTCCAGCCCACATACATGACCTTCTTTCTCCTGTACCGCAGAGGTCTGCAGTGCCTCCCACCCATGCAACACTAAGCCCACATTAGGTTTTCAAACAGCATGTTGGCAGGTTATGAACTCAAGTGTGTAGTGTGGCTCTCTGGGAGGAGGTGCATGAGATGAACACAGCCAGGTAAGTGATCGGAGCCTACTGAGGGCACCCACACTGAACACAGATTCACCCACTGCAACAGTGAAGTGTCTGTCCAGTTCATCTGTAAAGTCCGACAGCACCACCCACTCATTATATCATTAGCCCTGTTCTGGTTGTTTCAAGGAGCACATGCACAATACCAGTGCATTCTGCAAAATCAAGAGCAAAGCAACATATAGACCTCAATATTTTGTATTTATTGATATAATTAAACTTTGCATGGTGATACATTCACATAAAAACAATACCATGAAGAAAAGATAGCATATTCGTGGTGTACACACAGTATTGTGTGTTTGTGTGCTTTGTGTGTTTACATTCAGGACTGCATTGTGACTGTGTGAACGAAACCACATAAAACTCGGTGTGGGTGCAACAATACATCAATGAACACACAAGCAGGTAGAACAAAGGCAACAGCAAGCGCTAGTCCTATTTATAAGCTCACCAATCTGTATGTCAGTGCTCCGTTGTGGTGACAGTTACATCTTTGTGCTGCTATACTAAGGTTGAGTTGACCCATGGGACCAGATGTCTGAGTGCTGACAGAAATGAGCCAGCTGCAACCAAACACTCCTACATCTATAAAAAGTCAATCTAAAATCACATACGGACCACATGACTTATATTTTAGACTTTCACATTTGGTAAGTTCAGTACTTTTTTAATATTTACATCATGTACACAAATGTCAGTTCAAAAGAGCATGTCAGAACGTAGCCAGAAAATAAACATTCCCAAATAACAGATCTGAATAAATACTACTGAAGCTTTAAGTTTGGTTGTTAATGTGTCAATGAGAGGTGTTGAATGAACTTGAGTTATTTTAGCGACTGTGATTCTTGGTGATGTACTCGACTGCAGTAAACTGAATGTTTACCTGTTGATTTGATCATCAGCTGTTCATACATGGTCATCAAGACGTCATATGTTAGCCAACTGAGTACCCATAATCATTTTAACACCATAAATCTTAATATAAATGCCCGGTGTTCATTTACTTGCCATGTGTCTGCAAGAGTAAATAAGTGTATTTTGAAACTATCTGTTTAAATGATGTGCCGACCTACTTCCTGCTGTGAATACAAAACACCAACAAGATTTTTCACCATTTGATATAAATTTGGGAGCAAAACAGCTGCATTTATACCAAGAAGCTTTACAATATCTTACATAAACACTGTAACATGTGAACGTACAACAACTAGAGCTCAAACAAAAGTGCATCAAGTATTTCACATTTTAATTGGACTGAGACTGATGCCTTGCCTGCTCTCTGTCATCCGACCCTCCTACACTCAAACGTTTACATCTCGTCTTTATGTTTCGCGAGGCCGTGACTCTCAGAATACACAACACAGCATCCAACCAGACTTTGAGAGCAGTTTTAAGGCAGAGACAACATAAATACATTCAAAGAGTTTTTGAGTACAGGGGGTCCTTGAGTTACAACGGTCACGAGTTACATCGTTTTCGTGGTTACGACACATCTCCCGTGAACTTCCTTGTTTCGGGCTAAGCGGTTTGCCCCGTAAATATGTACAGACTTGGCACGGGAACTAGTTGCTGAGCGCTCTCTCTGTGTCTCTCGGCGCGCCTGCCGGCTCTCCAACACCTCCACAGCACAGCTAGGCTACTCTGCCTTGTGTTTACTTATGTGAAATGGACGGCTGGCGGGGGGTGCAGCGGCAGCCGGTAAGGAGATGCACACGACACAGATGGGTTCGGGATCGTGGCGATACCGG